>OY735199.1:86676001-86888501 GCA_963457665.1 Thysanoteuthis rhombus | reverse complement strand
TAATTCCCATTTAAATGATGAACATTGTCCAATTCAATAGTCATTAAAAATTGCAGTGCTAAATTTAATTACGTATCCTAATCATTGGTTATTATCTTCAGTTTCAAATCATTTTTTCACTAACTTGATCAACAATCGAGTGTTTCAGATCTCTCTGCGGGACATCACCATATTATCCATCTTTGGAGCTTTTCTCAATTGCTTCTGATTGAAAAGAAGCCAAAACCAAAAATGACAACTATAAGGCCTTTGTAATTGATTGGCAGAAAATATAATCCAGCACCTGTATTGAAATTCTGTGTCCAATTGTATGCAAATATTAAAAATCGGAAAATATACACACTGAGATAACTACTTGTTAAAAGGAGTTTAGTTTTTTTGTAAATTCAGTTTAATATTTGTTATATTGATTAGTCTGCTCACTTGAGTGCATGATCTGCTCCTCCCTCTGAAATGATTGAACAAGGATGAATTTAATTAAGGGAGGACATTTACGATATGTTTATGAGGAGAGTCAAAAATACATAAATGATGTTTAATTTGAATTGTAAAATTCGCTAAACATGATACATATGAGTGATATTTTAGTGAGATAGTATTTTATGCCGTTGCTGAGACTTCAGATCAAAATGCCCGATAATTTATTCATCGTGTATGTATGTAAAGGACGGAATTAGCTAATATCGCTGAAATTGGACATACACGACTATGAAAAAGATAAGGGTTCCATTGCAATGAATCGAGAAAGTGAAGAACGACTGCATTTGGATTGTGAACATTTAAAGCGTGGGCCTCAAAATTACTGAAACTGCAGTATACTTCACTACTGTTGCATACTTAATCCAGCACTGTGGTCGAATGAAAAATTGGTCAGCAATCGTTCAACTTTTATAGCAACAGCCAGTTTTGCCATTGTGACTAACATACGGCCAATTTAACAAATGTTAGCAAGTGTCTATTCAGGAAGTATTCTACCACATTTGTGATTGGTGGCTATGTTGGCTCGTTCCTTCTTGTATTTTCAATGAGTAATTATTTTATAATCATTTTTTCACTAGCTTTTTTACTTCTATTTCCATTCAAGCTTTTGTCACCATTCAATCATCAGGCCATATTTGGCCATTTGACTATCTAATAGGCAAAAATCTCTTTAATTATCTAGCATACCTGGCTACAACACCCGTCATTGCTTTTGGCAAAATTCTGTTTTATCTGATAATCCTCTTTTACTAAGTAGGAACGTTCATTTGACATAAACACTGTATCTTGTTTATTGGGAAGTTTTTGTATTTGCTTTCCTTTTGCAAGCGCTATGCTTACTCCTGCGGCTGCACTGCCCACGTCATTGTGAAATTGATAGATGACAAACTGAATACACTTAACACAAAATGTTGATAACCAATATGCATTAGGAGATGATTCAGAATTAAAAGATTAAATCGATTTATCCATCAACATGTTTACCCTGAAGATTTTACTACATTATATTCCAGTATCCCTTTGATCATTTTCATTTGTCATCAAACACGAACTAAGTCTCCTTAGATTGTTTCAAGTCATTTTTGATGTCTCAAAAACGATCTTGCTGTTCATAATGTCTTTGCATTTATAACTATTGATTTTTAACTCCTGTGCAGCAAAAAATCGCCCTAACCTGGTCTGACAACCTCTACAACATCTGCAATCCACGACATCTGTCTCTCCCAAAAGATTTATGATATTTTGAACGAGATTGAAAGGACTGTGATATGGCAACTGGGTTCTCTGGATATGATGTTAGAAAATGCAAGTTACTCTTTGATTGGTGTACAGAGTCATGTGTTGTTTTTTAGCTAGTGTAGGCATTATTATGTCAATATCAAATGGTTTGGAGCTTTCCGGACAGGCTTCTATGCAATTTTCGGATTGGTTACACATATGTTAATTACAGCCCATCAGTTTGTAAGTAAACAGTGCTGGGTGGAAATAAAGGATAAGTCTTCTTTTAAGAAACGACTCAATATCTCTTTTGCTGGAGAAAGGGGGGGGAGTTATCCGTACCATCAGCTCTACAGCACGAGTTACATGGCTGTACGACTAGCAGAAGGCCAAATCTATCCCCAAATACATAACCTGTACTCCCTGTGTTCAGCCAGTGCCATATTTGAAGAACTTGTGGGAGTGGGTTTAGTTAGGCACCTCATGGAAACCGTCAGTTGACTGACAACTTTTGGTTGCATGTCACTTCAAAGACCCTAAATAAAGGGAAAGATGCGTGAATGATCGTTTGATAATTCATTCCTATCACCTTTCGATAAGTTTTGATCACAAATGGAATCTGAATTCGTAGAAGAAAGGAAGGAAAACGAACAAGCCGTCAAGAAGCCTTCAGGCACAATCTTATTACATTTTTAGCATAAAGCTACTCTACTAATCAAAATCCTCTAGGGAAATCTATCCAGCGGGGATGTGGAAAAATACTTTTTGGAGACATGATAATGAATGAAGTTTTGAAATGGCGTCTTTAATTCTGATCTGTGCACGCATATAACTACAACAAACCTTCGTTGATAAATTTGTTGGCAGTCTTGATTAGCAGTTTCCAATATGGTTTCATTTAACAACCTCAGATACCAAAGGGAAAAAACTTAAGGGAATATAAAAACTATATAATTAAATGCAGAAACAACAGAAAACAACAGTTTCTTTCGTCAGCTATAAAGAAAATAATTAATAAAATAAGAAAAACTCCACATGACCAACATCTTTTGGCAGTATATCGGAGTGGGTTAATATCTAGAATTACCATGGAGGTGAGATCAACAATTTACCTCGTTGATTGAACAAGCTAAGCTCAATTAGCATATTGCCGCATTACAGATCAGAACAATCACTAAAACCCTACTCAAAAGGAATAAATAAGTTTCCATTTTCAAGTTCAACTGGTTCGGCAATGGATAACTTGCTGGTAAAATTGTATTCCTCTCCAATCGGTTGGCAACCAATCTAGTTTACTATTGTGATTTCTTGAATAGTTTATTGCTTTCTATCCTGACAGATTTATACCATTCTCCATAACGCTGTTGTTTTGAAAAGTCAGTTATCACAAATAGCAGATGGATAACCTTCGTATCGACGGTTGAGCAGTTTTTAGCCATCATACCCATTGCCTTCCCCATTGACACCGCTCGATGCTAGCTGGCAGCAAATCATTTAGGAGACATTTATTTCATCCAGGTTTACGGACCAAATATTTATTCATTTCAGGTTCTGGAACAATCCCAAACTGCATGCATTATGTTTCCTCCTCTTTTTATGATTACATAATATTTTCAGTGCTCGTTTAGTACAATTATTGAGGAAACCGACACACTTGACATACACGGTATATTTAAGACCATTATTAATAAGCACATATCTCTTGTGTTCAACATACCCTAAGTAGACAAGCTGTCATCCGTATTGATTAATTACAAATTGATATGGCGCCTGGTTTGATATGGTGATATTCATATCAGGTTATAAAAGATTGATGTAATTCTTTATATCATATTTATGCTAAAAGGTATTAGGATATTGTATGGACATTCACAATGACTACCCATAATACTGGTGACACGCAAAATGTCGGACACTGAAAGACTTTCAGAATATAAATTGAATGCTGAGTACTTGAAATCGTATGTCTTCCTGAATAACATTGGTGGAAAGAAATAGTTGAAAAGCATAAATTTAAGGTTTTCATTTGCCAATAACGAGTTGAATTTCGAAAATCTTACTGTTTCAGACTCATGACTGGTATCCATTGCACTTGCCACCCCAAGCAAGCCACTTTGGTCAACTTTACATGTTGCCAATACCCAAAACTTGCCTTGTTCACACTGTAAAATGCCCTCCAGAGCAAAGGTCATCATGGTTTTGCACTGTATAGCGTTGTTATCGAAAAAAAAATTGCCTACACTCATTAATATTTCTTTCCAATACTTACTAGAATTCAAGATTTTCCGGAGAGTGAATTAGTTATTAAAGATGTCACACTGTTGGATAATTATAAGAGCCATTACAGTATCACTGTTACATCTACGGTTTATAGCAATTCCCAAGGTCATTCATGATAGTCATTGTTCCACACTAAGATAGTAATATTGTCAAGATACATGTTTGAATAATCAATGTAGTTCATGAAATTAGTTGCGTCAAACCTGCTCTTACTCATCGAAACTTAATATAAATACAGCGTTTTTATTTTAGTGAGTGGGCTTTTTATCTTGTTGATCATCTTGTTATTTATATCCACATTCACTCTTCAGCGGTGAATTTTTTCATAGTGTCATTGTTCTTTTGAGGGTTCACATGCGAGTAACTGCAAGAAAACTAAATTTTACCTTTTTTTTCAATATTTGGGCCGCGCTACGCCCTATAAAATATTCGAGTTTGGACGACGTTTATTTTGTTGGCCGGATCTTTGAATTGATTCACATTCCTCGAAAAATTCTCAGGGATAAATCCTCTTTACTTGATGAAGTATATTGAAATTTAAAAATCAATGAATTACATACTTAATTTATTGATCCATGGTGATCAAACTGAACATTGAAATCTATATGTTAAGAAATACAATTAAATTGATAAAGTCATCATACGATAACACTAACCCTACAATGTGAAGTTTTAGATGAAAACATTTTTCCCATCCTTCTTTCCTCTTTTCTACCTTTTATTCACCTTCATCTCTGCCTTTTCTATCTTCTATCTTTTTTTCAATTTTGCTAAGCTTACAACTTGGAGGAGAGTCGTCCAATGTTATTATGAGACGTGATTTCGTTCAATAGTATCAGTTAAACTTAGAAAATCGACGAAACCGGCAAAATCCGACTTTCAGAGGTATTTGGATTCAATATTCAGAAACTGGATGACAATGTGCTTCTGTAAACGCCTGAATGGCTACATGGAATTCTATACCTATTTTGCCACTGCAGTGCATTTTTTAATGGCGAACAGTAGTATTTGCTATGCCCTAATCAACTAATGGCTACTTGTGCAAAACCATTAAACAAAGATTCACACAAAAGTGCACACTTAGAACAGACCATCAAACGGATTACAATTGCTAGTGGTGCTCGACAGTTGCTGGCCTATAGTTGTCTTGAACGATAAAATTATTCCCCTTCGTCCATGATAGTATGATCCAAATACACATTTATTCTGCAAAATCTCTGTATTATTGCTGTTGCAATCTCCTTTTAGGGTGGCCTGCACACTTGATATCTTAGTGAGCGTGTTTGAGTGCATACAGTTTTATGATAGGGATTTTTCCTCTTGCAAATCATGTCCTCAGAGAAATCGACTATGAATGAACATTAAATGAACTGCGTTTATGGATTAACAACGGTGTTTTTCTCTCGGTTCTGATGTATGTTACATAAATTATTGGAGCCAAATGAAGGAATTTATTAATGAGATGTTCAAAACATTACTTGTGTCATGGATTATATGAATAGCTTCTGAAGCACTTCATGAACATTAGTATGGTCAAACCGATATTCATTAGGTGGTATAAGAGAGAAGAAACGCACACACAAATACACACACACACACATATATATATATACACATATAAATATATATATGTGCATACATATATATATATATATATACATATATACATATACGTATATACATATATATATGTGTGTGTATATATATATATATATATATATATATATATATATATATACATATACATATACCCACATACATTCATATATATATATATATATATATATATATATATATATATATATATATATATATATATATATATATATATATATATATATATGTATATATATATATATATGTATATATATATATATATATATATATATATATATATATATATATATATATATATATATATATATATATATATATATATATATATATATATATATATATTCACGATACTTTGTAAATTTTGAATACTACGGAAGGGAGAACAGTACCTTCCCAGAAATGGTGATTATTCAAACACTTTTACTAGACACATATCCAATCTATCGTGGACTTTGTTACCTTTTTTTCTCTGCCAGCAGTTGTGGCTGAAATAATAATGGATTGCACATTCGTTACAATATCAGCTGGATAGCTGAGACACCTAAAACAATATTTTATGTGAAGAGGTATATCGATTATCCAAACACAAATGTATAATTCTTTCTCTTTCCAATGGTTTATTATCCGGATAAAATATCTGATCGAAACCAAGGGAAAAACTCAAAACATGAAAAACCAAATTTAAACAGCATTATTTCATCAAATCGATAAACTGTGATAAAACGGGATATTGACTAATAATTCGTGATTTTTTTTCATAGATTAAACCATTCATGCATTGTCCCAACAAACAAAATAATAGCTATAAACTAAGTTACTGATAAAAAGGTACTGAGGACTAAGTCATGAGAATGAATATATGTGGGATTTTTTAGGATAATAGGTGTGCTGAGAGTTGACTATCCTCTCTATTAGATGATTAAATCTATCTTCAAAGTTCAGCCATAGATGACCATGTTCTGACGAGTGCTCTTTGAGACAAATAAGGAAAGCGTTGGAATAGACATTAGACGTGCGGAATATTTCGATTAGTTAAATTGATTTAAGAAAACTTTTAAACAGACAAGCGATACCTTGGGTAAGATCACATGTAATGGTAATGCTTTTCAGTTGCCAAAGGCAATGTCCATGATTGTCAAAACCAAGACTATCAAATAATACGCAAAAAAATCAAACCCGATTTATGTAACTTATTTAGAAAATTATCCAACTGTTTTTCACAACACTTGTGATGGGTTGAATGAATATGGAGTATAATTTTAATCATTTAATTATAGTCTTCGATTCATATCAACAACTTTACATGAAGAAGAAGATGTAAAGAAGAAGAAGAAGAAGAAGAAGAAGAAGAAGAAGAAGAAGAAGAAGAAGAAGAAGAAGAAGAAGAAGAAGAAGAAGAAGAAGAAGAAGAAGAATGATATTGCAGATAATGTTAAAAAACAGAGTCATCCTCTTCATGCACAGTTTTCTCCACCTGAGGTGGCTTCATCGGAGATCTATTGGCTAATATCATTTCAATGCTCTCAAGGTCATTGTCAAAATTTGCTTCGATTCCCCTAATTCTCTCATCCTTTAAAATTCCTTGCTCCTTTTCATTTAGAGTTGTTTTCTGTTGTTCTACGTGTTGTTGTTTTCAATTTTGCTTAATTCTGGATGGCCAGCTTGATAATAAAAGTCAATGTTAACTAGGGATGCGTTTTCCTTCATGCTTTTTGAGAACGTCGTTAAATATGAATTTTCTTTTAGATTAGCAAGACATTGTTTTTTTTTGGGGGGGGGGAAATGCTTCCCGAACTTGTTTGGTTCGTCACTATAATTTTTTCTTCCCGCCAAATTTCCACACCTCAGATAGACATTCTTTTCTTTTAGCTGACCTCAGGAATTCTTATATCAAAATCAATTTGGTTGAGTAAACAAGAGAGAGTGATACTCATTACCAGTACCGTGAATAATTATCTATATGTACATAAGACACAGACACAGATACACACATGTACATATATCTATCTATCTATCTATCTATCTATCTATCTATCTATCTATCTATCTATATATATATATATATATATATATATATATATATATATATATACATACATATATGTATATATATATATATATATATATATATATGTATATACATACATATATGTATATATATATATATATATATATATATGTATATATATATATATATATATATATATATATATATATATATATATATATATATATATATATATATATATATATGAGAGTGAATTCAAAGCATTCTGGACTAGCATCGGCAGCGTGATGAATAATGATACCTACATAACTAGGATTATATAACAGATAACTTAAAACTTAATCTTTTTTATTTCGATATATTTCGTTATTGGTTACACAATTCAAGTTTCTGTATTGAGCATAAGGTGCAGATTGTACATTATGAACATTTATTGCTATTAACTCACCGTGAAATCGAATCATTCGATTGCAAATGTCACTAAAATTAACTACTTAGGATTGATCGAACGATTTGAATATAGTTTATTATGTCATGATTTGGATCTGTGAAAAAATCGATAGGAATAGTCATACTAGTGGTTACAGATGCTATTGATTTTGTGTTATTTTTCATTCAAAGAATGTATTTGGATAAAAAGTAACATTTCAGGGATATAATAACCACCTGGCAATCCAGGTTCGATCATACAGGGATTGACCTCGATGGTGCATCAGAATAAGGTGGAAAACTGTAGATTAGCTGTAAGAAAAATGTGACATCAATAATTTGATCAAATGTTTATTTATTTTGAATTCTTTAGTCTCCTTCTGAAAGTGCAAACACTTATATCAAGTAGCCCCACGTACAATGTACCAAGGTCCCCCATTGTTTCAAATACATTTCATTCAAAGGTCTAACATAAGCTGCTTGAATGTAGTATATATATATATATATATATATATATATATATATATATATATATATATATATATATATATATATATATATATTTATAACATATAATATATATATATTGTTGATTGCTTGATTTCACTAATATACATTACATTATCTCCTGTCTCAGCCCACAACATTGACTAGGCACTCATTTAACGAAATGGGAGAGTAATCTACCAGGATGACAAAAATCTTTGTTATGAAAAACATTTTCTTGTTTTGCTCATACCACACAATGACTCAAACTCTATATCATATTGACTGATTTTTCTGCTTCAGAATAGAATAAAAGGAAGCAATCTAGTGATAAAAGAAAAGATCGAGATGATTGTTTCGAATAGCTTCCGTACCTGACTGCAGAGATCTATGTTGACTGTCTTGTCGGCAGTTTTCATTGACTGGTCTTAATTTGCTTAACAGTAGCATAAAATTGTATTTGCTTACACAATCTTCTCACCAGAATATCCGACTGATGAATACATTGACATCGAGGTTAAACTTGGAAATCCGGGAATTTTTTCAGTTATATATATATAAATAAGCATCTCAATTTCATATTAAAAGTTTGTAAGAACATTTTCCGGGCTATCATACGCGTCCTGCCACTTACTAGACTCTATTTTCCTGGAAAATTATTACTGTACTGTACATAAAATATCTGTTTAACAAGTCTCGATTGTTTCCCTATGGGAATCGTCACGTCATAAACATCATTCTGTGGCATTCATTGTTAGGTATGATCGCTCAAAAAGTAGAAATCTTCACGTGGACAAGAGTGAAATTCGCCAGTCACTAACTAATGCACCAAGGTTGCATGGAAATAAAAATAAAGATCAAGTACCAAGATTTTGCAGATATATTGCTATCAGCCAAACTCTTTGAAAACTGCTAAAACACAAGTTGGCTCTTTGTTTAAGTTCTTGTTATCATTATATCATATTTGGTGATACATATCACAGCCCTGAAGTTGACTCTCACTTTGATTATCCCGAACTCAGTAAATATCTAGAACATATGGTGCTCCCCCTAGAGTAGTGATGTGCTAGTTAATCTTGTGGCAGTTACTCCTGTCTATGGTTCAATTCCTCAAAATCCGATTTTTACTTCTTGCTTTTTTTTCAGGCAGAGTGTATTACTTGATAATTCGGACGAAAACATATTTCCAAGTTGATTGAACAAAACTTTGAATTACAACATAATTATGATTTAATCTAACTTAATCATTGCAAAGGAGAATTCAGTTTACTTCAACTGCATGGGAAAATATTGTGAAAACAACAAGTATAAGGATATATTTCAAAAGCTTGTTGTATATATTGAGTTTTCATAATGTGTAATTGGAAAAAAAAACGATATTTAATTTTATTCTAGGATCTCATATTTGTTCTGGGAGAATAGAGAAATTAGGTGGATGGGATGTAAACCGTACGGTTTTTTTAATAATTTGATACGTCTAAGAGTGCATCAGATGAGGCTTATTCGTCAACTTTTAATTTCTGAATTTGCTGAACACTCTTACACCTGAATCTAACTTCCATCTTTCACCTAATCTGGTTTGTATTGACTAAAAAAAAGAAGAAAAAAATTACATGAATTACATTCCGTTTTAAAACACGGATGTAGTAGTATTTTAACTTGAAGACAAGTTTATTCCAAATTTGGGAAAAAAATATGTTCTTAATTTAGCCCTATCTTCATTTTAAGAAAAAACAGCCTAAATTTTAGTATGCACGAACGGAAAGAAATATTTCAACAAATGAATAGGTAGGATAGGTCTGTTTTCATTCAATAAAATTTTAAAACAAAATTAATGTACACTTGCTTCGGAGACAAAAATATTCAGAATGCATTGAGTGACAGACACACCCACTTATGTGTTCACTACTCTTACAGTTCATCATAAAATGACATTAATTGCGTAGTGTCCACAATTTCATCTACAAAAAAAAGTTACCAGTTTTATGAAAGACAAATTTTCTGTCAGAAATATCCATATAAGACACTACTGAGAATTGCAACTTTTGATCTTTTGAATTTGTTTCTCAAGTTCCAGTGAAGATATTGTATAAACAACGTTGCATATTTTGGACTGAGTCTGTTCTTGTTGAAATTGACAGTTGTCTTCCATTTTTCCTTTCTACTGATAGCTGTGATTATCACCCACTTGATTAACTCTCTGTGGAATTGTTTTATTCTTGGTCTACACACGTCAGCAAGAAGGAAGGGTGGTGCTGAGAGTGTTAATATCTGCTCTCTTTTTAGAACTCTATTTTGGTGTAAAAGTTAATAAACTTTACACTGTCATGATACCATGGGAATATAATGAACAGTGCTTGTCTCCAATGAAGACGTTCCATGGGAAATCAGAGAAACAGGGGAATTGTTGCTAACAATAAGGATGAGACAATTGACACTTTTGAATTCTGATGAAGCAGGGCGGCTCTGAGACCCTAATGCAGTACAGGAAGCTGAAAAAATATAAAGATCACAAGTATGCAGCTGGTAAACTACCTGAAAAGTTTGTAAAAGAGCAAACATTTCTGAAACTTACAAAGAATTATTTGTGGAGAGCCATGATCACCAATGTCTGAAATTGAGATGCCACAAGGCAAATAACGCCACCACACACACAAACACACAAAAACAAAACAAAACAAAAGAAACAGGGAAAAGCAATTTTGCAAATGAAATTCAAAAACTACTTCAGGCTTGATCATACAAAAGTTTTGGCAATTCAAAAAATTGAGCACGCTGTCCATCGATTAAATCATCCAGAATTCCCTGTGTCAAGGAAAATATTGCTGGTATATCTCCAAATCCCTCCATTGTGAAATGAGGAGCCCAATTTCTGTCATATTACTCTCTTTATTACTTCAATTTTAAACTGAGGTGTTGTAATTCATATTTTCAAACGTTCACATCAGGTACAGAGCATATGTTCTTCAGGAAAAGGGGGAACAAATCTTATCACCAAGTGTAAATTTGAACTTCATAGTAGATGGAGGAGGATTGATCATTCTCATAAATATATGTAATCCTAACTTATGTTCTGATATAAAAAGACTGTATACCTATCGTCAAGTGCTCACTCCCTCAACAGCCAAGTGCATACGGCATCTTGATCATACAGAGGTTTTGTACTATCTTATACTACCAATAAAAGCTAGTGCAGCACCTTTTCCACAGGGAAATGCCTATATTATAACTGATTAGTGACTAGGATATACCTCAGAGATTCCCTTGTACCAGTGATCACGTGATCATTGATTGAGTTTAATAACATATGTGTTCCAAAACGTATCTCTCTTTCTATGGATCCATCGGTGGAAATGAAAGTTCTCATCTCGATACACGGTAAAAAAAATCCTGCAACTCCCTCAGTTAAAAAGTTGGTAGCCAATCCAAGTTATGTTGAAAGGCCAATTTGTCATGTCTTACTTATATTGTGATCGTTGATGATAGTTTCTATTTTGTTAGAAATGTTAAAGGTTGACATACTTGGGTCATTGTGGACTGTCTTTTTTCAATGCCATACTGAGTAAAAGGTCGATCAATCCATCTCTGTCTCTGATCATCATATCTTTTGCTCTTCAAGGATCATGAGCAGTTTGTGAAAACTTTTTTTCACATTCATTCCTTTGAAGTGGCACCCATGTTCAACGCATTTCATCAGGTTGGAGGATCTAGGCTTGATTTTGATTGTAATAAACAGGGGTCAGGATGCAAAGGAATCATAATATAATCAGGGTCTTTAAACCGGGGACCAAGCTGCAGTCACATGAGAAAATCACGCTCAACCAAACATGTAGAAATCATAAGATAGTACTGTATACAAGAGTAGAGATAGAAGTTTTGATTATCAAACAGATTGTTAAAAATCAAATGGCAATCAGCTGGACATGATGCAAGAATTGCAGATAAATGCTGGGCAACATGGCTCATAATGTGGATCCCCAACTATTTACTATTACTAGATATTGTTCTCAAACTGAAAGTAAAATCAAAGGCTCTCCATTAAAAAAAAAGGTCGATGAAGTCCATTTTTGTTTTGTTTTTCAAGATAAATATACATCTAATTATTAGCTTGATTCAAAGTGATAAAAAGTGAAGATTTTATTAACAAGTATTAGGTGGAGATTTTTTTTAGCTAAAGCGTAAAAAGATCAATCTTGGACGAGGGATGAGAGAAATTCTATGACGTACTTTTAACGTAGTATTGTTTATCAACAGGTCATCACCAAAATAATTTCCCTCGTTAGATTAACGCTTTTATATGTTTTTTGTGTACCAATGACCAAAGATAAATTCATTAATTGTAAAAAGTCTCCAACACATTTCAAAAGTAGACCAGTCCGCTATTTATAACCAAATTTTGCCAACCCTGTTCTGCCTACACAATGAATGTGGCAAAAACATGTTTAAATCATTTCTTTACATCCTTGAATATAACGCTGTTGTAAAATGAATTTTATGTGTGATGTGTTAGGTCGCAGTATTCTACACCCATCAATGCAAAGAAAGGTAAATGTTACATGCTTTAGGAGATAACAAAAACAACAAAATACAATGAAATCCCGACCACTCAACTTAGGTTACATTGTATGTCTATGCCCGAATTTTTAGGCCTCAAAAAGCTTAATTGACTACCAAGTCTTGGTCATGGGGATTTTCAGAATTTCAGGCACAAAGTTTTGTAATTGTTTAATCAAGTCTTGCCTTTCTTCAACATATTTTGAGATAAAAGACAGTTCTTTGACAACTATATTTAATGAAAACTAACCTTACAATTATCCACATATAATCTTGTATATTGAATCATCAAAGAGGGAAGACCTCCAACGAAAGATTACCCTAGTTTTGCAAGCTTTCGGTACTGAAAGCAGAACATTCAGGAGCGAAAAATGTCCAATTAATGAGATGAGGGAGATTTTACAGTGAATGCAGCCCGAGGTTAGCAACTGGTATTATAAAAATTGAATCTGACTATGAGAAGATTTGCTCTCAAACTTGGGATAATTCAATGTGTACAAGAGAAGTTCATATTTTACATCACAAGGTAACACATTTAAATGAAGGGTTCGGTGTCATCATGTAAAAGTACTGAATACATCGAATGATGAAGATAAGCCGTTTAGCAATATATCGACATTTTTGTTTGTTGTATTACTGTGGATTTATAACACACAATATTCATTTTATTATCATCTGATTAACCACTTCTGACATTAAAACTGAAATAATCTAAATTTGGATAGAACACATCTAAATGAGAAACATCTAGCAAGAATAAATCACATTTCAGTGTGTCAGTCAGTGATTGAAATCGATGCTAGAGATCGCTGCACATCTGATATGTCAGTCAGTAAGGGTTATTGATGTTAGAGACGCTAGTGAATCTAAAAAATATCATTCCAATACAGACAGACAAGTTAGTCGTGCGGACGAATGAGCTGACCAACGAGATGAAAGCGTGACCAACAATTCCAATAGAACACAGGGTAGAGCATTCAGCTAGAATGACCAATCCACCCTTTTGCACCGGATCTCCCTCCCCTCCGCTCTGAAATGGTTAGAATGCTTGATATGTGCCCCCATCAGGCAAGTTGAACAGGATTTCCACTTCACAAACAGAGCAGATCATCTGCCAACCCCACATCAGTGGAGTCACTGAAATATCCCGCTTACATCTTTGGTTGGATTAATATTGCCAGCATTCTCATAGGATGAAACGTTTTTCTGGCTTATATGATGTATTTATCCGGATAGGAACTTTGAAAATTCGAGACTAACTTGGAACACTGAGCACAAAAGGATGTTAGTGTCAAAGAAATGTTTAGCAATCGGATTAATTTCATTGATCAAACTGAAAGCGTCTCTTCTGGGGCAGCTGAGATTTCAGGAATGAATTGCCAGGTTTATAAGGCTTTTCCTCTTTACGGGAAGTAATCAAATAGAAATATATGCTACTTTATCCTTGGTCTGAAATAGAAAAATTAACTCAGATGAATGATTTATGTTCACTTGATTTACACCCACATATCTATTCTCATACTTATCATGGCTGCAATAAGGCAACAACATATTTTTAGAAGATTCAACAAACTATATTACAGGTTGTTCTATATACGAGCAATACTTTCGAGAAGTTGAAGTCAACTTCTAATGGAGATGACTAGTAGCAAAGCATGGCTTCAAAAAAGCATATAATCATTAATTTAGGACCCGAAATCGAGGACCAATCAATACACAAAATTGTGTGCAGATGATGGATGAGAAATCATTGTTCGCAACTTGTTAAGAAATACGAAACAGAACTGTATTGTATTGTATTTCAGTGGATGAGTTCAATACATTTCGCAAACAAATAAAAAAATAAAGCAGGTAAATTAGACACGGTTATCAAATTGAAACTTACAGTCGTGAAAATTCAAGACATGCGAGCTGAATAGATAATGCAGCTGAAAAATATTCCCCAAAATTGGAAAAAAGGTGAATTAGATACTGAAAGTGATACATACTATTCTTGGTTGCGGTACTTTCGAATATACTCGATAGAATATAATGAATGCTCAGCATTGCAGCTTACCATGTAGCCAGCTATCTTTGAAGGAGACCTGAATATACATTGTTTGAAGGCAATACATGATTTTTTGTGCGAAATTGATGCATATAAAACATTTGAATAAATGTCCATCGGTTCTAAAATTTCTTGATCAATTAGAAGAAGTCCAATCCATATAAACAAGCATAAATTTATTTTCTCAGGGCTGACTTATGACAAGGATAACTCTGATTCAAACATCGATTCGAATATCATGATTATAAAAATGCATCAAATATAAGCAGGGTTCATAATGAGATGCGATCAAATAATGGTACAAAAAAAAAATTCCATTACAATCGGTTAGCACGAGGTTTTGTAGCACAACATTCGTGCCTCCTTCTGATATTTGGTGTGAAGAGTTTCTTTCGCATTTGAATTTTCTATTGCCCGTATGATCCATTAATCAGTCATTTGTAGCAGTTTTCAACAAGTCACAAGAGGTGATGTTTGGATTGTAAATTAATTACAATATGGTCTCTGTTCATCTTAACCTCAAATGCAATGATCTGCAGACTCCTTACTGTTGACCACTTTTCATTATCATCCGGCATATTTATCGTTTATCAAATCATTGTCAACAATTTGCGTCATTTTTTATCATATTTCAATAAGGGAATTGAAAACATATTTATGGAAATAAGATGTTATCAATAAACACCTGATGTTGCATTATTATAATGAAATTGAGCAATATCAAAACAAATTGGATCTGGAAGGAAAAAAATTGGCCGAACACACTAGGGGAGAAACAAAAAAAAACTGACGGATGAAAAAATTTCTTGATATGGTGTTTGTCTTTTTATTTATCAACGGCAGTTTTTATTTGATTGGACAAAAGGGATTTTTCGAGATCCTGCAATGTCATTCTAACAACTGGCTTTGTAACTGTTCGGGGTTACAGCCCAGAGGTTTTCCAAAGCGGTTATAAGATTTTAAACGTACACTAATAGTACAATAGGAACTTTGGATGCAAAAAATTAAATAATCTGCTCGTTCTTGAAACCTATTCCCGTGATTTCTTTAAAATGTGACAGGGACTGTTGTCATACTGAATGTTACTACTGATATCAGAAAAAAGGAAATATTACTGAAAGGATGTTCCTAGACTCCAATTATACTGTGGCATATGAAAATTGCAAAACACCTTTCAGTGTCAGGGCCAAGCGTTTCTCTTGAAAACGCTCCAATATCCGTCTTTTCTCCCAACCGAGTATCTCCTGTTAACGACCATTCATAGGAATGGTATCAATGAAAACCAGCTGCCTTCATATAAAAAAAATAAAAACACATAAAAACAACTGCTTTTGGTGATTGGCATCTGCGCTGAACACCAAAGGGAAGTTATAACATTGTGATCAAAGCAAAGGGCATTAGGCAAATTGAAGACATAGTAGCTTCAGCAGACCATATGTTTAGGAGAGTCAGAAAAAAATAAGATTGTAGTACTAAAACATTGTTGAAGATCTTGGGAGACTATTGGATAAAAATTTGCAATAGTGCTCTTCATAACTAACATGCTTGAAACATTGCCAGAGCACTGAAATTAGGAATTCTCGGGAGTAGTAAGACGATTCAAATTCCATCTATCAATGGGTCGACTTGACAAGTGTATGTTTCATGTAAACACCAGCAAGATTATCTCCCGATGACATCAAATTGAGGGATAAGTGGATGAAGAGGGATAAAATTAATTTTCATATTCTCTGGCATTTCGACTAATAAGATCATTTTGTGACACAAGATTATGTAGCGAAACTGTCAAACTAAACTGGCACCAAAATGTCAAACTATAAATAAATATATATATATATATATATATATATATATATATATATATATATATATATATATATATATATATATATATATATGTATATATATATATATATATATATATATATATATATATATATACATATATATATATATATATATATATATATATATATATATATATATATGTTGGTCACTGTCTGTATTTGTGTATTGCATATTGTGGGTTACATCGAATACTAATTATGTAATTGCAAAATGTTTGGTTTTCTAATATATCCTGTTTTTTCCCACTAGAGGCTAAAAAATCTAATTCGAATCTATACTCATTAGATCACTTTTTTCCCGATCCAATCTTTTTTAGCAATTGCTCCCCAAAGAATGTGAACGAAGTAAATTTTTCGTCAATTTTTTCTCCAATGTTTAATTTATCACTTATAACACAGCATGGTGCCAAAAAACATTGATCATATCACAGTTTTGTTTTGTTTTTTACATGAGAGGCATTTCCTGTTTCTTTTTGTTCTATTTGTTAGAATTATTGTAAAAAAAAAACACGAAACTAATAAAATCGGACTTGAACTGACTACTACCTCTTTAACAATTTTTGCAGCTGTTGTTTTGTATAGTAAATGCAAGACATCTTCTTAGTTAGTTTCCTTTGCACTGAATGCTCCCAACACCGGATGTAAATTCTTGTGTTCATCATCGACACTCAAGTACAAACTCACCTTTGTAATCACAGGGACACGATTACCAAAGTCAATACCTTACTTCAATCTTCATCTCTATACATCCTTGTCTATACATAACTTTACTATACTCGTATCTTCTTTTTCTCCTCCATCTTTTTATCCCATTCCTTTCATTCTATATCCTTACTCCCCTTTCTCTCTAACTTTCTCTTTCCGGCTACTAACTGAATAATTGCAGCCTTGATAAAATGGCCCCGATCCATTCGACTAAGCACTACCAGCGAACAAAATATTGCATAAACATATCGTTACTCACATTACTTCCCTGGAATCAGACCCCAAAACATCAATTATGCTTGAATAGTTGTTCAGTAATCTGCATTATCAACCTTCTTTGAGATATTTTGTTCAACGAAACCGTATAATAAAAATCTGATCCTATACAATTTATCAAATTAGCATTACAAAACCAAATTATCAAATGATATTAACTTGAAAAAAATTATTTGGAGAATACATCTAAAAAATCAAAGCATTATGATATTTTCTCAACTCAAAAATTAAAAAAACAAAAGTTAACAATAAAACAAAAATAACAGAATTATTATTTTTCCATATAGCGTCTTTCTTCATTTATCGAACTCATAGAACAAATAAAAAATAAGTGCAAGGTTTATCACTGAAACGAATGAGCAAACTACAGTAAATATCAAACAATACATGCTGTTGAACAGGCAAATCATGTGTTAAACACTTCTACATTTTTGGATGACAGTTATTGGAAAAAGCAATCTTCCAACACTTGTAAGGACTACACTGATAATATATATATATAAACATATATATATATATGTATATATATATATATATGTGTGTGTGTGTGTGTGTGTATATATATGTGTGTGTGTGTGTGTGTGTATATATATATATGTGTGTGTGTGAGTGTGTGTGAGTGTGTCATTTTTACAAAATAAGATTACCAGACTACTCTTGTGACAATTTTTATTTATTTAAAAAAATATGCAAACCACGATCGATGATATGAACACCATTGAATAGCAATGGTTTGGACATGTTTCTATAATGTCTGAAACAGCTCAACATCATGAGCAAAAATGTACAGCCCAGACATGACAAGCAAAACTGGTGCTGACTAATATCAAAATGGCGTGATGAAGTAAATAGCTTGAGTAAGTACTGGCTTAGTTACATCCACGATAAGGAAAAAGTTGAATAACTCTTGCTGATTATGACAGATTGTAGTTATGGAATATAAAGATGGTTGAAAGATAAGTAATTCATTTCAAAAAAATGGTTTTTGTTTCTATGGCGGGAATATCCAGCTAGTTGGGTATTTTCACAAAAAAAAAATAATGAGGTGTGTGGGTTGAAGTCTACTTTTGAATTATTGGCGTTAGCTTTTGGTGGGATATAACGGAAAAGTTTAACGATTTTTCATACGACAAGGTTCGATAATTTTGAATGAAAAACCATTATTTGCAGCAATAGGAACAGTAATCGCACATTAGATGCAATACCTATCAGTGATAGATACAGTTCATCCTTTTGATTGAATTGCTGTATTTTGTTATCCGTGTGTCGTAATTTTTGATTTGCTGACCTGTACTTTTTGATTCTTTTATCGTATTTCATAATGTACATGGCGTATATTTCGATATGTCATACTCCATTGATTTGCTTGTCTCAACCTTAGGTTTGTCTGGCAATGTGTCTCCTTTTGCAAGAAATGTTCTTGTCGCAATTGTGAGAGATATTATTAGCATCGTTATCACGAATGCTTTACAAAAAAAAGTAATGGTCGATATGATAAGAAAGTGAACTCCGTTAAATTAAAATTGAGATTGGGAGATAATGAGAAGAGAAACCAAACAATGAAGAACCAATTGAGACCAGAGTGGAGTGAAAAGTATTGAAGAGATACAGTACTGACATAACCAAGTGGTCACAAGCTCAAAAAGTATAAAAAAATGTCTAGCTATGCCCTAGGCTTTTTGAGTACAGTTTGAGAATAGCATTCGAATATTTTGAATTCATCATTTTTAATGAAAATAATGTTATTATATGTTCAAAAGCATACATTAGCCGATGGTATTTATAGAATAGATGAGTGTGGCCCCTTATGACACAAAAAAATAGATAAATACATAATTTAATTTCTAATAATAAGCCATGTGTATTTATCTGTTCTTAGATTATTTTTTTCAATTAACTTAAATTTCAAATATTCTTCAGGTGGATACAGAGTTGATGTCGACCTTAAGATATAACATTTGCATTGTTTTTTCACAACTCATCAAACATCTGGAATCTGGATGTAAATTATTACCTCACATGAATGGTTACAAGGATGTTGCAAATGTTTCAGACAGATAATGTCGAATAATGACAAAAAAGAACAAATGACGGAATGTTTATGAAAAAGATTATCCAGTTCTTCATATCCATCAAATAAGTTTATTGAATCGTTTTCATCGAACCGATTTTACTATTTACCCTAATCTTGATTTTCATCTGCCTTTTTCAATCGTTACATCCTAACCATTCACATTGGCAGCCTGACTTATAGAAAGAACTGAAATAAACAAAGGTAAAAAGGTGGGAAGATTATTGATAATCATAACAATTGTTAATAAAACAAAGTAATCCTACAAGATATTATAGAAATGAAATGAGAAAGTAAGGAATGACACCGATACAAAATCAAAATAATAAAAAAAAATAAAATCTGGCTGCAACAAAGATTCTATGGCAAAATGTTTTTTCTTCAAAAATAACTACCCCGCCAAATTTGATCGTAAAAAAGACCAATGTGGCATTCTTGATGACGTTAAATAGGACCCATTCTTAGAAAACAGGCGGGAGAAAAACAGAAAATAGTCAAGCAAAGCTTTAGTGAAGGGGAGACATGTGTCTACATATGTATCATTGTTCACTGTATATACCCTAATCAGAAGTGTGACAGGGTGAACTACAGACGAGGAATTGTCAGAGAGACACACTACTGCTTTTGGCGATGCATAATGTGAATTAAGTTTGAGCAAACAGGAAAAATAAATTTGGAATCCTATTTCAGTTGAAGATCTTGGAAATCTAAGGAGCAACCAACAATGAGACAAAGAAAACAGAATTAATATGCTAAACATATGCATAGACTCCCTTGGTACTAGCAATGAAGAGATGCAGCCTAAAGGAGACTTGACACTACGACGTAATCGAAAGGTGGAATTTAACAGGAAAATGAAAATATACTGAATACCCCGATGTATTGGTAAAATAAAATATGGAAGATGGAATGTTATTGAAGACAAAACTATAGAAGCCATGAAATTGAAGGATTTTAGAGAAGCCATAATTGTATCTATAGTTTTCAACGAATCGTTTCTATGTGTTCCTCTTCTGATAAGGAAGAGAAGTTTTTAAACTACTCAGACGTTTTCTTACACCAGAATTCACATAAACGCTCATTCTTGAATATTTGGAATGTCACATTTAGAAAAAAAAATCAAGTAAACCTGGTTTGACACTCACTGGTAGCTGTTAAGAGATCAACGTCTTTTATCAAATACTGTGTTGACGAGGACCAATACAAAATTTGAAAAAGAAGTTATGTATAATTAATTTATTTCACTCATTTTCTAATGGATCACTAAGAACTATGGTTTTTGAATAAAAATGTGTGTACACAGCTAAGCAAAATAACACTTGGATGACCTTTGCGAAAGCTTACATATCAGAGAGCACCGACTTTAAAATCTCATTCAGCGCACTAGCATCTTTGATTCAAACATGGAGATGATAGTATCTGCGGGAAAAAATCCTGCAATTGGAAACAAAATGAACTACATACTCGGGGACATTGACATATGAACCAACATGCACGATTAAGCAAAGGGCTTACATCTGATTGTTTTACACAGATGGATGAGAACCTTCCAAATCTAGATTATCACTGTGTCAGCAAACTGCAAGTTACAAAATAAATACCTTGACTCAACCCAGAAGCAAAAAAAGGTTCTGTACGCAAGTTGATATCAAATGCTAACTATCTTTTCAAGCGGGATTTCATGATCTAGGCATAATCATATGAACTGCCAGTTTTTTCTGATGGGAATAAACAAAACAGAATCGTGACAACGGAGTTCAAATAAATTGCAAAAATAAAGTATAGGAGATATTTTTTCCCTTCAGAAAATTAATCAACAGGCCAAATACTTGCCTAATCTGACCCTGTTTTATTGGAATGTGAGCCTGTCAAATATTGTCAGATAATAGAGAAACGGTGAAAATAGAAATGAAATGTTTGAAACGTATCTGGAGTGGTTAAAGAACCAAGCATATCCCCATTATAAGTATATTGTTAGAATGATCATTTTGAGGTTCACTGTATTTGTACTTTATTTGCAGATCAATGATTCGTACAAGAGTTGATAAAATTATAAAGAATAACACGTGTGATTTAGCCTCTACGTTTTGGTTTCTCTTCATTGATATCTAGCATGTTATCCGTCGGTTATAACGACGTATCCATTATAACGGTAATGTTAAATCCGTTGCACAAAAGATTAGCTATGCTATTTGTTTCCCAAACGCAAGGATCGGTTATCAATGTCCTAAATGTAATTACAGGAGTATGCTGTGATAGTTTAATACATGAATAGTCAAGAGCATCACCTGGCAACTATGTTCAAAGTAAATCTCACAGGCCTTGCAGAATATCCAAGATTATTCAAAGGGATTTAGAAAATTGCCACTTTACAGAACGTACCATTCTTTTCATGTGATGATGACACATTGAATGCTATATGGTTCTATAAATTTAGAATCTGCATGTCTCGGCTATACTTATATTCAAAGTATTTTTGAATTTGCAAAATAATAATTGCCAACATACATGATTACGTTGCATTCATATTGCATTTGGGTATATGTTATGAAAATGACACAAGTTTGAATATTTGCTTATGTGTTTTTACATTTTTTTTTTTTTACAATCTGTTTGAAATTCAGTATGATGACTGAATGGATATTTGCCATGGACAAGTTTTTAACACACAGGCATACTTCCATGAATTCCTGATGAATGGCAACGCAGACTAAGCCAATGGTATCACAAATGATAAACATCTATTGAGACGGTAGATTATAATAATTTCCCTGCTTATAGTTGCTAGCTTGGTACTAAATATGCAGTGATGTTTCAGACAAAGGTAGTGGTCGTTCCTTTCATCCGTATTTTGAACATCTCTGTTATGTCTGCTTGATAATAAGTAAAAAGTCAAGTGTAACGTTGTTGGCTGTCTTGCGAAGAAGGATCGATGGTGAAATTAATGATGGAAATCAATCCCAAATATCTGAAACATGTGATGTTGGTATATATATATATGTATATGTATATATATACATATATATATATATATATATATATAGATATAGATATAGATAGAGAAAGTTATACATAGAGAGAGAGAGAAAGAGAGATAGATATGGATATGTATGTGTGTTTGTGTGTGTGTGTGCATGTGTATGTATTATGTATATATATATATATATATATACAGAGAGAGAGAGAGAGAGAGAGAGACACACACACACACACACAGAGGAGTCTTTACTTTGATTTGTGCTGGGTTCGATGTAAATTGTCAGGTCGATGCATCTGTATTGATGAAAGTGACAATTCAATAGTGAAAAAAAAAAGAAAGACTGATGTCATATCTTGAATTCAATTATGTTATCACGAAGGCATATTTGACGGATTCTGACTGTTGCAAGCAACTCTTTCGAGGTTGACATTCCAGACATCTCTTATTTTAGACCCAACTTGAATCTCACCTATAAAATTACGAACACTGCTCATCCCACTCTAAGCACACAACCGAACAGCACATAATACCCGTATTTTGTACCTGAACCTTTGACAGTTGAACAGCGAAAGTTTTCAATGCCCTGCACTCGATCATTACGACATAATTTGGGGGGAGAGAGATCTTGAGACCCCTGATTTTTGCGTACTTTCAAATCAAAATTTTGATGGGCATTCTGTCAGATCACTTCACATCCAAAATATAACACAGACACACACACACACACACACGTGCACACTCACAGTCACACGCACACACACACACATGCACACACACATGCACACACACACACACACACACATACACACACACACACCTGTGTGCACTGTGTGCACTTCTTGGCGTTTCTTGAAAGACATTAAAAAAAATTAATTTTGCCCATTGATACGCAGTTTCACTGCAAAATTCGACGAATAACATTGGAAATAGAACCCTTACAAATGAAAAAAAAATTTCATTTTTGTTTGGTATAAATCTTACAAAAGAAAAGCAACATTTGATACATTTACTTATATACATAATACGAAGTGAACATGCATATATCCCTTAACATAGATAATGGCAAGTCAAACACACTTGTAAATTTATATGGATTGTTTTCCTAGCAGTTTTATCCAACAGTATCACATTGTATTGTTCATTCATTATACAACCATGCAAAAACAACTGCCTATTCAATAAACTGTAGCCAACGTTATCAAGGACGGACAGATTTAATATACAGACAATTATGGTGTTTCTAATGTGAATCATCATTTGAAGAGGGACAGTCAATCGTAAATGCCCGTCGAATCTGGCAACATTCGACACGATAGTGCCTTCTTTAAATAATTGCTGCAAATTCAAAGTAAACACAATTCATGTGTATGGTTCAGTGCTCAATGACGTTTACAGAGAATCGGAGAAACAAGAAGAGAGGCCAGGGTGCATCCCATTATTGAGACGATTACTGACAGTGCAACGAAACGTGTTTACGGGTTGGATTTAAACTTACCCTTTAGATCGATGCCAGACCAATGCACGACCAGAAAGAAATATGAAAAGTATAAATCAAAATACAGGGGGAAATAATTAAATTCTTTTGGAGGCTATGTTTTTTTGTTTGTTTTTCTTTGGTTCAGAATTGCTCTCATCCAATCTTCTAAGCTCTTTCTCCCTCTATCTTTTTGTCTCACTGTAGTCCCACGAACTTATTCTGTCTTTGTCTGTCTTTTGTCCCCCTTACTTCATATATATATATATATATATATATATATATATATATATATATATATATATATATATATATATATATATATATATGTATATATATATATATATGTATATACACATGTGTGTGTATGTGTCTGCGTGTGTACGTGTGTTTCCATGTGTGTGTGTGTGCCTGATGAGTTTCGATGTTATTGATCTTTCAAACTTTTCTGTCTATCAACTTCACTGTTTGCACTCTTTCCACTCGGTTGTCCCTGTCCTTTACTGGGAACAAATACTTATTTACATGAACATATGTTAGTAAATAGGCAGATAAATGCAAAATTTCTTATGAATATTGCATGAAAGCTTGTCTGTTAGGGATTATCAATAAAAATGTAATCATAAGTTTCTTCGCTTCCCGAGGGATCATAGATATATTGTTAGCTGAACAAAGTACGCTTTGAAGTTGGATTGGCTCCATGATGGTACTTAATGAGTGATTAAGCATATTCATTCCTATTATTGCAATTAAAGAACTTAATACAAGCTTTTTATCCCATATGTTTTGTATGGAATTGTAACGGATAGCTCACAGTTATTTTACATAGCAAAATATTCTATTTATAATAGCTTCAATGCTTGTGACGTCCAATGTCTTTTTTCTTACCATATCAGTTTATTTTTTCAATCATTGCACTTATGCAAAGTAAAATAGTTGTATAAAGTACAATAGAACTAACATGGCTAATGACCTCACAAGTGTAGCATATTCAAAGGGGGGAATATTGAAGACATTAGACCCTGCATTGGAACACCATTTGACGTTGAGAAGTGAAGTGCCAGCATTTTTGGGACATCACATGAGGGAAAAATGCTATGGCGACGTAGAAACTGGAGGTTTATCAAAAAATATACGCTTACCCATCAATTATTCTTCTTAGAAGCATAAACAAATCTCAAAAATGAGGAATGATATCGATGTTCGATTAATTTTACCGGAATCATCAATTAGTAATAAAATTGAATTCCTTTTTCTTTTCTTCGAATCGGATTGTTTTAGTGAAATGACGTCACATGGTAACATTTTACAATTAAGTCAGGAATTCCACTAGTATTTGATTTGAATAAACAGCTAATTATTTGAGATTATTTTTTCACTTCTACTCTTTACATTCGTTTTTTTAATATTTAAAAAAAAAAATGTCCTTTTTTTGAATTTCTAATGAAATCTTGCATAAAATCTCACAATCGGACAGGACTAAGACACATAGCCATGCATTAACGATGTTCTCAAAATAGGATCGGACATTTTTATTTCAGAACAAAGACAAAGCAAAAGATGAATTTTCCTGGCCTGTTGTATTTTATTCCATTCTATTTTCCTCTTTTTTTTTCTCGTAGTCGGCATTTGCTTGATTTGCCACAATCCACTCCCACAGAACTATTTTTGCATGAACTTTTCCGTTTTAAATGATAATTCCTAATCACATCTAAGTGCATCGATGTGTATCATTGTTGCTCTCCACATACAGATGCATTCTTGATTAGTCTCTCAGAGTTGTTCCATCAATTATTATGTTTAGTCAAATCATGTTATGCTTTTCCCTGTTACGAAAAAGCGCCAATCATTCAATGACTTTAAATAGAAAATCGTAAGAATAGTTTAGATTCAATTTAATTCATTTGGATCGATCGGATCCTGGCTCTGTCTTGATTGATTTGGAAACACCACCGTTGCGTTTGTTAAGGGCCTTTGTTAATTTCCTGCTGCTAAATTAGTGAGGAGAGAATGTGCATTCAGCCACAATTTTTTTTCTTTCCACACGTCTCCAAGTCCGTCTTTTCACAGTACTTGAATCAGTTCCTAATGAGTTTCGATTAATTTTCTTGGAAATCGGGGAATAAAATGCATACAACTGCGTAGTGAAAAGAAAAGCAGTCACTATTTATAATATCATGTGTCCAACGCCTTTTGTTGCACGCTTTTCCTGGTTGATCAATCACAAACAGAAGGGATTAATAATGATTAACTCATCTGATCACCTTCAAGATAGTTACTAACCACTTAAAAGTCAAAATTTCAAATGAAGAGCAACTTAGCATAAACAAGAGATGGAATATTCCTCCTGCTCTGACACAGTGAAAACTATTCTGGAAAAAAATTATGAAAAAGTTCTCCCTGGGATATAAAAGTACATAGAATTCTACCAAGTGTTCAAATATAATAGAACACAAGTATATTGATAATTTTAATATCATACATTTCATATTTTGCTGGTATTTTTATAAAATTTATCATTATTGATAAATATCATAATAAACGCTTCCTTCTTTACGGTTGAGCACGGTTACTTCAGGCACCCGTCTAAAACTGCCATATGAAATGTTTTTCTAACACATGAAAGGAGCACTTTGGTAGACAGGGTTTTTTGGCATAGTTAAATATATATTGCTTAGTTTATCCTTAGTGACTGTCCAATTCCACGTACGGGCAGGGTGAAATGTCTACCTCTTGGTCTTAAACGAAGTTTCCAACCCTTCCACGTGGTACTGGATGTCCGATAGTCTACAGCCACACTGAAGAGTTGTAATACCCCGAAATAGCTGACACAATTATTAATATATATATATATATATATATATATATATATATATATATATATATATATATGACATGTAGATCGAATGAAAATTGGAAACTTTTTCTCGAATTTGAACTGAAACATGTTCTCAAGTGAAGAATTATTAATTGTTTTTGACAAATGAGCTGTGAAGACAGTTATTGGCTTCCAAATTGGGAAGGTGAAACAGTCCCATTGATGAATATGGTGACTTCCAAGCAATCAAAAGAACAATTCACGAAACTATCACTTTTTTTCATCATAAGAAAGTATTTTACTGTTACCAGTAGAATTTTCTTAGGTGAAGCAACCTGCTTCTTTCCCTAAGGGTACCATCCAATTTGACTTATAGAAAAACAGTTCTTGCAATTTTATGACATGAGTTGCCCATGATTCTATCCCAGGGGACAGCAAACCTTTCTTGAAGATAGCCACCTAATAAATAATTGTTTTTTTATCCGTTGTTACCCGAACCAATGTGAATAAACCTAGGATCATGCTTAGTTCATTTGTTTGTAATCACTTCACCGCTCCATTATAAGAGTATGAAACGACATATATATCCAAGTGATATCAATGATTGAAAGTTATCAAATAATTTGGTTTGGGCAAAATGTTGCGTATTCCAGGGCTTCATGGTGCATTGTATCTCTTGTGTGTTCTGAAAGATGCAAAAGAATGCACGTTTAGTTGACTTTCCCAAAGATACTCTGGACCTCTATATCGTTGGTGTCACGCAACCAGTAATTTTTGGACTTATTCGCTCATCACACTATCTTCGTCGACCCTGCTTCCGCATGTGATATTCCAAAATCTGCACTCCAAGCAATAATGCCCGGCATTTGTGTGACATTTTTGCCATCTGTGATACTTTCGCTCGTGCCAAAGTAGTAAAAAATAGTGTTATCAAAAAATAGAAAAAATCAGTCAGTAATTTGATATAAAATTACCACTAACCAAAAATCCTCCCATGCTTGGACAGAGCATCACAGAAAATAATGGATGACCTGATTCCCTCATTGCACATTGATTGAAAAAGTTGGGAACTGCAAAGAGTTACGTTAGAATATCTTCATCATTGAATAAGAAAAAAAAAATCAACAATCGGAAACACTATCTTTTAATGAATGGAAAACCGTTCCCTTGACTGGAATAAGAGAGAAAGAGCTTTCACTTTGCAGATCCGTTTTATCTAACAATAAATTCTACCAAAAACACCTCTTCTGTCATTTTTGAGCTTAGAATCAAAGGTCTACCCATTCTGTAACCTTCTTTTGATTCTCAAAGATAAAATTGTTCTGAAGTAGAGCATTTGCAAACGGACAGTCGACTGGAATCGAACCAAAATGATTAATCATTTCAGATCGTCTTTGTACTTGAGAAGCAACATGTCAGCTTTTGAACGTGTTTGTTTCTTCTCTGAACTTCCATCAACTAAATATTCTGCTGTTTGACTATTCATGTTTTATTCTTCTTGTGTTAAACAACCAATGATCATAGGATCAATTGTACTGAACGCTCCTTTCTAACGGTGGATATTCACGCCCAAACGTCAATCGATATGCTCTAACAGTCATATAAGACATCATCTTCTTCTTTCAGGGAATAAGCAACAGTTCGTATCCCCAGGGCATATTCTTATCGATATGATCTTTTGCGTTTTTGTTACATGCACAGTATTGTTTTTAGGTCTTCAGATTTTTGTTTTTGCCTCAAGTTTTTTTCCTTCCCTTTTTCTTTTTCCAGCATATTCTATGTTTTGTTTTTTACCATTCCATTTTTTCTCTTTTTTCTCTTTTTTCTTGCTGTTGTTTCTTATTTGACTCATTTTTTTTCCTTTTTTTGTTCCTTCATTTTTCTCTTTGTAAACTCAACTTCCCTGATTGTGTACTGCAGAAGTATCTCATTTCGCTTTTCTTTCTTTGAAAAACAAGATGGAATATTGTTTATTATTTTAATTTGATTCCAGCAAAAACACTTTTATGCACCGTAAAATGTTTCAAAAAAGAACAAGTATACTTTTCGAGTATACGTCCTTTGGTTTTCAACTGGTGGCATTGCTTTTAGCTAAATACCTAAATAAAAGAATTTAAAAAAAAACAGCATATCATTGTGATTCATATTCATGATTTATACCAAATAATGCCTGAGAGTCGAACTTTGTTCAGGATAGTTTATCATCTCCGTGATTAATACAATATTGTTCAAGTTTATTTTGTTTGAATGGATATTTTTTTTATCACTTGAGATGATGCTATCCTTAGTCTGCATCCAGACGGACACGCACCAAAAAACACGTTGCATTAACAGAGTGAAAATAAAAATTGGATTAATCTTAATTGAGAATATGCATAAAGCAATGACCCATCATTACTAATCAGCAAATAATCAGAAGCAATATCAGTCAAAACTGAAATAGTTCTGAGTAAAATTAGATTCCAATTCATTCAATCCGATCATTAATCATTAAAAACTTCTGACAGACATTGTCCTCTCATCAGAAACAACAATACAGTATAGTGTATTTGGTTAGAGCGAAAGTGATTGCAGTTTTCCACCACCGACGTTAATGCAGTATATCTGACGATTCGAATAAAAACCCATGGAAGTTACACAGTTTTTATAATTATAACCGAATTCCTTATTTCCAGGAGTGTATGATTTTCGTTTGCCCGGTCAAATATATATTTTTTAATGTTACTGTCTTATGGTTGAAAATCTTTTGTCCCATAATATTTGTCGAAAAGGCTCTGTAATTTGGGTGAGGTTGTTTTTCGATGGCCTATTTTGTTCAATTCATGTCATCTGTATGAAATGCAATTTGCCTTCCCGGTTTCGTCAGTTTTATTGACGGAATTTTTTACCAGTTGAATGTTTCTACTCAAACATCAGTCGCAGTTGCTCAAAATGTTTTTTTCGGAATCATCACAAAGGTAATATTGACCACATACACTAAAACTGTTTGTGCATGCATAGTATTACATTCATTCAGTTAATTACCATACTTGTACAAAAAGAAAAATAATGTTTCGATTTTTTCATTGATTATCCCAGGAATTGTATCATTCTAACTTCGTGTTCTTTAATTTACTGACGCTACATAAATCTGTAAGCGCATGTATCGTTATTTTTTTAGAAGAACCAAAAATCAGATCCATCAATCAATCCAAGTGACTGAAATTGAAAATCGGAATGATTCTGCAATGAGACAAATTACTAACCATTGCTCCTGCAATAGTTCGTGATTCAAATGATTTACTGTCTGGAAAGAAATAATGATTACTTTATATACGTCCAAAATACTTGGCAAACATCAGCAGCATTCTTATACGTGCATTGGTATAATACAATGCGTAACTTTATCTAGTGATTTTTTCACTATCTCCATTTTAGTTGGGTTAAAAAGCTTCAAGTAAATCCCTATTGCAATTATGGAATTATGAGATTGCTTTTCTCAACATTCCCCTTGTTTTTCTTCTCCCTTTCACTCAACCCTCTTCTTCTCAACCGATGACAGAAGAAATCGACGTATTATCTGACACAATTTTTCAACGCCATTAAGTCAAAAAGATCGGGAATTGCTTTTCCAGATTAGCATTCGTTTAGAAATGCTTAAAAGCCACGGAAAACAATCACACATGCAGTACTTGAACATCATCGTTTTGAGCATTTATAATCGTCACATTTCTGAAATTTTGCGTATTTCCGGATAAAACTACAATTCAACTATGATAATTTAAGAACAGTATTTATTATCATAACTTATGCTCTATTACGGCTGATATTCTTTCATTTTTTGATACTTATATTTAGTATTCCAGTTGACTGTTCTTAAGACCCAACTTTTCTCAATGAAACACAGCCCAAAGGTTCACAGCAATCATACATTTGAAAATGATAACTATTTTCAAAGATTTTGACATGCCTTGGTGAGTCATGATGATAAAATTCGCTCTTCCACAATTGTCTGGCTGTTAAAAGGCACAGCCGTAGAGGATGGACACTCATACGAAAGTAAAGAGCTAATTTCGAATCACTTATCAAAAGTCAGAAGTCAAAAGATAGGAAGAAAGATGGACCAGGCTCTTTCCATGGCATTGGTTGATCAGCTTTAAATAAATAAAAGCTTTAGAAAAAAAATTTAAAAAAACAAATCCATTCCGACCCATCATATAGAAAAAAGTCGAGCAGCGTCTCCGGCAATTGCTGTCGCAGACGGCAGCACCAAGTGGAGGGATCACTAGTGAGCTGACACACTTGTCTGATCTTCTGCTTCAAAATTCATCCAGACGCAAGAAGGAGATCTACTTTGAGCCAGTTGTTTAAACTTTAGATATCGTAAATATCTTCAAGCGGCTTCTTATATCTATGCTGTCCATGTGATTATGTCACAGTCCATTAGACGCTTGACACTTGGGGAAAAAAAGTAGGAAATATTTCTACGTGTTTACTATTAGCATGAAATACGGTGGGTACAGTTCATATCCTCAACACTTATCATCAGAATCGGTACATAGTTAACAAGATAGACGTATATATATATGGGTAAATGTGCATGTGCATGTATATATATATATATATATATATATATACGTTGGTAATAATATGGGACTATGGGTTGTCATGACATTTTTAAAAATATTCTTAGTTACGTTTTTCTCAAGGGGATGTATGTTTGTGTATGTCTGCAGATCTGTATGGATGGGTATGCACTTGCATCTGCCCCCTTCCCTCCAAATTTAATTGTTCTGTAAACTTCATATTGTTGCAGCACAAGTGTACAAATTTGTTCCAATGAATGACAATTAATCTAACAATCGTTTTTCACAATTCATGTGCTATGAGCCGTGCATTGAATAGTTAAAATACATATTAGCCTTGAAATGAACCGTACTTTCCCTTTCGGAAGAAAATAAAATCGTTTGGAGAACGTTGAAACACGATTTCAGGCCACAGCTTTGATTTTTGCATGGGTCTCTACGGTTATTCCGGACCATATTGTATACCATTTGAGGAAGTATCATTTTTCATGTTTAAAAACAAGAATTATTATTTATGATGTTCATGTTTCGAAACAGGTTTTGATGAGAGTAAGTAAAAAAAGTGAATATAACGACGCCATGTCGAATCAGGTCATTGCAGAGGAAGAAATAGAATGTGAAAGAAACAGAGGGGGAAAAAAAGAAAAAAAGAGAGGAAAAAGGAAGAGGGAAGAAAAAGAAATTGAAAGGGATGAATTTAGAGAATAAACAAAAGAAAGAAGACAGGAGAGAGAGAGACAGAGAAAGACAGAGAGAGAGAGAGAGCCACACACACACACACACACACACACACACAAAGCAAACTATAGAGAACGACAAAAAGTGAAAATTGAACGGAGAAAGGTGGTGAGACAGAGGCAAACCAAGGAAAAGGGGCAGCCTGAGATGGATTTACTTTTTTTTATGTCATCAATGATACAAACAGTCGTTGATGGGGATAAATAAGCCCGAATCATTCTATCAATTTTAACTTCCGTAACCAATGATATACAGAAAAATGAACTATCACGCATTTATTGGGTCAAAAACAATCATTGATGATTCCTTCCGCTTTTGAGGCTCAAAATCTGTCTCTTTTTCCACTTTTGGGGATACAAATGGCATATCCCTTCTATCAGCTTTTAAGGGTCAAACTGGGATATCTTTCTCCAACTTTCAGGGATCAAAATGGAGGGGAAATTCTTAATTTCACTCCTCAAGTTGAGAATGGAGATGATTCTTTGGTCAAAGTCGAAGGTGAAATTTTTATTCCTTTGAGAGTCAAGGTTAATTAGTGGGGGGGATTCGTCCCATTTGAGGGATCAAAATCAAGTGAGGAACATTTTTTTCTTTTTTTGAAAAGATCAAAATAGACGATTTTGTTCCCACTTTAAGAGGTGAAAGTAAGTTCACGCAAAGGTTGTTTAAAGTATAGGTAAACGGCTTTAAAGGAATTGTTTACATTTTGTACGATTCCAGGATCATCCCATGATTATCTCTCCCGCATCGAGGATGTGAGTACTTCATCTAAGGAACTTCAAATGATTTCACTGAAATTTCGTTTGTGTTTATTTCTTTAGGGGTAAGGGGTGCGATTTACCCAACAAAATAGAAAGGAAATGATATCTAGAATTGGACAACAATCTCACAAAAAAAAGATTTGATTCTTATAATTACTGTTGTGATTCCTTTTACTCAAACTGAAATTAGCTTTACATATCATTCAATGAATATGAAAACGTCACTTATTAAGTCATTTCTTTCTTTTTCTCTCTGACTCTTATTTTTTGTTCACCTCCCAGTTGATTTGATTCTACCGTGACCAAGAACTGATCAAAACATTGATATATCCGTTTTCGGATTTTGAGATATCTCTTTGAGATAGTTCTGCTACTCAATCCTGACTAATTTTCAAGCTAAAAATGCGTATCTACATCTGCATTTCCAATTGATAATTATGATGTATTTTTTGTACAAACAGTCATTAATCTACAGTTTAATTCCCTCCACATCAGATCATAACTGATACGTGGCCAATGATATTCTCATTGTGAGCTTTTCAGTTTCTGTCACTGGCCCTTAGTTATCCGTAAGCGATCGAAAATTTGGCAGTCATACATCATCATCAACTTGGGAATCGGGCATACCTTTGATGCACAGTCTTTCAAATCTTTCCACGATCATCCAGAATACCAACTTTCATGTATTCAAAGCATATCAGTCATTTCCACTCCATTACAGCTCGGTTACTACGACTTCTTTGAATACAGCGCGTACTTTTCACTATTTTCTATCTTCATTTTCTACCTCGGTACAAGTTCACACCAATACATATTATTTCATGAATCCTATTACCTTATTATTGACCGCCCAACCAACTACATTTCATAGTAAAAAAAAATAGGTAGTAATCTTATCTGATCAGGCCTTCTTAATCACAATCAGTCTTACTAAGGTTTAATTTTTTTTTAATTCTTAGTTCTGTATGTATGGTCATCAATGTTCATAATCAAATATACGCCGCATCTGTTAGTCTAGACATTCACGTGTACATGTGTATGTGTGTGTGTGTGTGTGTGTGTGCGTGCGTGTGTTTCTTATTATTTCATTTTTTGTCCATCTTCACACTTGCCACTCATATTACACCTATCGTGGAGATTATTGACAATCATCCTCCCTTTACACTCGTAAAGATGTCAGCAAGTGTCAGCAACTACAATGATCTCGTTGCTTCATTGAACCAACTAGTATTATTTCTCTCCCTCAATACAAGAAACAACATATCCATAGTATCCTTCAATGTCTTGATAAAATCATTCCCCCATTTAAAAGAAAAAGCTTTTTTTTTATCGTCCAAATATTTAATAAACTTAATAGTTGAGGTATCTAAGCTTTGAAAATGGAAACAGAAAGCACGTAGAAAATATAAGTTAATAAAAACAATCAAGCATAGAACATTTTTAAAATGTGTGATTTGCATCTACATTTGGTTAAAAAAGTTTCATTGCGATCTTAATGAAAAAACAGTTCAGTTTTCAATGAGTAGTGCAATTACAACAAAATGAATAGAAGAAATAAGAGCAACATAAATGCCTTCACTGTCTCCATCGCCTCTGTGGGGCAATGGAAGAAAAGAAATGGATAACGAGTAAAATAATGTATCAAAATGATAAGTAGCCCCCCAAAAATACATTAAAAAAAACGAATGTGAAGGAAATAGCTTTAAGACAAAGTGTATTTTCAAATCATCATTCTTTTTCTTGGAATGCAGTGTACTTTGTCATTAAATTTTTCAGATGATATTTCCTGCAGCGACAGTCAAAATAAAAATTGCAGACTGTGTCATCTAGAGAAGAGACACACCCAACACGATTAGTAATTTGATGTTTGACATCACAAAGCGTGGTTTATATCTTGAAAGAACTATTTTTTGACATTTAAAAAGAAAATTGATACTTCGTCTATGGTAGATAATAATGTCCTTTCATTCAGACGTTGATAGAGAATACTCTTGAAATATTTACTGTAATATGTTCCATGTACCGTTCGAAATTTGATTTTGAAGAGTTTAGATAATTGAATGGATGGGTGAACGATTATATTCCTGACGTAATTTGCCATCAACCAAAAACATATCCTCGAAATAATTCTATATTACAGTATTTCTATTTCTCTATATTTTGGCTACTAATTCATTTTACATGTAGAGAGGGTCGTAAGATGAGTCCACCAAAACAAATGCTTGAAATACTCGGACAACTTTCAAATGGACTGCCCTAAATTCACAAATGTATCTGAAGTGATGCATTCAGTGGATCAAAAAAAACAAAAAAACAATTACATCTAAGAGTCTTGCAAACTTCGTCAATAAGCATTTTTCGAACATTGTTTCTTACACTAGTCACCTAATTCTTGATATACCCCTAAATCATGAATGCCCTGAATGGGGCAATTTTTTTTTTTTAACGTGAGCTTAACCTTCTTTAACTGCACTATTTCTGATCTTGTATAACTTTTCAGACTCTCTGTAGTTGGATTAGTATTTGCAGCCATACCCCTCCGGTCATACATGGAAGGACCCTTAAATGAGAACTTTATAATCCATATTGGTGTATATAAAATATGCATAGGTAGTATAGTCGACCTACTAAAGCGTGGAGTCACATATTTTAAGAAACTCTGATGAAGATCAACAGAATGAGTAGGATGGCTTTTTTCAAAGATTTGCAGTGTCCAAAGATTGTTCACATGGCCAAAAGCAAAAAAAAAAGATGTCAATTTTAGTAATTTTTCATTTTTTTCTTATTACTTATGAACTATAGTCAATCATCATTAAACTAATTTTTATCTTCATCGAAATATTACTGTTGAATTTTTGTCACTGTTATCACAACTTATCAGTGATGTCTTAAGTAAGTTGCAATGCAAAACAACTGCAAAAAAATTGAGTTGAATATTAGTATGAGACAATCTAATCATAATGATTTCTACATTAGATATTGAAACAGTGAAGTGCAAGCCAAAGATATAAATTAAGTCCAAAGGCCACTGACATGAGTGAAAAATTCAAAGGTTTCTGACTAAAAGGTTTCGCAAAAAGACCGAATATGGCCACTTTGATAAAGATCTGGTCCTATAAGTGCCTGTATCATAAATGATAGGATGTATTGATACCAGATTATGGATACTTTTTTATTTCCTGCTGAGGCAGAGAGGCGGAAACAAGATTATATGATGTTTGTAATAATGGTATCTAGAGAAGGATCTTTTTTTCTATCGTAGGGATATTGCAATTAATCTATCTGAAGAGACACTATTATATTGATTAAAGAAATAAATAAATGTATGAAAATAATTTTTAGTGTAACAGAAGTCAGGGAAATCCTGTCACAATATCTTTTATATTGAGTCATTCCAGCTGGAAATACTAATTTTTAATGCCGAGAAAGTCCCCCCACTCTAAGCATAACATTTTAGTTTCTTCAATTATGCTAGCCAAAAGGTGACCCAGGTGTGTACAAGTTTACTCCTAAAACTGATGCCGCGTCTTTGACCCGTATAACGTTTGCTGCATTTTGTACACATCCACGATATTTCAAATGTTTAGTTGAATGTTATGCTTTCGTTATAGTTTCAATAAGTTGATTATATGTACGTCTGAGAAATCAAGAATTTTCACTTGTATGTACATAATGATGTGCGAATTTATACGTAAAGTTATCAGTTCGTAACCGTACCGTCGCCAGAACTTCTTCCTTGTACCAAAAAGTATTGAATAGATTTCCAATTTGATAATAATAGTGAGGGTTCTGCAAAATAGTGTTCTGAAATTCATACAATTATCTATCTCTTTTCATAATACTGACATTCAGAATCTGCTTATCAACATTTGACAAAAAAAACAAAAAAACAGAATGGTTATCTTCTAGCAGAGGCTTTGGGAGTTATGGGCACCTATCTAGATTTTCAGAGGTGTTGATTGACAGCAATGGCATTCACACAGCAAAAGGGAGCCATCTGCTCTGAGGAAATAGATATGAAAAGAAATTCTTCATGATGTGTGGTCTCCTCAGGTTAACATGTGAACAGATGCAAAGCCTTATTAGGTTGATGGAATAAATATTTCAGTAAGTATTTTATTCACTTTTTCGTGGAATGAAACTTTCTAGAATCCGAAAGATGAATAGATAAAAAGATAAATGGATTGATGAAAACAAACATGTGCACTGCATGCGTGCATACATAAATAAATACATAAATACCTATGGAGAAAGATATACAGAGTTTTTTTAAAAAAAGTAAATTCAAGTTCAACAAGTTTAGGAAGAGACGAACAGATGCAAAAAGAAGAAAAAATGAAACTTCTACAAAGATAAGAAAGTGACAAACCTTTCTATATCACTGCTGATAGCCGAATTATGCGTTTCATGTATGAAAAGCAAATCGTTTATACCGTTCTTTCAACAATCTTTTTCACACCATTTACTTCTCACTATATATATATATATTCCCCCTCCAATATATCTCTCCCTACCTAATTCGACTGCATGATGCTGAAGAGGTATTATCACTCGCAGGTTTGAAAAGGATAAAGGTTTGTCTGCAGCTGATGAATGTGAAGTCTGCTGGAAATTATCAAGCGTTTTTGATTATCTAAAAAAAGTATGTGTGGCCTCTATTTAATGGGGTTACCAATTAAAGATGGTCCTTCTTAAGCTATTTGATCGGCATTAGGACGCTGTTGAATAAGATCTTGTTCACAAAGATCAGGCGAATTATCTGTCATTTTTTTTTCTAATGGTGATCTCGGAGAATAACTGCTTTAAAAATGGAAGAAGACACTTGACTTTTTTTATGAGTCAATAAAGAAATAACTTAGAGAGAATAAGGATATCATTGCATTTTTTTGCTATCATTTCATTAATTGCATATGTTTTGTGATCTTGTTTCCGACGGAAAAAAAACTGCTTCAATATTTGCAACCATCTGCTGTAGGCAAGGTATATCCATAGTCTAGCGCGTAACTTATTTGTCAAGTGATTCTGAGCAAAAAAAGAGATCCGTACAAAACTGACAATGTAAACAATGGATTTTTTAGCTTTTAATACACTCCATTGAACGAAGCTAGATTATAATTCCAGTCAAAGATAACGATGACCATTTCTACTTGATTTGACCTAAAAAAAAACACAGACAGCAATCAAAAATACATAAAAGATATTCAATCTCAATTTTGGAAGTATACATCGGAAAGATGACAAGTGAACGTCATTCGAAATATAACATTCGATAGAAAAACAAAAGTGACCTATAAGCACATTCGATATAATCTATAAGGCTTTATGAAGTTTTAGTGGGATACCTTGAATTTTAGAGCCTAGCAACAAGTCTCATCAGGAAAAGAGGCATGATTCCTCACAATACAAAAAAAAGACTGTTACCAGAAATAACGAGGGTTTGAGGCCAACGGAGAATTTGTCAAGTCCTGCATTGAATAGAAATTCGATGTTCTCCCGAGAATAGAAATATTATCGCCATTATTTACTTCCTACTTAACATCCTACTGACCACATCTGAACAATAACGTTACATATGTATGTTTTATATAGTTACCAGTACACTTGCTACGGTTTGACAAATTATTTTAATAACTTTAAATTCAGGTGAACTCTTTTTATGTAAAAATGACTAATCTCAAGATAGTTTGCCAAGAGTTTATCCGCTTATCTGTATGCAAGACTATTTGACACAGATATATTTTTCAAACATGAATTCTTTGAATCAGAAGTTATGTCTGGGTGCAGGACGTAATTCATATTTTGGTGTGCCAGCCTCCAGTCAATGAAAGGTAATCACTGTAGGAAATGCAGGCATTTGTATAAGATCACTGCATTTTTACCAACATGTCTTTTGTTGACCATCGTATGACTCTTGATACCATAGTTTCTTTGTCATATTGAGCACTTAAATGCCTTTGCGATTGTTTTTATGACAGTGTCGATGTGGAAAAGGCATAGAAATATAGAATACATCGTGATTTATTCGGTAAAAATCCAATCTCTTATTTCGTATTAAATCAATATTGGCAGTTTGTCGAGATACAGGTGTAGTACCATCTATATTTTTAGTAAGGAACTAAATACGATACCTTTTTTGCCATATCGAACACATCACTTCCTCCAACGATTCTTATAAACCCCCTGGATGCAGATGGTCCATTGTCCGTTGGTGCCAACACCTGTAGCTGGTCATACCTCAGGCTCCAAAAGTACTATCAACGACAAAAAGTTCTTATCTCTTACTATCTTCCAATCACTTTACACAATCAAGCAGATTTATGTCATTTTTATGTGTACTTTATCTTTCCTTGCCATTCATCATTTATGTCTTTGTTTTGACCGCACGTTTTTTGTTTATCCATATGTTTTCTTCTTACTTTGTTTCATCTTTGACTATAAGTTCATACTTGGCACGCATCTTCTTTGCACATCATCCGTTCTCCTTCCACACAGCGCCACTAACGCACTGCACTTCATGATCTTGAGGAAAAAAGAAATTCCCCCATCCTAACATTCATCACTCATGCCATTTCCAAACTAAACGAGTCACCTATATAATTTCGTGATTGTTTGGGTATGTACATCTAAATTAATCGATACATCTGCCATCAGTTTAGCCAAAGATGACCAGAAATGTTCACTGTATGGAAATTTACGATTGCTACAAATGTAAATATATCAACAAAAAGTTGCTCCCACAAATGAAAGTCTCAGATCAAACGTATCATAAAGGACAGAAGCGTCAACCCCGGAAAAACCCTTTAAAGTGAAATATTATGCTGAAATATCTAAAATGTCTTCTAAACTCAGAGTAGCTGAACATATAGCATCCTTTACAAATGAAAAATTTGAAAATGATACTTCTTCATCGAAACAAAAATAGAAAATAAACAAATTTGAATTTCCAAGCAATTGTTGGACGAATTTGAAACGAACCAATACATGTCAAAAATAAAAAATCCTTGTAATACCTGATTAAACGAAATTTGTCAATACTTGATTTGCTAGAAAAAACCAAAGAAAGCATTAGGATATTTATTTATCTAACAGGCAAACGGAAAAACATTAAAATGTCTGCATTGCTCAAAATCCTTATTAGCAAACATAGCCCAACTATGTACACATTAGTCCATTGAAGGTAACGTGCTGGTTTTACTTACACACCTATCACCTGTCCCCTAAGTAATATCTAATCAACATTTGTAGACTGTCACATGCTTAAGTAGTTTAGAAACAACTCAATCCATTTTGTCATAAAAGACATTAACTTAATCAATAAATGTAATGCAAAAATCAACAATAAGATCAAAGTAACCCTTGTGAACATCATTAAACATCCATTTATTGATAACTCCCACGCTTAGTTAACACAATTTGACATGTAGCTTGTAACCATCTGCAAAAAATACACACTATAAAAACAACAATATTGAAACAAAATCAAAAACTCTCCCATCAAAGCAGCATCCATAAAACTATCACCAAATTCCCAAAACACGATTTTGAAACACACTTAATCATTTGCCTAGAGAGGTCCTAAGACCACAGAAACGCAAACATGTTTTTGTAGCAAAATTACATTCTACGATATTTCAATCCCTCCACTAAACTAACCTCTGTCTTATGATTTGAGGTATAATGTATTGGATAATCTACGATATAGAAACATCACTTATCAAAGTATACTATGATATAGAATACTATTCCGCAAAGTGTATTTGAATTGAATATATATATATATATATATATATATATATATATATATATATATATATATATATATATATATATATATATATATATATATATATATATATATATATATATGTATGCTTAGATGTGTATTAGAAATATATCGACAATGTCACACTTCCTTCTTATCTGAATAGTTATAAACACTATCCCTGCTCAGTCTTTGTCATACCCATCACTCATACAATTTGTTTATTCATAACTACGTTGTCGTTAATCAGTCATAGCCACATCATCCGAATCGAAAAGAAAATTATTGACTTTTTTTCCTTTTTTTCGTCTGTAACAGGTAAAAATCACAAATATATATCATTTTAAGTTTCAATGTCTACTTTTTACTTTCATCAAACTTTATTTGTTGCATTCAATCGAATTCAAAATGATTGACCAGCATCAGTGAGTTAGTTTCTGATCGGCACCATTCGGTAGTTGCTTGTAAGGAATCAGCCTGAACAAAAAGAATAGCAATGAAAAGCGATTGACTGAATTACGATAAATGTATACACATGTTGATCCAATATATAACTAAAAAACTGTATCAAAAGCGAAAAGGATAACTTTGTAAATAGGAAAAATGCATCGTTCTAATCTTTAATGCATATTTACTTTTCAAAGTTATATTCCATTATAAAATTATGCACTAGCCGATGCCCTGTGCAACCAAGCATTCATGACAACCAAACATTGTCGTAAAATCACGTTCATACTGCAACTTTTCTTCCCCGTTATAATTGCCTCTCACCGATTCTACTGAATAATGTCATTTTTTTCCATCATAAGCATAGGGATAAGTGCTTTTATCTTGTAGCCAAGTTCAACTCGTACGTAATGGGTGAAAGGAACAAGATAAAAAATGGACCATTGCACCGGATGACTGCTATATTATACAATTAGCACAAAAGACAGTTGCTTGTAGCACCCTTTCATTTCTCTAATTTTCATCTCTTGAGTAATGCTGTTTTTTTTATAGTTGAGTCGTGCACCTACCCAAGGTAAAAGCATTTGCAACACAATATGTAAGTGTGGCTTTCAAATACACACACACACACACACACACACACATATATATATATATATATATATATATATATATATATATATATATATATATATATATATATATATATATATATATATATGTGTGTGTGTGTGTGTGTGTGTGTGTGTGTGTGTGTTTATTTGTAGTTAGAGGTTTCGGATGGTGGGATAGCTTTCGATTGTTGTTGGAACCTTTTTATTTCAAATCTCTGTGTATAAATACCAGAAATATATAGAAATATTTTCCATTGGTTCCTTTTTTTGAAAAAAAAGTCACTGTCTGCATTAATCATCAAACTATTCATTTTGTGATGGGTCCATTTTTTTTTTTTTTTGATGATATTAAAATTGTTTTTTAACACCAACGAATTTATACATTATTCGGACATGATTAGATATTTCTTTCATGGTCCATTACATAAATCCGTACACATTTCTCTCTTATGCAATCAATCGAGAAAATTATCCGATTGCTTCTATTCATGAAAAACAAAGCATGTACATGGAATGTCTTCTCCAATCCTGTTCATTCCAAACCATCTTCAACCCCACAACCACACTCACATACATGTGCATTTCTTTTAAAATATATTGTGATTATATGCCTGAGTCAAATGTATTGCTTAAATTCAATCTTAGTGTCCGTCCAGTTTCGTAAGGTTGAGAGAGAATGCCAGCCTCCGGGTCTAAAGTGAAGGTTTCCATCCTCACTCGTGGTACTGGATGAGATGATAGGTAGTTTATAGCCACATTGAAGAGTTGTAATACAACGAGTAAGATGTCTGTGGATAACATAGTTATATATATATATATTTGACATATTCCACTTTTTATTTGTTTGGGAACGCACACAATGGGAACTAAATATGTTTTATCTATATACATATTAAATTTCAATTTCAATAGCTATCCATCCCCCCAAACAAAAGTATATGAAAATTGTTATATCTTCTGAAAGATGTAACGCTCAACAAAGTTTCAGCTTTGTAGATTTCCCAATCCTAACTCTTAGCTAAGAAAGATCTAGCAGTAGTTCTCTTGAATAGGTTTTATGAAAATAAAATATGATAAAATGTCTTCAGTCGAGCAGCCCGGAGGGTTCCATTAGGATTGATTATACTGAATACTCAAGTCCTACAACAAATTTGATTTATTTCATATTATACATACAAGAAAAAAATTGTGCATCGTGTTTTTATGGATGATATGGTAATGAAAACCAAAGAAGAGAAGGGAACAACTGAATATTGGGATTGTTACAAAAACTACAACATATTGAAGGGATGACTTGCACACTGGGCATACACACTTACATATATCCCTTAAGAGGGAATAAGATGCATCCAACATGTTTTGTTGTATTGATCAGGGGAAAGAAAAATTTATTCAGGTGGAGGGCACCTTTCTCCAACGGCGGTAATTTTGCAATTCTTTTCTGGCAGTCAGCATGTTTTATTTAAAACCCAATAAAAATCATTACATGGGTAGCATGAGTCAGAGTCAGAGGTTTTACCAAGAACATCCTGCTTTAACATGACATACTGTTTCGGAAGGTTGCAATAAATTAATGAAAAACAGTCTTCCGGATAGATGCAATTATCAATTTGTTTTCGGGATAATGTTTATGAAAAAAGTTTTAAAGAGCCCTTCAGGGATTCAAATTTGAATTCTACATTTAATGACGTGTGGCAACAATCATATATGAAAACATAGTTATTTTGCACAAAAAAAATTCGTTGTATTGAAAAATTGTTAAATTCTCCAAGTCAATCACCTAGATATTCAGATATTAAAAATCATGATAGATTTGACTCACAGTGGGCCTGTTATTCATTACCAAACAAAATGAATAATTGCTATATGAGAAATGAATGAATCAATAGATGATGAATTGATACTATTATGTATAGATACAAATCCTATAATACTATTATAACAAAAAATCCCGGTATGATAAGGATATTAGGACAGAAAAGAAAGTTTTTTTTTTACGAAATTAAAGCGTAGGGAAATTGGTTCAATAAATGGAAAGATGGTTGGTGTCGTCGATTCAGTCCCCATGTAACTGGGAAAATTGCAAAAAATTTGCACCTGCCGACAATCAACCCAATTTTGTCGAATGGGAAGGTTTTCTGAGATAGGTTTGGATAGGCTGATCATGACCTCTGTACAGATATCACACAAATTGTTTGAAAGAACTGTGCAATTCACCCACGCTTATATCTTGAAATGAGGAGAATTTTTTTTTATAAAGCGCTGAGAAATAAGGATGGATATGAAATTCATCACATTGTAATTGATTGGATACAGTACTCTATCTACTACCATTAAATGATAAAGCAATAACCTTCTGAAATTAAATTGATATTTGACATTTTCACACAGTTTCTTTGAATGTTTTTTTCTATTCCTGAAACCTCCCAAAACTACTTAGCAATTCTGATATGGCACTCACTGTCTTTCAACATGTTGACACGCTTTAAAGATTGACAAAGAACTGACATCTATTCATGGGATGTGCACTGGTCCGGGCATCATGTTCGAAAGACTTAGTAGAAAATCTGGTCAAATAATAATCGTTGCGTGCTTGGTTGGATTTGTTCTATGCATATTACAATCAATAGAAAACGTTATCACGAGGAGCTCAGATCTATACCTGAAATGTTTTCTGATGGTTTAAAGGATTGATGCAGTGGGAACACACGCACAACTGAAGACACTGACACGGAATTTATTGGAGTCAGTCCCTCACTGAAGGCCAAGTGGTTTTTAAAGCGGCTTTCTCATTTTCATCAACGCCTCAGAACCAAGAGTTTCAGTATACTACAGGCCTTAAAAAATATCATCACACCATAAAGGTGTTACAATTCAATTTGGACCTTTCCAAGACAGGAAAAGTGTCCTAGCCTGCCTTAAAGTCAATTCAGTAGGTATAAACGCATTTAAGTGAGTTTTACCAATACGGATAGGAGAATTCTCCCGTTTCATTTAACCCATAGGAAATAATACCAAAGTATCATTTCACTATATACACTTGAATTTTTTTATACACACACACACACAAACATACGCACGCACACACACAAACACACTCATAAATATATTCTTGCCTCATCGAAGAGTTGAATTCTGACATCACCACAGAAGGATCAGCAAGCACACTGGAAACATTTATATCAATATATATGTATGTATGTATGTATGGATGTATCTATCTATCTATCTATCTATCTATCAATCTATTTATATCTCTATCTTTCCACGAGCTCACCAACTCGCACTGCTACTTAAAAAAAAACGTGCATCGTGACTCACACATACATGTATGCTCAAAACACACATGCACTGATAGTGAATATACATCTACATGATGCCTTACTGACATCCAAATATACACATATTCAAATAGACATATAGATAGAAACAGGTATTCGAACATAAACACACACATTATTGCTGAAACGAAATATGCATGAGGCCTGATTGGAAATATCTGTTGTGCATATATCGACTAATATAATGGCCGTGCTTCGGAATAAGCCAGACACACTTATTACGAAATTAAGATTTTTTCCCTGACACTCATTGTGGCAAATTGGATTAAAATTGACACAAAGATCAGCCACCAATCAATCCTAGCTGGAAGCCTATAAAACAAAAAGTTTACAAAGGAGAAGTAATGGTCGTATCAAAGTTAACTTATCTAAATTCACCTATTGGAAGGAGAGGGATAATACTTTTGTACAAAACCTCAACGATATGCTACAATAAAAACAAGTTACTGAACTATACAGGCAGTGCCAAAAACATTGAAATCGTCTATATGAAACATCCAGTTGTCAGATTTGAAATAATTCAATTTATTTCATTTTAGCAACATATGCTTATAGGCTTATACTGAGTTCATTGAAAACAGTTGTCTCCGTATCAAATTATATATCAAGACCCTAAAGATGAGGAGAAACCTAATTTTAGTAATTTTGTTTCTATTGAATGTACATTACCATACTAATATCCTCTTATTTACCCCATATATCTGAACAGATCAAACTTTAGGCATCGATTAGATTAAAAGAAAAAAACAAACAGCAAAAAAATTGCAGAAGATACTACAAACTCATATATAAACGTCCACAGAAGATTTATATTCTTTACTCTGGGCTTGATGTAAGTTTGAGCCCATTCCAATGCATTACATTGGCATTACACAAATGCATGACCTGATCATTGAAAGTGCGATACACTGGTTTCTTAAAAGCATAGAACATGTTTTTGCCTTATGCATGGTCTGCCGTTATTCGTTTAAATATGCATTTGAAAAATGTTTGATAACAATAATGCATACAAATACGATTATTTTGCGTATCCCTTTTATTGAAGATGGACAATGAAAGTAAAACTAAAGGTTGCCTTTGAAAAGAAAAATAAAAAAAGATAATCTATGACTTGGATATCAAGACAGACCACCAAAATTAGCTGTTGACGGAGCAACTGATAGCTGTAGAAGAATTTAAAGGAAGAAGGATTCTCAAATCGTACTAAGTTGTAGATAAAAAATATCAAAAGTAGTCAAATTATGAAATGGATACCAAGGCTTCACACATGATTCGAGAATGCTGTAATACAAGAACATGATGCCAATACTTGTTGGCAATATTTTCTGTGTTATCAAGCAAAATGTTAGAAGCGAAAAAAAATAAATTGAAACATGTTGAAAATTATTGAGTATTGCAAAAACAAAGAGTTCTTGGTCAATTTGCAATTAGAATATGTCAAAGTACGCCATGTATTGGCTAAAATGGTAATTGACCCAGTGATTTTACTTCTAGAATTTGAAGAGTCGATATTTTATAATCAACTGTTTTATCTAAATTTTCCCGGAAGAAAAAAACCTGCTGGAAAAGATTTTTGATTACATTCGAAAAACATTGAAAGACAAGGAAAATTTCCTTTTTTTTTTTCTGGACACACCTACTTTATTTCTCTTTATATTTGCAAAGAGTCTACTGACAGTTTATAATCAAATCTAAATAAGAATTCAATTAATGTAAAGACATTGCAATTTTGTCAATTATCGTTCAATTATATCTGATTATGCATGATCATTAATAAGGAATATATTAGTCTTAAAGATGATGATAATAGTATTGTTGAAAACAGTAATTCCCAAAATCAGAACCCCAGTTTTTTAAGCCCTTCCCTACGGCTTTACCGTCAACTTGTAAGCAAGAGGAAAGTAGAGTGATAAGTGGTTTTAGGTCATAGGTCAGGGGTTGGAAGTCAAAAGTGCAATATCAGAAATGAAAGGTAGGGGGACAGGGCTGATTGATTGCCAAGAATATCCTCATCCCAGTTCATCTTTTGAATACAATGTTTCAGAGGTTGTACCATGAAGCTTACTATTGGTTGGTGGGAAGGAAATGGTTGCTTTAGGAAGCTAAGAATAATGACTAAATGTCTTATGTTTGCTGTATATCTCTGTGGAAGCTGTTAGGTCAGAAAAATATTCGGAGAGATTTCTCATATAAATGTGATTGTGTCCGAAGCTGTTACAACGGAATCTCCTTTCAAATGTTCCCTTTCAACTTCTATAGAGAATGCTAAGTATACGGTTAGCAAAATACGACCGGGTACTTAATCCTGTTCTATTCATTTCAAGAATGGTTAGGAGAGGAAAACACCACTTGTTCTCTCAGGGATATCGTAAATTAGGATCACTTTTTTTTTGCAATGAATTGTACAGAAGGGAGATAATTGACGTGTTAGCGAACATAGGGTAATTTGGATTATTTATATGACAAGAAAATGTTTCAATTGCTTTGTCAAAGATAAGTACATTACTGGGCCTCCCTAAACATCCATCCTCCACGAAACCTACCCAAAAGAGTTGATATGTACTACAACCGGAATTTGGGGTAAAAAAAAAAACAAGGATTGCAGAAATAGTCCCAGAACGTGCTTATGTAATAACGGTGCTTCATTTGAAAAATCCGGGCGGAAAGGTTTAATGAAGATGTATGTAAATCCATGTCTACGGTTATTTTTTTTTTTCTATTTCAACTTAAACAAATCATGTTTCCATCTGTTTGCATATTGTAAATAATTTTCAGCTGTAAGAATTAACTTACGAATTGTGTATGAAATGAATACAGTGAAAAACCCGTCGTAACAGTACTTGCTCTATCGACACTATCAGATGATGCACGAGTTTTAACATTTTTGTACTCTTTTCAATCAAATCTTAGAGATTAATTCACAGCGATGACTCATGAGGATCGCTATGTATTATCTAAAAGATTGAATTAGCAACCCCTCAAAACTAATACTGCCTGAAGTATCACTGGGCATTCAACCAAAAAACACTCATCTACGGCAGCAGTGGCCTATTTAGCATATGTTGTTGGACATAGACCTTCCACACTATTTGCCAGGCATGATAATCATAGGTATCACAGAGCAAGTACTTTCTGATGATTCAAAGAGTATTTTTTGGCTCCTAGTCAGCACATATCTTAAAATCTATGCATAATAATAATTTGTTTTAACCACTTTATGCAATCCCTGGAATCAAACAGAAGTTTATTGTATATCGATCAAAGATGTAAACATAGGTTCCCTCCCTAGTCATGTAATTTTAACTGTCTCTGTATGTTTTTATCTCACGCTATATAAACAACTCGAGCGGTGAAAATTATAACAATAAGTCCTTATTATCAGGGGAAAAAAGTACATTTTCTGTATGTTTTTCCTTCCGAAATCTTTAAACTCCCCCCTCTCACTGAAAAGAATTAGAGAGAAAGGATTACTTCACTCCGTAATTTTGGTTAAAAATCATTCGATTGCCTGCTACTTTGGCTTCAGGACACTTCAGGGAACTACTCACTCTTTGTGCCTTCTTTCATGCATCTGGAATATGGAAGCATCATGAATTTAAATTATTTTTGGTATTTTTATACCCAGAATATTTAACAAAATATCCATGAATAGTGACGATCATTTTTTCGTGTCTTATAATTCTATCTTATCTGTTTTGTTTCTTCCTTTCAATAGGCTTCAAACTCCTTCTATATATTCCCTCAATCTAATTGTGAAATTGGAAGCAAGGGTACGAACGACTGATGTTGTACCAGTGTGAAGACACTACTTTTTTCCAATCATTGTAATCCGCTCCCAATCACCGTCCATTCATGCATTTCATTATTATACTAGAAATATATAATATCATTCTACGATATCCAGCTGTTTCTGTTCGTATGAATAGCATTCTCATTGTATCCTCCTGTCACCAATTTACTCATGTACGTACTAAAGACTTATATTTAAGTATGTATTATTATTCTCAATTTATACATACCCTTATAAAGGGTGTCATGGGCTTAAAACGAATCAGAATCTATGGTCTGACTGGTCTTGTTCAGTTCCCAGTAGTTACCTTTCTGATTCTCAAAATTACGGTGATGGTCAATGAATCAGTTACATATATCACCTTTTGTTGGACTGTGATCACTAAAATTTGAAATTCCAAAACACTAACAGTAATGAGGCTGGTAACAAAGAGGGACACTTATTAAGGATAAGATTCCATCAGAAAATAAGCCCACGAATGAGATTATTTATGATTGTCTGAACCAAAAAAAGTTGTAATTTTCTACTATCTCACTCAAACCTTGATCACTTTCAGGAAACAGCCTATTGCTAATTTTTCAAAAAGTGTCTGCCTGATTTTGAAAATTTATTTTCAAGGAGAAGTGTTCGACTACTTTTTTCTACAGTGTATTTTTTTTTTTCAGAATCATACAACGTGTCCGTGAAGAGGTCATAAAGTGGAAAAAAACAAGTATTTAATGAACACATCAGAAAACAGCTAGAATATCAGACAGACACTTTGCATCACGACTCAAATTGTTGATCTCAAGAGATTATATTAGAAATATGAGATATGTGGACAAACTATGCAAGTACATAATGTGTTGCCTCCTTTGCACCAATAATAAAGAGGTTTTGAGATGTCCATGTCCAATGATAAACACTGATGATGATTATCATAATCAAACAATTGATAGAGATACCATGTATCGTCATTTGCTTTAGTCTTTGATGGACACCGGCTATCTGAAAGCCACATGCAGTTTGTTTCGGATTAAAAGAAAATCATCGTTAATGTTCAACTCAAAACAGGGGTTTGACATTGTACCTTTGCTTTCGATAAACGCTTCCAATGCAGTACCGAACAACAATCTGATGACGTTGACTAAAATGTCTGTGAATTTCTCCCTTCAGAGGCTAATCATCACGTCCCATGATATTGGCTGCGTGGTTTTCTTTGACGTTCACAAATCATAGTTTCAATGACACAGTCAATGCAGTTTCGTGGAAAACCTGGTGTGTTCAGATATGGTTGCTGGGAACATGATGATGAGTCTCAGAAAAAGGCATCGTTGCCTCAATGAGGAGAGGAAACCTGGTTCCCTATTAAAAGTGAGAGAAAATCTACTATCTATTTTGTCATTTTTCACATATGGCAGTTTAAGCTGCTTGTACGATCTTGAAAAATCTTTGCATCCATAACCGATTTTGCATGAACGATACGTAAACATTTTTTTGACACACTGAAAGAAACACTCCTACTTGCCCCAAGACCAAGAGATGAACTGCTATCCACTTCTATTTGTCTGTTATAATCCGTCTGTATTTCTCTTTAAATGCGTATTTTCGTAGAACTTTGTCTCTAAATTCATGAGTTAATCGTTGAACTTACTCACTTTCTACCTGATACATTCAAGTCCATTGATTGATCGTCCTATCTATTATAACATACCCACGTACACCTACACAATCATTTCCTCTGGTCTCTCATCATCTCTGCTAGAACCAATCCCCAAATCATCTTTGATCTGTCAGCTATCATTGGGGAGGGGTCAGCTCCAACCCTTGTTCCATTCATCATCTCATTGGAAGGAATGAGAATAGAACAGCTGTACGCACATATCATAGGACCATACAAACACAACATTTCGATATGCAATATCACTTCCAAATTGTTGAGTTGTACCCTCCGTGCATCTTTTACAATGACAGGAATAGTACATAGTAGATCATGAAAAACCTTTTTAACGTAACATGTAATAGAGAAAGGAAAATGTTCCACTTCAAAAATCGCCGAGGCTGTCATCTGATTGCGTCGTTTTGAATCAATAAGCATTCCGACCCAGTGGAAGGTAACAGTAAACACAGTTTCTCTTCTTCATGTTCATAATTGTGAACTTGTGCATTATAAAAGTACACTTAAAAGATGTTAAATCATCAAAATATTCACTGATTTAGATATTCTTTTTTTTCATTAGAATACAAGAAATAAAGTTTGATCCCAGGGAAGAATTTCTAATTTTGAATGCTTGAATTCAAAACCTGACGACAGGATCGTCTAGGAAGGTAGTCACATATACCCCAAACTAATTCCATTTTCTCTCTTGCCTCTAACACTCCATATAAATATGATAATCAATTTTAGGACGATAATCAGAACTTGCAAAACTACACCTTGTCCATTAGAACAAAAGAAAATAAGCAACTACGGAATCAAAACTCGATGAGCATGAATAAAACTAAGGTAACAAAAATCAGGAATAAAAAATTGTAATTAAAAATATGACAAGCAAATAGAACTCACAGAATAAAGTTGTGGATCGATTTGTTTGGCAGAATATAAAATTTGGTATCCCAATTCCAACTTGATTTTCGTAGTTTCCAAATCGCTACGCTTATTTCAATATTTTTTGTTGCTTTCTTCAACATGCTTCCTTTACTTCCCAGTAAGCTCCAAGACAAGTTAATCAATCCATAATCATGCAGGAGCCATATTCAGTCTTCTATCGAGCAAATAATTGCTTGGAATGCTACCAATATAATTGAGTACTGAGTGAGGACCAAACATGGTATACACTGCAATTTACCGCCAGATTTGTTAATCATTTCAAAAATCCTACCAATCGATGTGAAAGCTGTATACATTTATATATACTGAAAAAGGGTTCATTCATTCAGTTGCGATCTGTGATGAAGAGAAACAGTAGATTCAATGAATTTTACACGGATTACAAAAAAACAAACAAACATAAAACCTGCTACGATGAACAAACGTCTCTTTTGAACTTTGTATCACTGCCTGTTGGCCTCACTGTTACCCCACAGCTTCCAGCGTTTAAATCTGATTTTTTTTTCTGAGAAATTAAATATTTTTCATAGTCAGGGAGAAAAATATGATCAAACATCGAATTTTACATAATTTTTTTTTCCAGAGTGTCTAGGTACTCAATCAGTATGTTGTGTATTGGGAATCATCAGGAGCAGGAAATCACCAGATGTCCAAGCAAGCTTCAAATAACATTTCATACTATATTCAATAACGCATATATGATATCATGCACTCTTAGATTCAAAGATTTGATACACAGCGTGTGATAAGGAAGTGAACGTCTTCATACACAAGTCAGGGAACATTGAGTATGATTAGGATAAGCCACAATTTCATTTTATGTAATCAAAACATTCAACTGGAATGGGGTCTTTTAATGTTGCAGTAGGTCTGACTGGAAGACTCCTGTTCTTGAAATTCTGAATTTTTAGTTTTCACCAGCAAACGAAGCTTGAAAGGAGTAACAATTTTGTAATCATCTTCTTTTATGATGTTTAATTGATCATCACCAACTAGGCACGCTCCACATATTCGATTATCACGTTCTAATCTTGACCGTAAAACTCGGTAATTCAAGCAAGGCCAAGCCTCTGCAACCGTAACGTTTAGTTTAAAATTGAAGGACGAAGTCTCAGCACTTCGGTTGAACGGTCGATGAAAGCCGAGAACTGGTGCAGGATCGCAATTACTGGAACAAGCACACATTGATGATGAAGAAACCAAATGTTTATTCTGAGATCGTTGATATTACAATCTTATGCCTGATGCAGGCAGTGTACGTCTTACACTGTTTCTAAAATAGGTTTCTTGTCAGGATTATTCTCGTCATGCGTTTACTTCTGGTAATCTCACGGGGAATTAGGGTCCCAACATGGAAAGTAGGATCAAATTCTGTCTTATTCTGTAGTCAGTGATTATCGGTCAGGAATGTAGGTTGGCGCCTAGTTCTTACAATAGATGTGAGTACGATAAGCATTTGCCTTTCCACTTCAGAAAGGAGAGTGGCAGTGTTCCTTCCAGGTTAACCCTTCGTTCCAAAGTTGTGTCAGAGGGATCAGGTGAATTTAACCTAAGTAACACCTTTTAAATTGCTATTACTGTTGGGTATACCTTTTTTTTTTTTGCTTACTAAACGAAATTTCTATTCCTCCCCATTCCTTACAAACTATTATATATATATATATATATATATATATATATATATATAGAGAGAGAGAGAGAGAGAGAGAGAGAGAGAGAAAGAGAGAGAGAGAGCGCGTGTGTGTGAAAGGAGAAAGTGAGAAAGAATGAAAAAAGATGGGAGGAGAGAGAGGGGGCATATGTGTGTGTGTGTGTGTGTGTGTGTGTGTGTGTGTGTGTGTGTGAAGTTATTAAATCCATACATCATTTCTTCTCAAATAGCAATTGGAAATCAAAGGAATGGAAAACGGTCTTTTCCATGCCATATTTAACTGAAAGATCAGATCCGAACAAATGTCAATTAAGTGAGCAGGATGAAAACAAAGTTATTACATTCAGGCAATAAAACTGACCAGAAAATTAAAAAAATAAAACATGAAAATAGTCTCAGTGAGTTATTCTGTACGAATTGCCATGTGTCAAAAATCTTTCAGTTTCATTCAAAATAGAGGGCGATGGAATTATAATTAAAACAGGTATGGTAGCATTCTATATCATCGCTGGAAGGTCACAACGTCAGACAACAATTCAGCATGATCAAACATTGTAAACTAACTCGAAAATCGATTTGTGTGAATCTTACAAATTATATTCAGGGAAAGGATTTTTTTTTCCTTTTACAGATCTATTGATGTGTGTTCAATTGTTCAGCCCTTTAGCTTTATTGCGACAGTTTCCAGACGTAAAACATAACTGCATACACCGAAATATAACAGGTGAGAATCACTTGAAACTGTAGAGGGCTATACTCAACATAATTGGCAGTTTCAGTCGACAGTTTCCAATCATATGAGAAATCTCAAAACTATTTTGGAAATATATTGCTGCGAATCCTACTTAGAAACACATTTTTATTAAATTTTTACTCCTGTGTCGATATACTTACAGCAAGAGGCTCTCAGAAGATTATGTATTCCAAATGCTTTTCTATTAAAAATGGACATTTTTTGGCCGTACATTTGTAAGTGAAAAAGAATGGACTTTTTTATCATTTGGATACAGTCCAAAATGCTGTTTTTGGATGATTGATCCCAGGACTGTTGGGGAGTGCCGTTATAACAACTTTCCTGTGATAAGATATGGCTTGCTAATTTGAAAGAAATACGGTAAACACATTGTATATTTTCTGATTTTCCCAGAAACAAGTCTGTTTATAGTTTTGCCATATTGAAAACAAAAACGCCATTGAAACCTTAGTTGTCAGATGTTTATGGCTAAAAATATACAAAAATAGCCATAACTGGCCAGATGCCAATTTATTCATCAAACATTGTAATGATGCAGTACACACCTAAAATAAAAAGTTTTAACAAAAAATACCACTGAAACAAAGTCATTTTTAGATTCAATGCAACTTGCATAGATACAGGTCTAGCTTAGTAGAAGATTCAAAATGACTAATATCGGACTGACAATCATCTGAGGTGAGAATATTCGGTATGGGCGAGACCACATCAGAGTACTCGCCAAAAAATGTTCTCTTTTCAAATAAAATGGTCGAGTAAATTATCAAGAATTCCAGGAACTGCGCTCAATATTCAGCAGCAGCGACAACCTTTTGTCATTTTTGGTGAGACAGTTGCCATTCTTAAAACTTATCTATCATGGGTGTCGCAGAAGCAATGTCTGGCATATCCTTTTCTTGAATAAGTGGTCAGTTTGGATGTCAAAATCCAAAAGTAATTTTTGGTCTCCATTTTCCAGGGCTGCCTCAGGTCTGTGATGGTACCACTTTTCCGTTGAATCCCATTCGTTTGCTAAGTTCCTGGTGTACCATCGTTGCTAATCTATCGTGTCTGTGCTTATACTCCTTCTGGGCGAGTTGATTACATTCACCAGTTATGTGATTTACAGTCTCATCTTTCATCGCACGGACGGCATTTGTTGTTTGTCTGTGTTCTGTCGATTTTTGTTTTGATATAGTTTGTCCTGATACTTTACGGGGCGCTGCAATGATGAGCGATTCCGTTTTACTCTTCAGGTTTCCTTTTCGTAACCATGTACATGATCTCTCGTCTGCCACATCTTGTATCTGTCTTTAAAAAAATTCTGTACGAATTTTCTCCTCCCTTTTTTCTTTCTTTGCTGCACTGTTTCCTGCACTCTTTATGTTGTCTTTACTATTTGTTTGTCTGTGTGTGTGTGCTTTTATTCTGATATGGCTAGCGGACTGCATTAGTATAAATCCATGATGTATGTATAACGTATTCTGGCCTTCCAAATCAATTTTTAATTTTTGTTTGACCACTGGGACTGCCAAACGATTAATCGTAATGAGCTTGAAACTCAGCGTAAATGCGTTCGTTCGATATCTATGATTCTAGAATCCCCTTTCTAGGAAGTCCCTCCCGTTTAAAGCCCTTTCCTTTTAGTGTGGTCTTATTCAACATTGTGATCTTCTGAATGTCGTTCCTTTTTTTTTTATTTCAATATGTCAGTCATTCAATCATGTATGAGAACAAATGCACCATGTACCAAATCGTTGCCAAATTTCGATCCGGCACGTCAGCATAGCATTGATAATAATGAATAGTATATATATATATATATATATATATATATATATATATATATATATATATATAATCTTTCTACAGCGTAAAGATGTTGTTTGAGTTAGCATCTGTATTCAATACATATGTTCATATATTTTTACCCAAATTTGATCTGATTGTGCAAATGTATTCGAGTGTACAACAATAACACAAGCAAAGTAATTGGATGAAAGGGAATTACAGAAGGTTTCAAAGAGATTGACAGGTCATAAAGTTCAGTTTCAGAAGGATATGATTGGGTGCGTAAATGATAAAAGCTAAACGAATTTACCACATATTCAGTAGCAAAGTTTTCGACATTCCAAAATAATTGCATCCCGGATTAAGGCTGCAACGACTCTTGGAAGAGGATCAACTGTGTAACAGGGTTTCAGAAAGTCGGCTCCTAATACCACGAGAAAAAAAAAAAATCTTAAGTAAACAGAAATTGGGAGATGGACTTAAATACATATCAATGAATTTATAATAATTATGTACATTGTCCAAATTTCTATTATTTTTTGATTATCGTTATCATTCTGTATTAATATCTTGAAGCTTTAACTTAGGTATTTGTCAATGTTGAGTGATGATATTTAACCTCATTGCAATGGTTAAATTGCAAGGCTTAAGTTTTTTTTAAATGCTCAATAGACCATAATGATGGAGGGATTGATATTCAAGGGGAATTAAAGTAGGTGTCATGAAGCACAGCTTAAACAGGGTTTTACAAGCATTCAATAAAGAACATTGTACGCTACAGAATCTGTTTGAACGAGTTAACAGCACTATGATGCTATCTTATGTACATCAGTATCCGTTGATAACTAAGGTCAGAAATCATCTAGATGTTCACTTCATCAAATGCTCACATATTGAAAATCCGTATATCTGCATTTAGAAAGAAAGTCAGTTCTTTCTCAATTCGAAATACGTACTTCATAAACAAGCCAACATTTCAAGTGATTAAATAAGAAAATTTCTTGTTCATTGAATTTACTCCAATTCTGCTTTCTCATCTTCAGTAATTATCGTTACATTCTGATATCTGTTTGGACACTTGGGAATTCGGAACGTATTTCCATTCTAATCAACCCAGCAAGATGAATTTCTCCTTTTAGTGCAGATATTAAAATCTCATCATAAACCCTTCCGTTCAAAAATTAGAGATTCGATGTTATATAAAACCAAGCAATTAAAATTATTCCGTTTGGTTTTGGCAACATATCGTTGAACATAAAAACAAAATATTCTTGAATGATTTCCAAAAGCTAAGAAAAGCGGCACTTCGCTCAAAATATCTTCCAAATTGAAAAAGTCTGATAATACCCGTCTGAAATTGGATGCTGAATGGTTGCCATCACCAGTTTCTAATTTGAATCATTCGTTTCGGAATTATTGCCATCGGCACCAAAGTCTTTATCGATCTTCCTTCAGGATTATAGATGCGATAGATAGATGATGAATGGTTTTATGATTGAACTCAATTATCTTTATCTCAGCAGAAATAGTCAATTGTCTGTTTAGTTGAAAATGGCGGCCAGCAAATGTGTGAAGATGCAATCTCTTTTCACAGAAATTGCTCGCCGAAATTAATTGAATTCCTGATTTGAAGGAGAGGACTGCATTTAGAAGCACATCCCAATGTTAGGCATATCATGAATCATGATCAGAGCATGTTGCAAATATAGAAGTTTCAAGCTGAGTTAAAACAAGAAATCCGTTGCTAACAATACTTTTGATACCTCTAAATAGGTTTTTATGTTAGCTGGATGGCGTCATGACATCATATGTGATCAATCTTTCCTAGTCACGCCGACTATGGTGAGCTGAAAATTGATTCTTGTACTATGAGTTTTTATCATTATTTATTAACTTGTTTTCGAATGCATTGTTTTATTCGAAGTCTTTCCAATGAGAGCATTCAATGATTTAATCACTTGAGCGGAGAAAATATTTTATTTCAACCCTGATGTGCAAGCGTACTTGGTTTTTCACATGATCAACGTTTTTAGACAGCATGGTGTGTTGAAAATGATTAGTTATATAATTGGATAAAGAAATTATCAATGAATACGCTATTTCTATCGTTGTTCCTTGGGCAATAATCACTATAGCATATCTAAATTTTGGAGCACGCACATATCACAAGGCTAATGCTGCTTGACACATACTACGAAATCAGTTCTGTGGGTACTTGCATTGTTAGCTGAGCCCCTTTTTGAAAGGTAATTATGTGGGGATGATACTCAAGAACCAGATAATATATCATTATTTTAGTAGCATAGGCATAACTCATACTCAGGGGAAAATCGATCGATGAATAACCAGCCGGACCCATTTGAAAACTTAAGAAATCAAAGTTGTCAGTTTCAGGATAGAGGAGTGTATATCTTAGGTATTACCAGATATACTCAGGTTTTTGTCAACAAAGCCCCCAGACTAGATTAAGGCCGACTGGGGCTTGAGGTGAAAATATATCCATAATCAGGTAAACTGGAGTAAACATGAGATAAGGCACGTCTGGTCAGCCGCTAATGAGGAATTGCCACATGGTTTATAGTTCGTTGACAAAGTATACTATGGAAGGATTGGGTGATCAAGAAAGTTCATATTCCCGCATTTTTAAGGGCTGTTATATACCCAGGCAGCCAGCCAGGCAGCCAGCCCGACTGACCTCTTTAAAACTGGAAAGACTTATGTTTATGGATTCAGATGATGTTAATGATTGGAAATTACGATTATCCATTGTATAAAAAATGAGACAAGAAACATGAGAAATCAGAGAAAAAAATCACAATATTCTTGATGATTTTGTGGAAATAAACCAACACACTAAACTGAAGTTTTTGATCAAGTTTGTGACTTCTGTATTTGATTTTTCATCATTTCAGTTGATCTAAAAGACTCATCGAGACGCTGAATAACAAGTTTTGTAAGCTTTTTTACTTTTTTTTCATGTATCACTTTTTGATCTCCACTTTATAAGCATATATCTGTCATAAGGCTGCATCTTGGCTTTTAAAGTATTTGTTTAAAGCTGGTGTCTCGACAATTGAATGATTGATTACTATTCTTCATCAGGAGCGAAATCAGAGGCATCTTACTGCTCTTTGATATATACCGACCTCTTTTATAATTAATTTCACGGAGACATACTTTACGGATCTTGTCCAGTTTCTCGGGACATCTTGTATAATTCTGAACATGACCCTTTGAGTACCACGTCATTAACACTCTGATTCTGAGAGAATGTGCAGTCATTTAAAAGGAACAATTTCCCTGGTTGCGAGTGTTCCAAAAGAGGAGACATATAAACAAATGTTTTGTTTTTGTTGAACATGTGAGACGAACATTCTTTATTTTTGTCAAGGATAACAGTATTCCTTCTCTCTCTGTCTCTCTCTCTCTCTCTCTCTCTATATATATATATATATATATATATATATATATATATATATATAGCTAAAATCAGTTATTAGAAGAATTGTTTGGAGGGAAAACCAACCAAGGGTAATTTCTGGTCTTCTTTTTCTTCTTCTTCTTCTTCTTCTTCTTCTTCTTCTTCTTCTTCTTCTTCTTCTTCTTCTTCTTCTTCTTCTTCTTCTTCATCTTCTTCATCTTCTTCTTCTTCTTCTTCTTCTTCTCTTCTTCTTCTTTTGTTTTTCTTCTTCTTCTTCTTCTCTTCTTCTTCTTTTGTTTTTCTTCTTCTTCTTCTTCTTCTTCTTCTTCCTCTCTTCTTCTTCTTCTTCTTCTTCTTCTTCTTCTTCTTCTTCTTCTTCTTCTTCTTCTTCTCTTTCTTTTTAATATCATCAATAAAATCCCTGTTTGTATTCATTGTTTCTTCGAGAAAAATTATTGCAAGCAAGGATGATATTGGATCTAAACAAGTGATGTTACACAGCTGACATTTTATGTAACTGCATGAGAGACAATATATTTATATCCTTTGCAAAGGATATGGGCAGTCCTAATGAGGACAATATTTTGAACTGCATGGTAACATTCCCTGACATTCTTCAAAGTTACATTTTGTCATCCATTTTGATTTCCCAAAGCTCCTATTACAATTTGTATTGTTTGTATTATAGTTTGCAACATTCTTGTGATATCATTTTCCAGGGCTTTGTAATTAAAAACAAATGAGCCCTGTATGGATATAATTTTGCTTGATGGGATCGTTGCATCTATTAATAGACAGCATTTCTAATTACTCTACTTGATTACCTCTACCTGAGCAGTCAGTTTTAATGATCTATACCATGTGTACTGAGAAAAAGTTACATCTTGTATTTCAGTAACAGACCCGGGGCTGCGTTCATCCCATTGTGCAGTGTGTGGCATGGTGATATACCAATATATTATCCATTTGATGTACTGAACCATTTTATCGTGTGTACATCGGTTCCGATGTAGGGTTAGAAGAATATATCCTGTTATCATCCAATCGATGGTCTCAGCAGAACTTTTTCCAAATGGTAGTTGTTTGGGTTGCATGGATAAAGCCTTCTGTATTATCATTCAACCATCAACTTATTGGCCACAGATGGGTTTAGGTATTCTATAAATCAGCAACTTGGGTAAAAAGTCCACCTCATCCTTACGGGGAGTTTTGCCCCCAGTGTTTTTCTAACAATGATAGTCTCCGTCGATTGATACTTTTTTTTTCTTTTTCAGCCAATTGTTAAGCCCATCTCGAAAAACCTCTGGTCTCTTCATAATCGTGTGAAACCTTCACAGCTGATCCATCATTTGTCAGTTTCTCAAAGGCAAACGTGAAAGCAAATGGTGGCATTTCTGTATGACGGTCCAAATTATACCACCGCCAACTTCCTTTCTTGGGACATATAATCCATATACATCTGCTCCTGTGCGGAACATTCTAATTTTGGTGAGTTCTATAAGCCATTTTGCGAATATCAACTTCGTTAGAGTTTACAATATTGAAACTGTCCTGCGCTGCAAGTATAATCTCAGCTCTAGAGATTACTCAAACTGCTTGGTAGCACTCCCTTTTTATTGTTTAATAAGAATGTGAATGTGTATATTTCTGGAAAACTTCACTGTTGAAGGGTATATTTGTTGATTAAGATGTACTGTTATTATCGTTAATGTTTTTGGTGCTCTTCAATGCCATGATATTCCCAGATAAATCACATCGTGAGGTTTTAAGGAATCACAGCATTCGGTACAACAGTTCTAGAGTATCATTTGTTGATCAGTAGTCTTTGAACCCATACGGGGTTTTGTAGTTTACAGTTTCACCAAAGTTGCTTGGTGATCATTGCTGAAGGGTGAGTCAGAGCAAGTCTCCAAATTTCTTAAGCCAACATCTAGTTTCTCCCCCAGAAATCAGACCAGTGCTGTGGTTCACACCTACGCAACAATTTGGGTGTTTTTTTTTCTTCCTCTTCCTCTTCCTCCTCTATTTGACAAATACTAACAATTAGGGTCGTACACCTTATATTTCTGGTACTTTCCTCATTATCCATGCAGTTCCCAGCGATACTGTGTTCTATACAGTCTATATCCTCCTTCTAATTGCAAGTTCCCTTCATTTCGCCCTCCGAGTCTTCGGAACAGTTCTGGCTGCACCTTTTATTACAGATGCTAACCTAACTTTCATGTTCCACATCTTTTTCATTTCTCCTGCTAGATCTTGGTATTTTTCCAGTTTTTCATACACTCTCCTCTTTACACCATGGTCAGCAGGCATGGCCACATCCATTATTTGGTAGGTTTTCTTCTCATTGTCCATGATTACCAGGTCCAGTCTTTTCACGTGAATAAGGTGGTCTGTTTGGATTTAAAAGCTCAAAAGTAATTTGTGCTTTCCATTCTCCAGGGTTGTCTGTAGTTTGTGCTGGTATTGTTGCTGTTGTTGTTGTTGTTGTTGTTGCTGCAGTTCTTTTTGTTGTTGTTGTGTTGTTGTTATTGTTGTTGTTAACATCATCATCATTAATATTTTCATCATTGTTAATAGTATCATCATAACAATCACCAACATTATTAGTATTATCATTGTTATTGCTGTTATTGATATCAATGTGATATTTGTCATTATTATTATATCTCACACCAGTTGCCATGTGATTACTGCTGGAGTTTGAGTGACAGCAGGTCTCCTCAAGTCTGCAGCCCTTTGGTCCTAGTTCTCATAGGCCACAGTAATACTGCAGTTTGCAGTTTCACAACGGTTGCCAAGTGGTCATTGCTGAAGGCTGAGGGTCAATAGGTCTCCTCAGGTCTTCAGCCATCTTTTCTGCCTTTGCCTATCATGCCAGTGTTGTGGTTTACATTTCCACTTTCATTACCTTCCTCTTTTAGGTCAATGTTGACAATCAACGTTGCAGTCTTTATATTTCTAGCACTTTCCTCAGTATCCACGCAGTTCCTAAAAGTGCTGTGGTTCCTATAGTCTCAATCCGTCCCCTTATCCCTATTTCCTCCAGTCTTTGGGTATTATTATTATTATTATCATTATTATTATTATTATTATTATTATTATTATTATAATTATTATTATTATTATTATTATTATTATTATTATTATTATTATTATTATTATTAGCAGTAATAGTAGTAGTAGTAGTAATATCCTTATTATTATTATTATTATCCTCATTATCATTATTATCATTATTATTATCATTATCTTCTAACTACAGTCAAGTGCAAAGAGTGTACAAGTAACGTATGCCTAGAATGAAATAGATTTTTGGCGGAAGATACTAAACAGAAATTTTATCAGTAGATGAAACTCAATATATCGTGTGAGATACAGTTACAAAACAATTTTTTTCTCAGTGAAACTCTAAAGATCAAATAAGTTTGATAAATATTTCTGAAGCCAGATTTGCCAAATACACGGCTGAAATTCATTCTCAGCGTTTGTCGTCTTCCCTAAACGCCAATATATTTTGCAACGTAATCGTATACGTTGAATCAAACACCACTCTGGCAAATTGTCAACATCTGTTTGTTCTAACAGATTTTAAGAGTTTAACTCAGTAAGGCTTTTGATTGAAGTAAAAATTGACTTGAGTCTTAATTTCATACAAATGCCATGCCCTTCCTCGGGGGAAATACCTGATTTTTTTTTTCCAATTAGAAAAATAAAAAAATTGAAATCTCCTGGTCAGTGCTTATTGTGTGTGTGGATGTGTACTAGCTTTATGCTTACTCAAAAACTTTGTAAGAACTGTAAGAAGCTGAAATGCACCAGATTCATCGGCTAGCACACGAGGCAGTGTAGTTTAGAGTTAACATTGTTTTGAACATGGTTCACTAGAAATCTAATGTGAAAATATAAAGATAAACGGTATGCTCCGGTAAGTTTCTATAAATAACCCCGTTTGACAATTTGCAGAGAGTATAACGCGTACATGAATTTGAAACAAGGAAAAGGATTAGTCGAGATAAATAAGAAAGATTCATACATCATTCCCTTATATTTCTCTTATATATCTTGCCCAGTTTTGCGTAAACATCAGTTTCCTGAGGTCAAAGTCTAAGATAAAAAAATTAAGATTCGTGAGAATTGAGAAAACAACCAGATGAAGTAAATGGTTATGCAGCAGTAGTTGGTCTTGGGGGGGGGGGCAAAACATGTCAGGGTAGGATGGAAGTGACGTGGAGTTAGATTTTTGGTAAGTTAGGGAAAGTATGAATGGAGAGGTGATGATGACGTAAATCAATTCGATAGAACAATTAAAACTATCTATTTGTATATTTCCAAGTATTTTCCAATATTATTTGGCAGTAATAATTAGAAAGTTACCAAATTTATCAATGATTATTTGGATAAAAGAGTAATGTTTTGGAAGAGAGGCAGCCATAAAAATATACGAGGAAATATCACATCAAATCAAATTACACCTAAAACAACAAAAACAGAGATCGAATGATTTCTTTTTATAGCACTATATCACTGTAATATTCAGATGGATTTGTCTCTTCAGTAGCGTGATTAAAGCACAACGTTTAAAATATTTACTCTAGAGCTCAAACAGTATAGAAAAAGATTTCATATATGCACATTTTGCAAAAACAAACATCCTTTACCGATCAGTTATAAACCTTTTGGCACAACAAGATAAGTTGCATCAATCGCAGACGATTTAGCCAACCAATTCTAATAATCTGGCCTGTTATCCAGGATCAAAGTGTAGTATCTGTTCCTAAGATTCTAGACAGAAGAGTCGATACTGACACTTGCTTGTCGAATGGGCTGGAGATGGATTTAGTCAAAGACCAAACGCACCAGTGCAAGCGTTAGCCAATGAGGTTCGACTGAGGTTGCGTTTGCTAAGCGCATCGGGAAGCCTTTGAACTCGTCCTTAGCCTCTCCCATTATTATTCGGCCTAGCTGCCGGGAATCAGTTTCCCCGGGGCAGCACTGCTCCATTGCACTTAAAGGAGCAGGTACCCTGGCCGATGCTTTCGCAGGTGACGTTGCATAGCCATTTCGATGAGCTTTTTAACGGTAACTGCTCCTACTTCTTCCCACGTTAAACTCGAACTTGTGTCACCTATTGCTGCTGTGGGACAGTGATTTTTCCAGCCAGTTCTTCAGGATCAAAGTGTAGTTACCCGGGGTTGCATGGCTCCATTGCAGCTAAAGGAGCAGGTCCCTTGGTGGACGCTTTTATGGTGGAGGTTGTCTAGCCATTATGATACGCTTTCCAACTGTAGCTGCGTCGGCTGGAGCCATTTTTGAAAGCATGTCTCGTATTTTCCCCACGTTAAGCCTGACCAAATTCTGCTGTGGTGGAACAGTTGATAAATAGCACACACACGCCCCTTTTTCTGGCTTTTTTTTGCAGGATCAAAGTGTAGCATGTTCCACAGCAGAGCCTGAGGAGCCGGTACTGAGGAGCCGAATGGGCTTGTGAGGGAGTGTGCAATGCGTTAGCCAATGAGGCTTTATTGAGGCTACGTACAGGACAGCCTTCGGGAGTCCTATCATTACTCAGCCCAGTTGCGGGGGTTAGTTTTCCAGGAGCAGCACTGCTCAATTTCACTTAACAGAGCAGGTCCCCTGGCGGACGCTTCCGTGGCGGAGGCTGTTTTAGCTTCTACGGTCGCTTGGGAATCAAAGTTGCGTCAGCTGGAGCCATTTTTTTGAAAGGTTTCTCGTTAAGCTTCGACCTTCTGTCACATTTTGCTGGGGTTGGACAGTAAATAAATAGCACACATGCACATACAAACATACATTTACGCACATACACATGCGCACACGTTCATTCTTGCTCACACACACGGATGGATATTTATACACACCAGCAACAGTACATAGGAACATTTGCTTGTTGGCATTTGCAAGTTATTCATTTGGTTCATCCATATACGTGAGTCTGTTTCATTTTGATATCATATGAATAAGTAATATTGATATAAAAACAATATTTGATTGAATTTTTTTTTCTAATACATGTACCACCACGGATATTTATAGATGTGATAGTATTAATATTCATTAATATCTTTTAAGCAACTTTATCAACTACTTAGACAATTCTTCTGAAATAAAAGTTCCGTCAGTTTTTTTAAATGGATTGAATTACTTAAGGGAAGAAAATCAGTAATCAAATTCATTAATTAACCATTCGATTAAATTTGTATTTCCTTTTTGAATGCTTCTCAGTTTGCAGTCCTCTGATAGATTCTATTTTCCAGCTCCATAGGGAACGATCGGATATATGCACTGGTTGCTTTTCCTTATTTTTAAGATGAGTAGAATCGTTGCATTTTTTGAAGGTTGAGCTTGCTCTATCGAAGCCTAGCCATCCTGGAATGGTTCTCCTTGATTCTTAAAAATTCCTGTGGGTTTTTTAGAAATTTGTTTTCCATCGTAGTTGTATTGGACTATTTTCAGTTTGCATTTTCGATGGTGACAGTTGCAATGTTATTCGCGATTTTTTTCTTGTATATGAACTTTGTTTAAATGGAGTCCATGCATAACGGACGTATATTCGTCCATTTAGTATTAGTTAGAGGATGGGTATGTTCTCTTCAAAATGGACGATATTACTCCCCAGATATTAGGGAATTTTGGAAGGTTGTCTGGAAGCAGAATGTAAAGAGTTTTTTGAGCTGGTATCACTTTGTCTTACGTTATTCGAGGGTTTGAAGGAATTAAAGTCTTTATGTAGCAATATAATAGGGTTTCTGTGACTGTATATGTTGCAGTTATTCTACATGTATAGACTTTACGCCTAGTGAAATGATAGTCTTCATGACCATGTGAATTTCCTCGGGATTAATGCCTGTTTGAAGTCTCCGAATACTACAGCAATTGGCATTTTGTATTCTGTTGCTCTCTCTTCTAGGAGAGTTCTTCTAAATAAAGCCTGCTTCCGTGGTTATTTTCATCTAGTGCTTCAGTGATCCTGTTGGAGATGACTTTTGTGAAATATTCGTTGATTCTGTTTCATAGGATTATTGATCAGTGGTCGTTGAGGTCTATGGTCTTGGATAGAGAAGCTGGCCTTCTTTTTTGTTTTTTCATTGGTGAACCTACCAGATTTTTGAGAAGATAAATAGTAATCTTTTCTGGTCTAGGGTCCTTGCTTTTTTTCTGTGTTTTGTTTGCTGGTTTGTTCAACCTCCGATGGCGTAACTTTTAAGGGCTTTTCGAGCTCATTGTCAGCATCTTACGTATCCCATTCATTCTTTTGTTGTTTTTGTCCTGCAAAGAAGAATTCTTGGTTGAATACTTCGGCATCAAATTTGTCTTTGTTCTTTGTGATGTCTCAATTTCTTTTGAGTATTCTAGCTATTTTTTTTGCTTATGATAGTTCTGTTTAAAAACCCCGACGTATTTCAAGAATGGTTTCCCGGATCACTGTCGTATACTTTCTTTTGTCTTTTATAGTTTCTTTTTGAGCTCCTTAAAAAAAAATGTTCTGCTTGATATCTTCCTTTTTCCCTTATTCTCGTTTGCGTTTTTTTTGTTGTTTTTTTTTTACACTTTAACTGGGTTTTCTGTCATTGTCTTAGATTTTACTAATGATGTGTGCGTTTCTTCGGTTTAACACCGTCGCAGCTCCTACCAAACAGGTTGTTATTTTGCTGTGGAATTTGTTGTCACTCATTGAGGTGAAGATTTTTCATATCTTTTTTAAAGTTTTAGCTTGAAGGGTTAGTTGGGAAATTGTTGTACGTTTCTCGGTTGCAGTTTGGTGTGGAACATTTTGTTGCGTTTTTTATCGCTGTTTACATGCACCTTACACCTCACAAACTAATGTTGGCTTCCGATATCTACTTTGTATCGAATTACAATGTCATTGATTGTTTCACTTTTGTCTGGTCTAACTTGTTTTTAGGATCGCAGTCAGAGCTTTTCCGAGTCTATCCTCTATTGAATTTCTGTTTTGAAGGATGTATTCATGATTTTGATGTTGTTGGCCTTTGCAAAGTTAAAAAGATCATTACTTCTTTCATTTTTTGTATTGGGACTCGCTATAGATGCGTTTGTTTCGTGTTCTGAATCCCCCATGATGACATTTACGTAGGTTTTAACATCTGAGAAGCTGCCTATTTTTTCTTTGTTTGATGGCCAAGTTAGAGCGAAGACTTAGATGACATTCGGTTTGTACCTGATTGAGAGTTCTGAGATGACATTGGTCTCGCGATCCGAGACAGTTCTGAAACCACGTTGTGTATGGGGTTTTTATTAATGAGGGAGCTTTCTCAACTTTCCCCATATGGTCCACCTCGGTTAAGTAGGGCCCAACAAAGATAATTTAGGATAGACCAAAGAGTATTATCATATTCAGTCATGAAATTTCAAATAACCTTTCTCCTTTGATGATAGATGAATTTTGATTTAATCCTTTTCAGATGCAGAAGTGCTGATAAATATGATATCTGAACCCTTCGTATATTCTTGTATCCTTTTGCTTAGAAACTATTACGGAAATTTCTCATTACCAAACTGTATCATCTCAACTTTCTCAATGTTTGTCTTAAAGCTGAACGACTCTCTATGAAACACTAATGTCTCTTCGGTTGAACTTATTCAAAATGGACATAAGCCTCTTTCAGATGACTAATCGACTACTACCATAAAAGCAGTAATGTGTTACTGCACTAACGCCAAATATTAAGGGGACATTTCTATTCACGCCTTTTTAGAGCTACCCAAGAAACCATGACCCATTCAGATGATAAGCTCATACTGCTTATTCCTTTCAACTTTCATTTCTTCTACATGGAAGGTGTTTTTTCATATTTCGAGCTGCTTGAAAAAAAAATTCTCCTCAAAATGATATCTTTCCATGACATTTATCTTATGCCGTTCTCTCATCAAAAACGAAAATCATTATCACGTATATAGGCGATTTAACAATCGGTATTTATGCTCTACATTATTCATTACATTGGAAAGCACAATTTTCCCCTGGATAGTAAGTTTATTCTTCTGAATGCATGATATGTTTAATGTTAAAAAGAAGGGTAATTATCCCTTCAGACTTTTGGCCAAAGCAGTGATATCAATATGCGATCTTTATTCACTTATGTAATCAAACATGTTCTAATCTATCTGATTTCCTGACACAGGTTTATTTTGAATGATAATTGTCTCGGTCAAAAAAGCAATGAATGAGGTGGATAAATAATATTTTCTAAACGTTTATACAACAATCAGGTAATATCACGAAATAACACATGCCAAAAACAATTGTGCAGTTGTATAAGATTCTTAAGTAGGATATATACATTCAGCACCATATACTATATTACCATCATCCGAACTGGCGGAGAGCATACACAAAAGATACAACTTCTCGTTAGTTGCAGAAAATATCCTAAATCAGATCCCATGATCCATTAATGGGTTTCTATTTACTGTATCATACCATCTCCAGGATTTCCTAACATCATGAACTCTGGATTATATCTTACTTAGATAACTAGGGAAATTTTGAAGATTATGTAATTCTAGTATTTTTAAAGAAATTTCTCAGAATTGCAACGTTAACATAGATGTGAGCAAACGTCAAAATATAATACTTTATATATATATATATATATATACATATATATATATATATATATATATGTATGTATGTATGTATATATATATATGTGTGTGTGTGTGTGTGTGTGTGAGTGTGCGTGTCTGTATCTGTGTGTTTTTGTGTGTGTCAGTGTGTCTGTGTGTGTCTGTGTAATAAGATGGAGCATTTTTTTAAAAGAGATGAAAATATGATCAGACGGGAGATTTCAAATACGAACATATTTATCCTAAAAAAGTGTTGTGGATCCATTAATTCATCATATTTCGAACCCCAGAGAGTATATATCCCGGTATACATAATTAAAATTCTTTTCTTCTGTTTTGTAGACCGACATTGTGTAGAATGACGGAGCAGGTATCGCAATTTTAAATTTGAAATCATGTAAAGTGTTCTCCGATTCTTAGACTGGCAATGGAGGTTTGGTAGACATTGATATTAATTTGATGGAACTGGATATTGATATAACAGACAATGAACGTCATTTCCTTTGTTTTCCTCCCCCTTCATGACACCACCAGTAAGATCAAGTGAATTCTCGAAAAACGACGGATAGTGATTTTTTCCCCAGAATCTTATTGAAATTCAAAGGGATATTTAGAAGATTTCCGGTACAAAATGATTGATGTATGCATAAATGTTTGAAAAAAAGGGGAAAATATATCTTGAGCAATAAAAATAGTCTGTGATAAGCCCAATGATCTTAGACATTTTTCTCAAAATACGTTGACAATTCATGCACAAATTCATATCACAATTCATCACTACTTTATTTACGGTCTGAAGGAAGAATGATGAAACTGAGAGATTGTTACAGCCGACTACTTTTACGTCCCTAATTCCGATACAATGAATATATTTTCGGTAGGTTTGTTCCATTCAAAAAACACTTATATAACTGAAACATATTGGAATTTATCCCTTCTTGGGAACCTAAAGATAACTTTACAGACGTACAACACGCGAGATAACCGTTTTAGATGGAATTTCAATAAATTTTGTCACGGAATGTAATGAGTAACTGCGACATATTTATCTCAAAGAAAATGTTTGACGTCAATGTAAGTGTTCCCTGTTAATTCTTACATTGCAGTATTTACACACTGAAGACACGACAATATCTATGAACAAACTTTTTTCTCGAAAAAATGTCCTTTCCTAGAGTTGGATTTGTGAGTAGTAGCCAACATTGATTCAGTGGGTCTAATATAATAATAATGAGATATAACAGCCAAAAGACATTGTCACGTGACCAACGTTTTTTGGGAATGCACGGTGTTGAGAGTGACCTATTACAATATTCGTATATAGACTGATCAATTAATAAGCGACTTTTATGACCATTTGTCTGATCATAGAAATAGTTCAAATGTTCAGTGAACATGAGGGAGCAACATAGTATGAATCAAAACTGTGAATCGCACCCAAACTGAAAACTGTATCTCTGTGTCTTTCATGATATAATCAGGATTGAATGTTAACATTTTGATCCTTTACCGCCATTTGTATGACTTGTACACTCAATGCATTAACAAATACATGGCTATCAAGCCTGAAACTCAAATCAGCTTACAACCGAAGACACCTATTTTGACTGCGACAATTTAAGTAAATAATAACTCATAAAATATTCTATGAAGTTGATTCTTACGAATCAGTAATGTAATTATTTTCAAGGTAGCGTTACAGTTTTGAGTATAAAAAAAAAATGAAAATCGATTTTAGATCAAAGATTAAAAAATACAAACGAAAATGAATATCTTATGAGGATTTTGCATTGAAAAGTTATGGGCGAAAATCAGAAATGTTTGGTTTGACCTTAATCAATCAAAAAGCATTCCAAGGACGTTAAAATTAACTACACCAATACCATCAGATACTTTTAGGGAATTTCTGTAGTAGTGTGGAGAGTATTGTTGCAGTTAAACTTGTACATTTCTACTTGTCTTATATATTAATCAGATATTGTACCTCAATATCCAATTTTTATCACTTTTTACAATTATCTCATCGCAGAAAAGTGTATCACATGGATAAATACAACATTGCCGAATGAATTTCTGTACTCGGAGAATGGATACGTTATGAGATGATGGAATTAAGAAGGTGATGGACAAATATTGAACCAAAGAGTGTGAGAGAAAAGAGTTTTTACTTCAACTCCTAAATAATGAACTGGAATAACTCTTGGGGTATTGAAATATTCATAAATTCGTTACTGAAAACTATAAAATACCCAAATGTTAGAAATGAATATCATCGCTCGAAGGGCAGGGTTTTCAGCTAGGCTTCGTGAAGGATGGCGAAAATTCTTCTTTGGACCTATAAATGATAGTAGATTAGAACTTTATTTTTTGACGACGATTGTTTTATGATAATATTCTGGCAGGAAAATCAAAAAGATAAATAGACAAATAGATAGCAAACCATACTATTGGTTGAAGTGAGGAGGAGGGACCCAATTTATTCCATATTTCAATTTCAATGCTTATGTTTCAATCATTACATACGGAGAATGTCACTCCTTGGTCATCATGTAACATTCAGACAGACAGAAGAAAAGTTTATACATAAATAATACTTCAGCACAGAAGTTACATCTGCAAATATTTCAACACACACACACACACACACACAAACACACACACACACACACACACACACATATATATATATATATATATATATATATATATATATATATATATATATATATAGAGAGAGAGAGAGAGAGAGAGAGAAAGAGAGAGACTAACAGATGGAGAGAGACTGACGGATGGAGAGAGACTGACTGACGGAGAGAGAGAGAGACAAAGAATGGAAGAATCTCGTTCTCCCCACAAAAAAAAAAAAAGATGAGTAGAGAAAAGCCAAATTAGTTTGAGGTTACTGAGTCTATTTTATGACTCACAGCAAATATTTTTCTGATATCATATCGTATTAACTGATTCAGCACAGCGTATATTGCTTAATGCAATATGATGGATGTTTGGGATTGGGTCCATCGAGTTACACTGATATCAGTTGACAAATCTCAACACATGGAAGCCCTAAATATCACTTAAACGATCATTTTCCAAAGAAATATGCTGTAAACAAAATCACAGTTTGATCATGTACATCGGAGGTACTTACTGGCATAAATCCTGTTATTTACCTGTTTTCTTGAAATTTATTTAGTCGCTCAGTAGAAGCAGTCACCATATCAATGTATTTTGTCAGCATGTTGCGTCAGGGTTGATCAAATGAGAATAGGAAATCAGGGTGATCAATTTCTATACCACCAATTCCTGAAAAGTCTAAAATTAAAAAAAAACAAACATTGCACTTGGGAATCCCTTCAGCATATATTTCTATTATTGAATGAAATTCCATTGCAAAATTATTCAGGCTATGGAATATCAAACAGAAAACACACATACATACAGAGCAGAATATCAAGCAAGCCTTAGCAACTTTGAAACCGAGGTGAATTTATTTTGACATTTTTAATGACAGTTTTGGTTGATTGTTTCTAAATCGCCTCATGACATGATTCAAGCTATGTCTGTCATCGTAGCAGAAGCGGATTATTATGTTTGTTCATCACGTGGCTTATTTTCGGGCACTTAAAAACCATGAGTAATCTATAAATATAAACCTATAAGATTTTGCGATACTTGTCAATTTGAATTAGTTCGAGCAGATTTTACTGGGCAGGTTTTTGCTTGATAAATACATTGAAATTTACGCACATTTTTGCTATCTAATATTCAGTCTGAAATTCTACCCTCTTACCAATTCTCAGAAGATATTTTCGAACACATGAGATAAAGGGAATCATACTTACTGTGCAGATATATTGGGAATGCAATATTTTGTTGGAATTTTTTCATATTGCTTCATAATTGGCTCAATTGGAAATATTATTTGGGTTAATAATTTCTGTCCCCTAAATCTTGTTTCAATTTCTTTTTATGTTTTGAAATCTTAATTATCAAATTCAAATTTTGTTTGGCTTGAATTAGGATAATGATGTTAGATATTTGGATTCATTGTATACCTTTTGTATCATTTTGATGATGATGATGATTATGATGATGATGATGATGACGATGATGATGATGATGATAAAAAACTGGAAAAATACTAAGATGTAGTGAGAGAACTGAAAAGGATGTGGAACATGAAAGTCAGGGTAATGCCAATCTTAGCAAGCACACTGAGGAGACTTATTCTAACTTAGCCTTCTGGAATGACCACCAGGCAACCTGTGTGAAACTGTAAACTGTAGTATTGCTGTGGTCTATGAGAACAACGAGAGGAAGGCCGGGGATTTGAGGAGACTTGCTGTCACTCAACCCCCAGCAGTGACCACCAGGCAACTGGAGTGAGATTGTAAATAATACTGATGATAATAATATTCATTGCATCTTGCCAAATCTCGTGATTTGCACAGCTGTCAGAGAAAATGGATGCAATTTAGGACAAACTTCCATGTCGGCTATGTATTCCAATGCATATATTTTCATGAATCATACTTACACTTCGTGGGCGCGTCGTTACAATCTTATGATGCAGGTAACCCGGTGTGATTGCTAGTTTGAATCTTAGCATCATATATTGGAATGTGTACCGTGCCCCCGAAGAGGGATGGGACATGCTTCTTAGGAGCCAAGAGTCCAGTTTTTTTTTTCAAATATAATCCATTACTTAGTTTTGAAGACATTTGCTCTAAATACTCGGGTTTTCTTTAATCATCATCATCATCATCATCATCATCATCATCATCATCATCATCATCATCATCATCATCATCATCATCATCATCATCCATTTAACATCTTACGTTTGCCATAATATCTCCCAAGTATTCACCACTCTTCTGTACCATTGGGGTTGCAAATTTGTCCAGTTAATCTCTTTATCCTGCATTCCGTCAGCTTTAGTTTTGCATGTGATCTCTGTTAGTTGTGATGTCAGTCGGTTGTTTCCGATTCTGTCAGCATGACTGACCCATCGCCATTCAAGTTTTAATGTTTTCTGTTTATGTCACAGACTCCTGTCATTTTCCTGATATACTGTGAACCTTGAGGTCTCTCTATGTAAGGTTATGATTTCCTCATGCACATGTTGCATGGTTCTCAGTTTGCAGTGTTGTATCGTGATTAGTTCCCATGCTTCAGCTTCGTAAGTGACTATCGGCAGGATATATCGGTTGTACACTCTTCTTTTAGGATTATTCTGATTTTTTCAAAAGTTGAGCTTGCTCTGTCGAATGCCTGCAGTGATTATTACAGTGATTCTCCGCTTAATTCCCCCTTTTTTTGAAGATTTAATAGAGTTTTGTCGCCTGAAGTAGATATCTTGGTCCATTTTCCCGAGTTTTGCGTCTTTAAACTCGACATTTATTCTCCTATTCTCAATGTGATCGATGCACATGATTTTCGTTACAAATGATATGCAATATTACATTTTTTTTCTCTTAAAGAGTGTAGAGCGGAGAGACACCAACATGAATTATACGACGCAGTAAAATAAATGCTTGTTCCTAAGAATCACTCTTTTCTCTTTCATTTCCTTAGTTTATCCAAAATCTTTTCCACTACAATATTATAAATGCATGTCCCCTAACAGATGCTCAAGCCTACATAATTTCTTTCGCCTTCCTGACCCTGGGTCACAACATCAGCTGCATCCTTCTATCAAAAGGCCTTGAAAAAAAAAGAGGCAGTATGGAAAACATTGAGGTAGGATGTTTGCCCAAGTTCAGTGCAATAAACATTCTAAATGCATTTTGAAAAAGACAACTGATTAATAGTGCCAAATCAATGTGTCTTTACCTCATTCATGTCACAGCTATACGTCTACATCACACACTATTGTCAAAAGTTTATTTATGTCCACATAGTATCTCCGAATGTTGTCTGTGAAATGAGGCCGGTGACGTTTGGGTAAATTGCGGGGCATATCCAAGATTTTGTTTCTGATTCACAAATGTTTTGTGTCCTCTTTTATGTATAGACTTATGACTGCTCAAACATTATTTTTGAAAGTTTTCAATCACATTTGATATTTGAAAAAAATCATTGAATTTTATCAGTGTTCAAATAACTGTACTGGGTCGCTCTTACTTGTCTGAAGCATACGCCTTTCCAAAATCCATGTTTATCCACAGTATATTTCATATTTTTCTTATTAATATCGATGGGTGTCGTGGTACAGTTAACAAATGGCTACGTACATTTTAACTACACAATAGGGATCGACTGATTAATGGAAAATTTCTCCCAATTACAATGATATTGGCAGAAATTCGTGCCATCCGAGTGATATCTCGTTTTTCCTGAAATTTCCTGTTTCTATGAATTTAAAAGAAAATCCCTCTTAATTCCCCCCCGTAATAATACTATAAGCCTTTAAAATTCTTGTTGTATTACCTTTGGATTTTTTGTTTGACTTATAATCGGATACAGATGTTTTTCCTCGGCTAGAAGCTTATCACTTTATAAGGATTTTGTTGCTTTCACTTTTTTCCAAACTGACTTCAAATCCTACATTTTAATCTTGTCTGGCTAAGATAAATAACATCCATACAACAGCACAGCCGACTTATCATCTTCAGTTTGAAGACCAATAGAAATAATATGTTGAGTCCTTGTATATACAGATAAAATTCTCCCTTTTCCAGGAATTAATGTCTCAGATAAGAAACCAAAAAAAACAAATCAAGTTGAACATACGGAGGTTTTCATTTCGGACATCATATTGCCATAATTGTTTTATGTTACTTTGAAAAGGTTTTAGTTCATTTAGACTATATTCATATTTTAGTTATAATGATATTTTTGCCGCCCTACTTTTTTTTTGATAATTTCTGATCACTAGTGCGTATGTTGGAATCACGATTCTATATCAGGAGTCATTATTATTTAATGCACTATAAACTAGTATTCTTGTGATGACTCATATCACAACATTGATTAGTCTTTGTGAAGTTGCGAAGAAACTGGAAAATAAAGTAAATATCCTCAGGAAAAAATGATTCATAAATTCTATGTAATGAATATATTTTTCTTCGCTAAAAACAATATTCATTCTCAACCATTTTTGTTTCTTTTCTGCTGGAGAACTTGGAACGGACGCTATTTTTCTGTTTAATTCTTTTTTGCTCAGGAGGCCCCCAGAAGTGTTTTTATTTCCTTCTGCCAACATCAAATAAACAGAAAGATAATAATCAGGCCACATTTTTGTCCTACAATAGTTTGCAGTTATATTATTCTCACACTTATCGACTTTAAAAAACAGATTGTCAACCAAAACATAAAAAAAAATCTATTCATCTTTGAGTTTTCAAGTGATCCGTCCATGATGGCTCCCTGGATATGTATTTATTGCGTGTCAAAATGAAGAGTTCAAAGAAAATTATAAGTTGAATAGATCTGTTTTGGTGTCTGAGAGCGTTAATGTTGGTTTTTGAAAATTCAACTTTTCAGAACTCGCCCCCTACAAGATAGAAATAGCTTATTCATTGATCCCTTTCTCCAGCAATGTCATAATTGTATAGCCCTTACATAACATCCTGCAGAATGTGCTGGCCCTCTTATAATATCTACTGAGTAGGCTCCTTACTCAACCTGTCAAAATTCGTTTTCATTAACTTCATGCGTTTCATATATCGACTTACAACAACTTAATCATTATGGAAACATCAGTTCGTGAACAATATCGAGATCATGGAACGTCCATCGTGGTCTATGTCTGGAAGAGTGACCATTCGGATTCCGCAGCAAAAATGAAGAACTGAATGACCCTTGAGTCTGTTCCCGATTTTGTAGGTGACACGGCATGAACTAGTGATATGGGGAGCGTCTACATTAAAACAAGTGTTTTTTAACGCATGAATAATCATCCTATTCGTCGATCCGATCATATACAATCTATAATTTCCATAGAATCCTTTCAGAGAATATTTCTCAGACAAGAAAGAAAGAGAATACATGATTCTGAGATAAGATATCACATTTTCTCAAATGAATAGCTGCATGTATGTTTATATTTTCTCATTTACATTTTACTAAGGGAGATAAACACCAGAATAAATTATGAAGCTTTTAAATTCTCTACTCTTTCAATGCTTAAACATCGAAGTTCATTCTGGTCGAATCAGATTTCGAAACTTGGTTAGTCCTCCGTTCTTGCACGACGTATATAATATAAACCCTTTATGATAATAGTCGCAAGACATGAGGGACTGGTTAGATCAATGGTGTTTGGTTTACGTTATTCAAGTGTTCTTATATGGATACGTACTTTTTCAGTTGAGCCACAGCCAGCCATTACCATTCAGATAAGAGTTTGAGATTCAGCGCGCAACTACCCTCAATACCTGGGTGGAATGTTGTTTTTGTTTATCCCTAATCAACCCTCAGGTTATTTTGGGGGGGGGGGGGTTCAGTGTATAAAGATTTTTTTTTCCAAAATGATTTCTTATTTTGTGCCGAGCAGCATACTGTCTTGCATTTCATAGTGTGCACTTTTTAAAGATTTAAAACCTTTAATTGGTAAGAAAAGTATCCTATGCCATGATCATTCAGTTTTAAAGGTTTTAATTGATTAGCCTGTCTAAAGACGAATCAGGCTTCTTTTTTTTCTCTTCTTTTATTCAATATTTAATCTATGATTAGAACCATACTGGTCAAAGTTTCATCAAAATATTTTAATTTCAAAATTACCCACCGGGGATTATAGATTCAACCTGCGTAAATTGTAAGTTGGGATTCATAATATGTTTTTGAATCCTAGTTTCCAATTATTTCGGAACTTGAGATGAATTACATTCTATGAACTTTCAACAAAACTGCATTTGATTTCATGGTAATGAGTAACAGTAGACGCAGCACTTATGAGGTTGCCAACTTACATCGCTGGGTCTACTTTGGCAAGAGTTTAACCACCCAAGTTTTCTAAATTGATAATGCTTGTGCCTTATGGGACTGTATAATCAATTCAGATTCGAACAATTGAACCACCTGTGTAGATAGAGTGATAACGACAAAGAGAAATGAAATTCTGCAATTTGCATGTTCAGAAAGGACGCCTCCAAAGATTATATTCAATTACAAAAAGAATGAACAACTGAATTCACTTAGAGACGGAATGGCGCTGTTGCAACCCTGATTAAAGAGTTGAGACTAATACAAAGCTGTTCTGGCAAACGACATTGATGAACTAGCGTGACTGAAAACTTTGTGTATCTGTGACACACTGCTCTGTTAAATTTGTACCAAAAGTTTTCAAATGCATCAGTCACCATTTTGAGCTGAACAGCAGCCAGTATTCATAATGCTATTGTCGGGGTCCAAAAGGGACGTGCGTGGTATGATTTAATTGTAGAAAATACAAAATTGAACTATGGGCAAAAATATACATCGCTGAAAAAGATTGGTCTCCATCAAATTTTTTTTTTTCAAATTGTAAAACAGTATGCATTAGTTGATATTCAAATCAAATTGAATCACTTATACTGGTGATATTGTTACAGTTGTGGTTCTGTCTGCTTTATTCATGGAAGGGAATAGCCTTATAACGACTGCTCTGCTGATATAAATGTTGTATTGAATACATAAATAGACAAAAATTCGCTGAAATATTTTCTTGTATTACTTCGATTCTGTAATTTCGTCCTATGACCTATCAGTTGCTTCATTATTTACTCAATGTAATAATCATTTGCAACAGTATGTGGAAGTTATACTGATCATTTCAACTTGAATAAGTTTCACCAAAAAAATCCCCAACTGCTTCACTAAAGCTCAGCTAAGAAAAAACTACCTTCATTTGTATGCATATGCCAAACAAATGAGAGTTATTAGGCTTAAAAACATGGTGTTAGAAAGAGTCCTTGTAGACCAGAGGGCCCACAGCATGTATTCTCACCTGAACAATTTATGATGCAAACTGCGTTTCTGTGTAAAATGCTGAGCTTTGTGTGTCCCTAAGTATACGATGAACCCCCCCATTTACCTTCTGAGCAATCAGGTGACGTACAAATCTTTTCTCTTTGCACAAGTTGAACAGCCAAACAAATGTAATGTAGATTAAAAATACTTTTCATTATGATAACACTATCTTTCCGGCTTTTGCGTTCAAGATAAAATATCATTGTCAATGATGAAATTATCTATCATTTATTTTGAATGAACTTGACCACTCAAAAAGCAGCATCAATCATCGAATTGATAAAAGCAAATAAAACGTGAAAAATTGATCAGCTTCTGACGCGATTATTTCCTTTCTTTTGTTTCCATTTGTATCAATATAATTTTTTTCAGAAATTCTTCAAACAGTTAATCTCAAAAGTTGAATTCAGTAAGAGTTTCACTATCGTTGTGCAAGTATTTTCTATAGTTGAATGGTTTATTTTATCGAAAAGTTTTTTCCAAGACAAAGAAAAGTGAGTGGTTTTGTCAATAAGGCTGTAGTTAACTGTATGCCGTTTATTCTTGGTTTTTACTTTCGTGGTTCAGGTTAAAGGATCTTGTGGAAGAAGTGAAGAGTTTGGGCAAATTTATATTACTTTGACTTACTCCGTTTCTAAGATTAAAGGGATTTGTGTAGCCTCAGAAACCAGATGGTGTGTCAATAATATGTTGCATTACGTAAATATGGTCCATTTTTTTTTGTAGATACATGCATTGAAAAGATCTTAGTCAATATGGGAACGACCTTATTTGTTTCCTGTATCCATTAAACTGAGCATAATATTAGACGGAGCCAAAGAAAATAAGTTTCGGAATCGTTATGCTGATATTTTGAGTCGGGAAGATTCATTGACTATAACATATGATCTCAAAATTCTACATTAAACCTTGACTAGGGCACTGAACAGTGGGAGTTGTCCGAAAGACTTACCACTCCCTTGTGAGGATCTCTAAATGGCCAGAGTCATCTTTTATTCAACTAGATATTTTTCAGGAAATATTACATGATTACATCGCTCGGGATATTAAAAAGTCCATGTTGGGCATTTAAATAACATTTTTCTTTCTGTTACTGCTGATCGACTCATTTTGAAGCTATTTGAAATGTAATGATCGCTGAAGTGCATTTCACCAGCAAGAATATCATCAACTATTCCTGTTGAAAATTTTTTTTTTTTTATAACAACTGTTGCTGTTTCTACCTAATGTAAATTATGGATATATCAGTATAGCAGGGCTCATTTTACATAAGAATTTATATCTGTCTAGAAGAGGAGAGTGGGCCATGAGTACATTTCTTTGAAAAATTGAACCTCAAACGCATTTCCAGACCAATGTTCAGTTGACTTCTTTCATCATAATACAACGTACAAGTGTAATTGACACTTGCTTGCTAATATTGTTATCTGTAAAGTACGTCAAGAGCTATAAATACTAAATGCTAATTACAAAGAATTCCTCCTCTTTTCTTTTGCAAATAAAGTCACGTTCAATATGATTGAATATAAGTGTGACTATCATCTATGAATCATAACTGCCAATGTAAAATCATCTTACTTTGTAAACGATGTCACTACTCATTGATAAGATCGTGTATCATAGCAGTATTTTGAGTTTCCACTCCGGAAGCTTAAAGCTTTGGGAAGTCGAGATACATACACTAATAGATAAATACATACACATAATTGTCAGAAGACGTAAATAATTCGAACTCAGTAAAGGTGTTTAAACCGGTTTATGTGGGTATCGATGATTTTTTTCCCAAAACGTAGCCACGGTGGTTTGGGTTAGAATTCTGTGTGTGAAATAAAAGAAACGAGCTAAGCAAAAAATGATATCCAAAGCGGAGATAAAATTTTGTTTTAATGAATTCTCACATCCATTTCAGCTTATAGTTAATACAACTTTATTCATGTTTCTTCTTTTTGACCAACTTGCCAACTTGAATTCATCAAGAAAAATATATCTTTGGTGTTTCCCCTCAATCCGTATCTTCTATTACATTAGTATTCACATTATGGAATTCTGACTGAAATGAACTGAACACAAATGAAACAAACGCATTTTTGAAGCAATATTGCATCTATTCGATTTTGTTTCTTATCGGTGAATTCTCTTATTTCTCTCCATTTTTACACAAATATTTTGACTTGACTTCAAGCAGAAAAAAACAGTCATTGATTACACCAATGTCTGTTTTAATTTCGGTTAATCTTCTCATTTAATTTGTGACAAAAATATGATTGTGTCTGATGATTTTTTTTTCAAATCAAAGTAGAGAATGTGACAATAAAGAATAAACCTGCTTCTATTTAATTGTATTGATTTTGGTATAAAGAAACATACACAACCAGGTGGAACAACTTAAAAAATAGATCAACCTATATTAACAGTTTAGTTCGACTATTCTTGATATAAATGTTCAATATCCCTCTTTTTTTACTATTATCTAGCATTGCGAGAATTTATTCTTTGGTTGAGTCAAATTATTACCATTGCTATGTAGTTGCCCGGTCAGCATGTTCTTTTATTCATGCTATGGTATCAATTCCCTTTCAAGACTCTACATACCAAAAGCTTCCTCTATTTAGCTTCCAATATGGAAAATAGACCTTAAAGTTACGTAAACTTTGAATGAGCTCTCTCACTCCAGGACTATTGCTTACAGTGCCTGATATTCCAAAGCAGTTGCCCATTCAGGCGCTGACCAGAACTGCAGTGTTCGTCCTAAAAACGACTTATTAACTGCGATTCGACGGTAAGTCACTTTTGACGTCAGTAAACTCTGAAAATCAATCCTAACATCACCTGCAACTCGCAAACACACCACGGAAATGTCAGTCACCACAGAGTGTATTGACAAAACTATTTAGAGGAAGAAAATATCTTTTCAACTGCCAACCGCTGGAAATTCTCTCGAGTTGAAATATTCTAAGAAATCTTCTTTGAGGAGCAATACTTTTTTATCAAGAATAACGAAAACCTCGTCTCATTTACTGAATATGCTTTCAAAAATGTTTAAAAAATAATGGCATTTTAATCCATGATATCAGGCTCAAACCTTTTCGATTGCAACTGAAGAATTTATGAGGTAGAGGAAAACCAAAAAGTGAAAAAAAATATGTTTTGAGGTAGAAGCACAGATCAGCTTGTTGCAATGATAATACATATTCTGTGACAGGGTTGCTACACAGTTGGAAACATTTCTCACCAAAAGCATGCCAACGATGGAAAACATTGGCTATATCCCATCATCATTTTTAGAACGGATCGCTGTTGTTTTTTTTTCACTGTATTAGTTTGATATTGCAAATCATCGTTACTAACTTTCCTATTTCTGCGAATGCCATGAAATAATGCTGTCATAAGAACCAATTAAGAAATGAAGATATATATGAATATTTTCAATGAACTACGAGAAGTTTATCGAGACTCAGATATTAAACTATTGAAGTAGTGTTTGATTTCTAAGGTGAACCCATGTAACAAATTTGGTTTTAGCTGCACCAAGGAAGAAAAAAGACAGAATCTCTTGTTTGAAATGATAGACTAACGCAGAGCAATGAGGAAAGATATTATTATTATAATAATAATAATAATAATAATAATAATAATAATAATAATAATAATAATAATAATAATAATAATAATAATAATAATAATAATAATAATAATAATAATAATAATAATAATAATGGTCGTTCGTACATGATTATGACTTTTGTAATAAGGAATCTATGCTTACCGATATTTGTGATGGAGAAACCTTTGTAACAATTCATTCCCTTGTTACATGATCTACGCTTGAATACAGGAAAAAAAATTGGTCACGCTTTGGGATGGATACAAATGCTACTGTTAGCCCACTTTCCAAGACGTGCCAAAAATATTCAAAAATCTATCGCATCAAGCTTTTTCAGGTCATAATGCACTCCCAATCCCATTCAATCTTCTAATTGAATTTTGAAATATCACTTCCATTAATATATCAGCAGATCAATTCCACACTCCAATCTATTTCAATTTTTCCAATTAGTTAAAGAAAAGCAGAAAAAGAAAAAAATCAGATTTGGTATTTATATAGCTAGCATGTGCTCTTACGATCAAGTTTCCCGTATCTAGGAGGAGCAGAAAGCAAGCAAGCATTTGGGATCGGTGCCACAGCCAACCGTTTGAACCTATGGATGGGGGTTAGATTACATGTCATCATCACTACGTTTTGATTGCCCCTCGTTAAATAAAAACCTTCTTTCGTTCGCCACGCCTCTTTCTCATGGTCATTTGAAAGCAAATACTTTCTGAACTTACCTAATTTATCTCTCCGTCTTGTGTTCTACCAACTCCAGTTGTGCATTTGATCTCTAGGAATCCATTTTGTGAGTTTTGATATCCATGCGATTTCTGCCATTTTTGCAACATGACTGGTCAATTGCCATTTGAGTTTTTTAATAAATTTTATGATGTCTCCGACTCTTGTTTCCTCCCTGACATACTGTGTTGTCTTATGATTTCTCAATTAAGTAGGACATGATCCTCTCTTGCACACGTTGCATGATTCCCAGTTAGCAGGTATGAGTCCTTGCTAGAATCCATGTTTCAGTTTCATAACTGACCATCGGTTGGGAAGTATTTGATGTATACTCTTCTTTTCAGGAATAATAGTATCGTCTTTCTTCTTAGTTTGAGCTTTCTGTGCCGAAAGCTTGCCATCCTACGGTGATTTTCCGCTTCAAATCTGCTCTTTTGCTTTGCAGGTCTCATGGATATTCATTGAACGAGGTAAATGTTGTGCTCACCTTTGTCCAGTTTATCATTCTCAATATTTACTGCTGTGTGTTTATTCTGGACATGCTTGTGGCAAATGACTCTTACTTTGCTGAAGATTGTGTGTTTGCCGATCTTTCTCATTGTTTCGTTTAGTTCATATAGCATCTTTTGGAGGTCATGAATGTTCTCCACGGAAAGGGGGATGATGTTCACAAATCTGAGGTTGCTCAGATATCCATCGTTTATCTTGATTACTTTATTCTCTTGGTCCAGGTTTTGGAAGATAATCTTGAAAGATGAAGATCATCGGAGAGCTGCAGAATATTTAGAATAACCTGAATTCATTACTCATATTGCCAGTCATCTACTCTTAAAGACAAAGGATGAAATTTTAAATCCACATGAATAGTTTCTTTCTCTCTCTAAAAGGTTAAGATCAATGATGTCAGTATTTCTTATCACACCTTCCTTTTTCTCGACATAATCGATCCTCATTCCGGTAGAATGGGACATCTTGATAGAATTTGATTCCAATATTTGCTTCTTGTCTCTACAAAATCAATTGGAGCTGCGATGTGCGTATATTAGGTTATATCGGCAAAATTAGTTCATCATCAAATGACAGTTTGTTGGTTTTTCAAACGTATAATTCTTTGAATATGAAAGATATAGGATATTTTAATCGTCGTTTAATTTAGAAAAAAAAATTGATTGGATTCAAAATTCATATTTACTTATTGTAAAAAAAAGCCATGCAGATAGGAAATATATGCTGTTCTATCTGCTAATTAAGCACAGCACTGATACGGCATAACGTATTAATTTCTGATAATTTTTACTTCAATCTAACAACGTCTATATTATTGATTTGAAGGCTACATTCATAATCTTTTAATGACAACATCGTTCTATATTTCATTATCTTGTTTCCAACACACAAAACAATGCTATTTTTTTCACTATGATATTAGTGATATGTTCTAAATTCATCTTTCTTACACGTAAAGTTATACGTAAGGTTATTATCATACGTGATTCAAAATGACTGCAAGGGAATGTCAATTCTAAATCACCAAAATGTTTTGAGTTGTGTGATCGTTTTTTGTTTTTATTTGGTTTTTTTCCCTTCAGTATACAAATAATCGATGAATTGGCTGTTATCAAGCATAAAAAGGTAGGTTTTACAAGATAAAAGCTCATATTGTTACTAAATCATCAATTGCAAGTGTCCTATCCAACAATATTGATCAAAAGTTAAAAGCCATGACACACAGATAAAACTGAGTAGTTATCGAGCAAGTGATCATTAGTTAACCATAGAACTGCAATATCTACGTAGTGGATGGGTTTTCTGAAACACTGCGACGGAAGGTTGATTTAACGGGAAGATCATCGCAGGTGTGGGGCTAGTACTGTTTCAATCGCCCAAGGGCATAGATTCCCCAAAGATTGACCTTGGTCTTACTGGTCCAAACAGACACAGAGCAATGCCACAAAGTTAGCATCAGTGTCCTTATGGCTAATTATAATCTTCCAAATGTAGATAAATAGTGAACAATGGGTTGATGTGAGCATCAAAAACAGTTTTTAAAAGATTTTGCTACAGCTCTATTGTCTTCGAATGAAAACACTTCTGATTTTATACAGTACTGATATTGAAGTACTACTAACAGCAGTTTCAACAAAGTATATCATTTTCCCATCAAAGCAAACGAAGTACTTAATACAACTGTCAAATACAATGGTATATTATCATCTGTAACAAAGGACTGAATGTTCATTCATTTGTATGTCGTAATTGCATTTGCTAAAAGTTGCCATTTAGTCTATAGTTCTAGAAAATACCTTGTACTTTTATAATGGCTCTAAGTGAATAATACTTAATCTGATTACGCCGTTAAAAATGAGAAACAATGACTAAACGAAGTGGAATCGATACTAATAGAATTCGTCAGGATTCTCAAGCCTAATTTCAACATACATATTTGTACAAAATAGGTATAGAATACTGATAAATTAATGACGAACAAAATTATGAGTATTACATACCAACCAACGCATAATGATTTATTGTAACTTCAATACTGGTTTTGACATTTATATCTGGAATTGTCCATTTCTATATGTTTATAAGAGTCATATGTTGTTTGTAAATTACACAGCTACTGTAATGTACGGTAAAACAATCGAGTCAAATAATTTTGTTATATATACATTTTTTTTTTAAATCAAATATTGCTATTCAATAGTGCATGTAATGATTTCATTGCTTGGAATTGGTATTAGTATGGTTGGCTTTCCCTTTTATATTTTTCAAGTAAAATGAGTTTTTTTAGTCTATGAGCCCGATACCAACTCACAGCATGCAGCTTCAATGATGTCATATCCACCTCTATGTGCTTCCTACGATGTGGTAGAATTTCCTTCCGGCCAGTTTGGCTCCAATATGTACCTTTATGTACTCTCTCCAATTAATCTGTTTTATGTGATGGAAAATGCTTCGCTCATTTCGTTTTGCATCGGGGTATATGTTTGGTATATGACAGGAAATGAATCAATAAGAGATTTGGGTCGATCGTAACTGTTTTCCTCTTAAAATGCAATCAGAAAAAATTAAATTAGAAAAAAAAAGCTTGCATGGTTTATCATTGCAGTACTAACGGTAGATATGCATTTTGTTCAATGATATCTACACTTAATCGAACAGCCGGTGGCTGGAGTCAAGTAATTTTTCAACATTGGTTACCAACTGGAATATAGGTTTTACAGCCAGATCTACAAGAAAATGAAATTAAAAGTAGCTAGATACATTCATTTTAATCAAGAATGCTTAGTTATTATAAGTTTTGGGATATAAAGTCAGTTGGTTATGGGCCTTAAAATTGCTTCCCATATAGAAAAAAATCCCTGCAAATGACATATTTTATGAGAGGTAAAATGTATGATTCCTCCAATTTACAATGAATTAAATGTTTTGCAGTGCTATTCTGTGAATATTCCTGTTAGAAGCTTACCATGATTCCATCATGTGAATTTCGAAATTATTCAGTCTGGTGAATCCTTTTCTTTGGTTCCATGCCTCAGCTGTTAAGCTGACTACCGGGAGGATGATTCTGTTTCAGATTTATTCTTATTACTTAGTTGACTGGCGTAAAATCAAATTATTTGTTTCAGCAATTAAAAGGTTCAAATGTAATTTGAATGGGGACATATCTGAACTTTCCCTCAATTGATCTTTATGTAACCCATATTCAACAAGAGTCAGACTCTGATATATTTAGAATAACAAGATGAATGGAAGTATATTGGCTTAGAAATGCACTTTTTTGAAGGGGGATATCTGAGAGCATAGTTTTTCATCAGCCTCCGTGCATTTGTATTTGATCTGATTGTCTATGTTCACTATGTATTTTTTCAACAATCTTCTGTGGGGTTATACGTTATATTTATAAGAGGTAATATATTTCATAGATTTTTGATGAAGCTTTGATATCCAATTGAAGGCGTAGATCACAGTTGGCACTAATAAATCTCACAATAATTTTTATTTTGATATTTTCAACATCGTTATATAATTTAGCTTTGATATTTCAGATAACTTCTCGTAATTATACAGTGGTTATTTTCATTTTCCTTCACTGTCCTACAAATGATGAATCGCATAACCGTACAAAGGCATTTTCATTTTTTATTCTTATACTCACTTTTTTTCCGACGTCTAATTAATCAGCATCATGTAAAGGAAACTCTGTAACTCGCTTTTTGAAGCAATTTTCATCTAATTGTTCTGTCTTTTGTAAACGTTGCCGGATATTGTTGGAAACTGACGACGATTTCCCCAACTACAACGTGTCAAAAAATGCCAGCAGCCATCTTCGATTGAGAAGAAAAATATATTGATACTGGTCTTGTTAGTCACTCAATGGAAACAATCACGTTCGATGCAGCGTTCCATGCTGGGGATAATCAATTAAAAGCTAAAAAATTGAGGTTATCCATGAATAAGTCACTTTGCATATTGTCGGTCAGTGATCTGATCTTTTGAGGAGGAAAAATTGAAGATTGTAGGTAATAATCGAACCATTGAGTTTGAACCCATTTAGGGGTGGAGATTGAGAAAAAAATTGTAACTACGTGTACATCTAGTATAAAATATCAGCCAGTCTGATAAGCTAGAAAACTGAAGAAACCATTAATGATCATTTTGGTCGATGTCTTCTAATTCCCCTTAATTGCAACACTTCAGAGATTGCCAGCAGCAATGTTTGTAAGCATGGAAAAAAAGACAGCAATAAGGAGGCGAGAAAAATGACACTTTAAAAACGGCAAATTCCAAATCCTTCTCATTGAATGAACAGATGAAAACCACCTGAAACGAAGGAATAGAATTGTGTGTGAACACTGGAAAACCTGATAAAGAGAGATGCAACGATGAAGACAATTGTTAATAATTTTTCTCCCCTTTATGTCGGAATGGCAAGAAATTTTTTGCCGAAATTATGTCTCTGGGTGAGTATTCACAATTTAGCTCCATTTCTTCTTCCATAATTTTTTCAAAGCTTATAATCCCCTATGATACTTTAGGGTTTTTGTTTCATTTACACAATCTCTGTCGGTCTCTCTGTCGGTCCATCAGTCTGTCTTTCTCCCTCTTTCTCTCGAGAAAGACACAGGGCGCTTGAGAGAGAGAGATAGAGAGAGAAAGAGAGGGAGAGAGGGGGGATTGGAAGACTGAAAGCAATTAAAAGAGATTGACAGATTTAGTGAGAGAGTAATACGTTCTGCAATCATGGCTAAAATATACTACTCTTTTAATTAGTTGTTTTTTTTTCATTTCAAGCTAACCGTTTGGCTTGACCGTTTGAGTACTTTTCAGATAATTTTGTTGATATTCAAAATACTGTTTCTGTAATGGTATTCGAGGCCTCAATCTCAACTGTAGTCACTGCTATGTACAGTCAGAACACGACCTTTTGGATGAAATTAAGAGGATACATAGTGCATTTAAAAATGAAATAAGCTGGAGATTAAGACAGTCATCATCAACAACCAGGCAGAGTCAGCAGGAAGTTATGTACCGTTATTTTGGCAATGGTTACTAACCAAAACTAGTGCTCCTGAAATAAAGTTATTTTCTTACTGTCCTTTTTAGAAAAACAGTTCAATGTAATAAGATACTAAGGAGGTTACTTCTGCATTGTGAGCTATATTCCTGGGGTCACACATGCCATTGTCTACGGTGTTTTTAAACTTATTAATTCGAAATGTTAACCATAGTTGGATTAGAGGGAGGTAGGAGGCTGGAGGTAATACAAAACATCCACGTATTCAAAAAAATATGCTGGTTAAACTTTCTTTATTACTATTACATTGGTATTAGTGCTTTGATCCCGACTGGCATAAGACAAAAAAAATATGTATATATAAATTGCAAAATTAAACCAACCTTTCGGAGTATTTTTTACCAGTTAAGGGATAATAGAGTACATTTGTGTATGCATTTAAGATGTGCACTTTCAATCAAACCTCACCATACCTTGTAAGGGGTCCCACTAGTAGTTAAGCTGCATCATTGACATTAACTTTGTAATTGTAGAGGCTGGAGTTAAAATGAGCAATAAGGTAAAACATTGAAAAATCCTTCATGCATATGTTAATGAATGATGAAAGTTCTGGAATTGGGTTGTGGCTTTTCACTGATTTCAATGTAATTTAGATAACATAACAAGACAGTATTCTCTCAGAATTACCCATAATGACTTTTCTGTTGACTGAGCTTTCATAATGACATGGAATGATTTCAACCAGTAGGCGGGGATTTTCCAACAAATGTGAATGAAAAAAAGTATTCCTCTTTTTTTCCCAATTATTTGCATTTCATGCAATTACGTTAATCGACAATTAGGACTTTTTCTCCTGGTCTTTTTTAAATATATTTTTTGCTAAGATATGTGCCTGAAGAATAAGAGGAAAATAATTCCTCGACATTTTTGGATTGACGCAATCAAGATACGGCAGCTATTTTAAATAACTGGCTTTAAAATAGCTGGAATTTATTAGATTTTATTTCAAGGTAACTGTACAGCTAAAGACGTTACACAAACAACATAGGCATAAACACGCACACATTGCTCCCCCTCCACACAAGTTGTAGGATGATAATCAATGCTCCAAAGTCACGTTATAATTTCTAACAGAATTCCAAAAGTAAGTATTTGAAATGGCTTTGAATGGACCTCTAAAGGTTATTTGAGATTATCTTGCCTTGTGTCTATACAAGGATTCCCCAAGTGCACTTATTTACAGTCCCCTTTTTTTCAAATAACTGATTTGATTTTTACCACCCAACATAGTTCACTTCCATGAATTATATCTTGGAACTCTGGTCACTTACACTTGTAAACAAATTTTTACCCAATATTGTGCAGCCGTCTAAGTTCGATTATTAAGTGCCAAAAATGAACTTCATTGAACATTTGTTATTTACATTGCCTTTGATTGATCTTTACAAGTCATCAGAGGTCAGCATCACCTATCCTATGTTCATAATTAGGCCGAGTTATGTTGTAAAAAAAATTCAGACCACAGGTTTCGGCCACTGTATTTTGTTTTGCAAATTTCTCAATGGCACTGAGTCGATTAGAAATCAAAATCATCTTTCGTTCATCCTAGGGGCAAGTTACCCTTGTGCACACATGATTACGATGTATTGTTTTGTAATCGACATGAAACGATTTATGTTCATCAACATGAAAACAATCGACCTGACACTGAATTGAATTCCATGGTTAACAAGAAGCCATCATAGCCAGTGTCTTGTTCATCCTTGATCAACAGCGATCAAGGAAGAATTTCAGTTTTCGATTGAAGTCAGCAACATTTGTTTAATTTTGTGGAGTCAGAATAACTTGCGCACACTTTAATTATGAATTCCATTATGAATTGAGTGCCTGTATAAAAATCTTTCTTGTCATGTCCGTGAAATCATACGGAAGATTGCAGAGGGAATGAAAGGATATGCTAGAGTACATGAAAACTGTGCAACATGAATTTCCGTATGTACCAATATAACGAAGGGAATCTCAAATCCCTTCCTGGTTAGAAAACTAACACCCGTCCGTAGAGCAATTGGGTGATACTCATGAGTGTCATTGAATGTATCACATACTTAGAAATGAAGAGTAAATCATCACGTATGTATCACATGAACTGCCAACAATAATAGGGCCGCAGTGTTAAACATTTAAACATTCATTCCTTATTATCTACGCAAAACTGTTCTTTTAATTCATCTGCTGCATGGGTTTTAGTGGTGAGTGTAAATTTGCAATTCAAGTCTAGGCTATATTAGTCCCAACGTTGTGTCCACCCGAGTTCATGTTTGTTTTTTTTTTCTTGTTTTTTTTTTTTACTATATTTTACTATGATTCGATCAATATAATATTCATTAAATATCCGTCATCATTTGATCATCCAAAAATGACACGCTCTCAGAGAATGATGTCGCTGAGACGGGTTCTTTTGAAGACCATCCAAACATGTATTATTATATTTCTGTCATGGCCTAAAGCATATTAATCAGTCCCTCAAAATTACACTCTGTCTGTCCGTCTGCCTGTCTGCCCGTACACTGGCAACTGTGTTTTTGATGAGTTGAGTTTTTATTTTATCGATTATATCCTTTTTAGCTATGAAGTTATGCAAGAGTAGAATAATCCAGCTTATTCAGCCATTTTTAAAGGTCAGGTTTAACTCTAAATAATGAGCCCAACGGCACCAAAGAAGACATGTTTGAGCTCGCCAGCCCTATGATCTACTTGGACCCATTTTCATCCCCTTTGTTTCCTGTTCTGTTCCATACCTGAGTCAGGGAGGCATTGGTGTGTGTCATATCAAAAGGTTTAAAACAAGAATATACATGTTGATTTAATCGATATGCATAGTCATGTGATCAACGCCCTTGGTCAACATGCTGTGCTACAGGGTGATTTTTTGAAGTGTAGATAAATTTTTAACACTTTCTGTTGAAAGATCATCACCAAAAATGTTTGAAAGATTAAATCGTAAATGCTGGCGGTCAGAGACCAATGGGCCAATTTAACAGAAACTTAGATTTGAGAGACTCCCCGAACACACAAACACACACACACGCACACACACACAAACACACACACACACTCACTGACACAGAGACACACACAAACACTCACACACACACAAACACACACACACACATGCACACATATGAGCTCACACACACACATACATGCGCATGCACTGAAAATCTACAAGAGTTTCATTAACAAAAATAATTATTTCCATGATCATCATGAAAGCTTGAAATTTTCAACAAGCTGTCCTGGATTGGAGACCTACACTGACAGTTTTGCTGACAGTATTAGTTAACTGTTTCTAAGACGTTAAAACACTAATAAGATAATTTCCTAATGTCCATGTTACTAATTATACCAATATTGTTGGACTTTCCTGATTGATTTTTCCTGACCGCCATGTACCGTGTGTTATGAAATGAAACCTTTTATATCCATAACAATAGGAATGTTATAAACCGATTGTGGGTGCAACTATATGTTAAGAATGTAGAATATACGAAAGAAAAAAGTTCATATAAATAGATGTGAGCAAAGTGCTGTTGAATTCATATGTGAATATCTGATAAAAACGAAGCCCTAAAGCGACACTTACTTACTGAAAAGATGTGGGTAGGTGTTTTGCAAATGTCATTTTATATAGAATTATTTTGATTTTCATGCAGTTCATCTTGAAGGATAACACGGCAAAATTGAAACCCATTTCTCTCCCAAACCAAAAAAAACTAAGAGAACTCCTTTTTTTCTGGTTTTTCTCCGTAATTCTCTATTTCTAAGGACAGGCAAGCTTCAAACTGTCAAATTTGTATGAACGTTCATTGAATTAAAGATTTTCTTTCGGGAATGCTGAAACTTTGCCACTATACTTCAATAAGTATTTGCATACAGTTGATATCCGTGCAATGCAGTATATAACCATAAGTACGAAACATGATTGATGTTTGAACAGGATATTGATATCAAAAGTTATTTTTTATGTCTTGAATTTTAAGTCTGCGTTGAAGATTAGTACATTGTGAAGGTTTCTAGATAGTCGAACACTATTCTGGCCAGAAATATCATGAGACTGGAGTATTCACAGAAGCCATTGATTTACTCTTTGTTTCAGATGAATTAATTTTAATCATCATGATTAATTGGGAAAAATGTTTTATACTAATACTTACCTTCATCCTAATTTTCCTATTGCCTGTTTTGGTCGTTGCAGTCACGACTTTACCAATAACTTAATTATGAAGCTATGAACTAACAAAACGAATGGAAAAGTAAATATTGAACTTATCAATTATTATTAATGGAACATTGCAAAACTGCAATTCATGGCGAATGTTTGTAAAACAAGTCAATTATTCCTATATGGTCAAACAAAATATTCATACGCTGAATGTTTTAGTTGACTTCGACAATACTGACCGCTGATTGACTTTAACTTGACAATAGATTTTGTTTTGGGGGCAAAAGCTTTCCACTGGCATTCTAAATTAGTAATATAATCGAACGTTAAAGGTCAAATCCACATTCAACAAAGGTTGATCAGTCGTCTCTCATTTGATGTGTATCAAGTTCACCCTCACAGCGAAAGCTGTACGGAAAAAGGGATAGGGGTATTAAGTCACAGAAATAGTAATGTAATTTTCCAAAACATAAAACACAGATTTATCTTTGGTAGCCTTGAAATTGAATCATCAATGTTAAGGTGTTTTAAAGAGGATTCATGAGGGTTTCAACTTCGAAATCAAAGATAATTTAATGTGATATATGACATTTTGAGAAATGCATTCTCATCAAGATTGCAATGATTGTATTTATTTCAAATTGACTATTTAAATATTTATCTATGTGTGAATAGACTCATCATTACGCTAGTGTGCTACGGTGACCATTTCATTTTGAATTTTGAGCAAAACCTTACTAAAAAATATTCCAAAGCATTTCGATTCCAAATCTCAGTCCACGATTGAATCGACTTTACCTGCTGTATCAGGAACAGCGACAGTTTATCTGCTGTGACAAGAACAGTGACAAACTTCAACTAATCCAGCGGAACCATCGCTTAAATGAATGGTTCAATCACTGTAAATGTAATCGATGTAATAAAAAAAGCATTTTCTGAAATAACTTTGAAATGATATCTAAGCGGCAGTTTCAAATTCTGCCAATCTGGCAAATATCTTCAAATTCATGGAGCCCAACCGGAAAGGAGAGTTGCTTATATTATGTTGGATTCATGTCGGCAATTAAACAAGTATTTTGTTCAGATTATTTTGCATGACAATTATGGGAGACTTTGTTAGAGATCATAAAGCCCTACTCCTTCCAAAATGCAGATCTAAAATCGTGGCTGCACTGGGTATCTTCAAAGGAGATCCCGCTTGTCAAAGAGAAATGGATTCCTCGTTTGCATATTTGATAACATAAATATTTTGATGAGAATGACGGATAAGTTCATCCGATTTGGATCAAGAGAAGGATGAGGGAGCCATGTCTTGAAATGTCTCTTTTAATCATGCAGCTGTGCACCTTGATATTAAGAGACAGATCTTTAGGGGATGCAATGCGTCGGATAGGGGTCACAATGAGTGGGTCAGGAGGGCTGATGAAGTTTCAAAATCTGACACAAAGGAATGTTTTGCTGTTATCAGTCTCATCACATTAGGGTGAACTTAGGTTGACAGATAGTTGGGAATGTTTTAGGCAAAAATCATGCAAAAGATTGCCAAGAATTTGCAACTGCAAATTTGTTTGAAGAGATAGAACTAATTTTTTGTTCCCCGAACAATCAGTATTTGTCAACAATATACACATATTCAATCTATTTTTTGTGAGCTTAGGTAAACCTGATATGAAGAGAGAAATCATTGGGCACCTACAAGGATGGTACCCACTATACATTGTAATTAACAGTGAGTCACTACAATGCGTCAACGGGTTGCCCTTCAGCATTTTTATACAGAGATCATGAGTGAGAGATACATTCTTAAATTTACAAACGTCACTTTACTAATACTCGTATACAATAATTCATTTACATTTACCTTATCAAAGTACTCATAGTTATTCAAGTTACATAGAGTGGTCTGGAATATGAACACAAGTGTGGAACACTATTGGGGGCAATTGTTTGAATGTGAAGAAATCTAGCTTTAATGCTTTGGCATGTAATACATACATACGTTCATACATACATAGCAATCCAGCCAGTCAGTGAGCCAGTCCAACCTGGAAGTTTTAACTACTTGAGTGCCCAGGTTTGCCTTTATTTTAATGTCTTCTAATATTCGGATAAGATCCGATTCTGTTTACATCCATTTCCTTTTACATGATGATGAAAACCTAAAATGCTGAGCTGAATAAAATACATTATTATATCCTTTAAGGAATATCCATGAAAACCTCTAAACAAAAGAGGATCAAAGGAACAATCACTATAGATTGACTCCGTAGAGCTAGGTCAATCTTCGTTGACAGGAAGATACAATTACTTCAGAAAAGAAGTACAGCAAATACATGTGCCTAATTGTGTCTTCTTCGGCTAAAACATTCAACTTAACCACATAACTGACCATCAAATAAGATCAATGCAATTTGAACAGAGAGAATCACATGAAAAACTCAAACCGGCACAGTGTAATATAGAATAATCAGGAGTCAAAAACATCAAAAAATAATTGGGACATACGAATAGCAATTGGTTGACTATCTTGGAAGAATGTAAGCCCACCACTCGACATCTCAGGACATTATTTTGCAGGTAAATGCAGGCAGTGAATATTTGATATTTTGTATGAAATCACTTATGTCAGCTTGCATTGTATAAAAATTTACATTGAGCATTACATTTTATCTGGAATAATTTTTTTACCGAGACGAAGGCTTCTTCGTGTTGAAGAATGAATTTAAATTGACTTGTTAATTTTTATTGATCGACTGTCATAACCAATAACTAATGGAATTTGACAAAATTAAGTTTAATGAATATAAATTTGCAAATTTTACGAGACATTATAAAAAGAATAATTAAAAAACAAGCTTAATGTCAAACGGTACATGTGCTGGTCATTTCGATCATCTCCTGTTCACATATAAAACTGACTCAGGAATATTTCAAACACCTTAAAACATCTAAATTCTCTCAATATTTATTTGTGTTGAGATAATAAATTACGTATCATCAATAAATTGAATGTGTTTTAAATTTTTTGCCTCTTTCTCATCAAATATTAAATAGATTATTAGTAGTATTAATTGAATTATACATATGAATAAAATAGTAAACTAAAATAAGAATTTCTGACACCTAGACGCAAATGAAACCATTTAGCTCTACAAGAGAAACACGAACATATATGACAGTTAGCGAGGGTGGAACGTCCTCAGCATTGTTATTATCAATACTGACAATTTGTTTTTTCAGTCAATGACGGCAATCGATATAAAAGATACCAGCGATTACAGAACGATAGTTCGGTTCTAATATCGTAGCATAACCTTGAAATAGTTTGGAATTAATTGTTGATTGTTCAAGGACCCAAGAACGTGGGATGATTTCATGTTAAGCTGAGTATCCAGACATAAAAGGTTGCGAGGTACAAGATTTTTGGGTATATGCAAGCAAACAGAATTGAGTACAGAGGGGTGTTGGGAAATCATCCCGGAAGGTGGATGTTACATATGAAAAAATACTTTGGGTTGAAAGCCAATTTCGAATTCAATGCATCTTTTCCTACTGTATTGTTTTTGATCATTAGTAATATCATATGGCTCTCGGTCCACTGTCCCTTAGTAATGTGGATATTCCTATTTGTGTTTCATCACAGCTTCAAATCATTACCTTCAAGTTATACATTTTTTGATTCATGAAAAGACATGGTCGAATGGGATTAATTTTTGACAATATTTGTTCATAGGTAGTTCATTTGGGTGTGTTCCTCAAGGAATACGTTTGTCTAACGTGACGTTTTTTTTGTTTTTTGATGGATACAAGTCCTTAATGTCAAGTTGGACAATAGCATTTCTTGTTGAAGATATAAAATCAATCTATTGTATTTTTTTTAGTTTTGCTCCAATATCTTTCTTGTTTCCTTGAGTGTAAATTTGCTGATTTTCCTTATCTAGTTCTTGTTAGGATCGAAAAGTGTTCATGTTGGATTTGTTCCAAAGTTATTTTGGTTGCCATTAATTTAATGAGTACAGTTATGATGGGACCACATTTATTTTTCTGATCTTTTCAATCGATATATACACATACACGCACATACATACCTACACAAACAAACATACACACACATATATAAATATATGCCAAAAAATATATACATATTTATACATATCTATCTATCCATCTATCTATCTCTCTCTCTCTCTCTCTCTATATATATATATATATATATATGTATATATATATATGTATATATACATACATACATATATATATATATATATATATATATATATGTATATATATATATATATATATATATATACATATATATATATATATATATATATATATATATATATATGTTTGTTTGTGTGTCTGTGTGTCTGTGTGTCTGTTTGTCTATATGTGTGAGCACGCAGGTTTATATGAACATAACTATGTGTCTAAATAGGAATACAAAACAACAACAACAAAAAATAAGTGAATGATCATACATCATATTGTTATTTAGAAAGTTTGCTCAGATAGTTAGTTCATTTTCATCCTATTTATGTATCAAATACATAATGGCTCCTGCAGTTTTAAGGATAAAAATAAATGTTCTTCTCTTCAAAAAGTTACAGCTCATACTTTTTTTAAAAATCAATATCATCGTGATTCAACAAAAAAGATGTACCCTAAAACCTGACTAAATGAATGCTCTTCTTATGATGGTTGCAAATAATTTTTTTTCTTTTGTTTGTTTTTTTTCATATTTGTTGATGTTCTTCCTGTAACTGGCGGGCATAAACAATCAGAAGTAAGATGGCTTTTAAGTCATTTTTTCAGAGATACTGTACACATACACATACACAGATATACACGTACACACACAGGTGCGCACGCACACACACACACACACATGCACACACACACATACACATACACAAAGACACACACACATATATATCCGTGTGTGTGTTTTCTGCTTTCCAAGTATCTGACAAAAGTTTTTTTTTTAAGTCATATTCACTGAGTCATTTTGATAAGAAGAAAAACAGTTTCTCAAAGTCTAGGACTGATAACAAAAGTAGTTGCAGCGAAAAGATAGCTTTTATGTAGTTAATATGTGAGTAAATGGAAGTATGTACTTGCTTAAGTGTGAATTGTGTGATAACGGTGGTAATGTAATCAGCATATTCTACTAGGAAGGTTTAACAATTTTCTATTTGGATTTGTGCTAACACCTATTCACACATTTATATGGCATTTGATATAAAGTCACCTTCCTAAACATAATAAATGATTCAGTTTCATCTTATTGATTCATTGATGCATTGAGAGTAAGAATAAAATCTATAGATGCATAAGAAAAACAAACCTGTAAAATGAACTATATATGTGCTAGTTGGCTTCTTGTGTGAAGATCTTATGAAGGCAGTGTTTCCAATTTCGTAGTTCACATCATACATTGAGTCAAGCACCTATAGATGTAGATTCTATAGATGTATATAAAAAATATATTGACTACATCACGAATCATAATGATATTAACTTGGATTGAAATCTTCCAGTGAAATATTCCCCGATTCATCATACATGTCCTAATTTCATCACAATTGATTAGATAAAACTATTACTTCTATGTTACGATGAATTAAATGAGACTTATTTTGTTGAAAAGAATGTGATTATCAATTTCTGATACCTAGATCTGGCTAAATACATCTAAATGTAGAGGGGTATCTAAATTACTGATACTTAGTCAAAGACGTATCAAGATGACACGTAATTTGTCATCAATGAGCAAAGGGCGTTACAAACTTTTACATCCATTACTAAGTAACTGCATTATGCACTAGAGATGCTAGGATGTCTAAAAACGTTTTTCCGAAAAAAATTCCCGGTAGTCATCTCTCCCTGTGATCGAGAAAGTCATAGGCGAACCCAGGTCATGTAGAATGTAGATTACTTTATTTCAGCATTTTTATTTAAAGCAAAATGACTTAACATGATGCAACTAAAGAGAACTTATAAAAAAAATACAGTCAATGATACCTATCCTCTCAGACAAGAGGAAACCTAAACTTCTTCAAGCACATGGATGACATTAAGCTATTTCCAATACATAAGACAATGTTCACAATATTGTTCAACCGAGTTATGGAATATGGATATAATATCTTGATTGAATTCACAGTAGGGAAACATATTTTATCATTAGATCACAGGGATTTCCGATGATGTTAGGAGAAATAGACTTATGAACAAACAAAAAAAAAACTATCAGATCATTAAGTACATACTAACATATAAATGCAACAAGAATCTCGAATTTGAATCTATAAACGCAAATCATCGAGTGAGGAGATGAAGAAGATACCACTGAATAAGCGAAAAATATAGGAGAGTCGACTGAATAGGAACTGAATTCCAAAGTTTTGGATTATTTTACACATTATAAATCGCTCGATCGAAAAATATATTCTGATCTATCCAAAAAAATGTAATTGATTCTTCCTTAGTCAAGGGTCTAATTACCTTTTTGTATATTCATGTTTGTCTTTATCCGAACACTATCTTAGAATATTCCAAATAGTGCCTTGACATTTACACGGTAGGACGATGAAAAACTGATTAAATTTGGGTCGGATTGAGAATTTTATTATTCAGTCACTGAGAGATTTTCACGTATATTAATGCAATAGAACGGAATATTGAAAACTGATTCTCACACGGATACTTTATTTGTATCTTATGTAGGTATATACAGATTTTAATAAAAGTTTTAGTGAGTGTATGTGCTCTTTGAATACTTTCTATTTATCGTCATGCAATTGCATTAACTTGTAAAATTGAAAGAAAACATTTCGCTCGACTACAAAAATCATGAATTCGGAAAAACGCATGCGCAGCAAAAACATCAATATGGCCTTTAGTGAGATTCACAGGAGCAGGTGGGATTGTCAAGCAAATAGAATTATGGAAAGGTTCTTAATTCATCCCTCTTTTTCTCTCACAGTATTTCGTTAGCTTTTTTGCTATCCTCTTCTTCCCTCATCAATTAGTGCTCTCCCATACGTTTCCCATTCTATTGATGCATTTTGCCTCTCTTTTTATTCATCTCCCTCATCAATACGCCCCGTGACACTCAGTTCCATCTCTTTTATCAATCCCAGCAGCTCCGCCCCCGCATCCAATTCCTTTCCCGTTACCAAATTCTCTTTCCCCTAATATCCATTCCTCCCTCTCTCAATGGATTTGCCCTCTTCTCTTTGTCATTGTTGCTCTGTCGGTGTCTCTTTCTCTGTTTCATTCTGTTTGCCTGTATCCATGTATTATTTGCTCTCTCTCACTTTCCCTCTCTATCTCTCTCTCTTTCTTTCTTTCTCTCTCTGATTGATCCTTTTTAACTTTAAGTATCGTTTATTCTCTCTCGTCAATTTCTGTTATCTTCTTCTATTCCTCTTTCTATTTTCCATTCTCTATCTTCTTTTGACTCGTACATTATTCCTCTCGTTTCCTCTCTACTATATCACTCCTTTTTACTCCCTTATCTACCCCTCCTTTATTCAATTTTCCCTGCTTTGTCACGTTCTCCTCTCTGATCAGCACTCAATGCTATTATCCAGTAACAATCTGACCTCGTATTTTTACTTCCATGCGCGAAAAATTCTTAACCTGTAACCGACAGTAAATCTCATTAAAGGAAACTAAAGTGAAAAGCAAAACGTGAAAAATGAAAATCTGTCAAGAGAGAATTACTTTAAAAGCAATCTGCACATGCATCAATTTTACATTTCCAATCTCGAAAGAGAATATTCCTCCTGACGTTCTAATTTGCTCTGATGAAAGATTTTAAAGACATGGGATAGTTTGAAATGAGTACGCCTATCTGCTCCTTCTGGGATGTGTGTCAATTCAGGATTGTATAAGATGTTTTGCCTTTTAGCTCCCCTGGAAATCATGAAACACAGTCAAAAACAAAGTGTAAAAATTTGTTTTTCAGCCTATATTCCGCTAAAAGCAGTTAATAATTATTTGCGTATTGTTAATTTCTGCTCAGTTTTTCTTCAGAGGTTTTGCTCTCCTTTCACTCACGCTACCAACAAGATAAGTAGACATCATGATATCGGACAATAATCGGATCAATCGGCATGTGTGCATCCCACTATGATTTAAAAACAAGCCATCGTACTTATTTGATATTTGCTCGATACGTGTGTAAGCATAGAAAACATCGTAGTGTCAAGTTTGAGGACATTTAAATCAGTGGTTCTCAAGAAAAAAGATATATTTCTCCATACTGCTAACTTCATGAAGCACGTGAACCAAAACATGTGGACGCTTTGACTTTGATAGCGTACTTGTGCAACACGTCCTCAAAACCACACATACCTGTTTGTCATTAAATGGAAGCTGTTCATAGTTTTTATTTTGAATGATCATTAAGTGTGGTCAGCACATTTTTTTTTTTCATTTCTGATGACAATTGTAATTGGCTGCACCACATGCTACAAGTCCAAGGCTGACCCAAGATATATATTGGGAGCTGACAGTGCACTTGTGTATGAAAGATGGAAAAATGAATAACAAAATGTGTTGAAATGATTTTCAAAATCAACCTAAATACCTAAACTGAATGGATTCTCAATCATATTTCTACTCATCCGCTGGACTCGTGAAAAAGGTTCATCTGCAAATTTTTATTCGAGTTCTGAGTCATCTTGGCTCTAGCTTGGATTTCAATTTCTTTATCAAACATCAGGTACCCGGTACGGTTAGCTTAGATTACATATAAATACTAGGGGGAAAGATAGAAACAGTGAATAAGCAAGCAAGCGAGCAAGCGAGAGAGAGAAAGAGAGAATGAGAGAGTGAGAGAGAGAGAGAGAAAAGAGTGAGACACAATTGAAAAATATCAAGGTGCAAAAGCTAAAAAATATAGATCCTCTCTGTAAGGCACGATGAAATGAAATCCCAAAAACTGAAATGATAGAAAATAAGACCGATAATGCAATATCTCCAAATTCATTGTAACTATTCAGAAAGGAAGAATTACTCTTATTAGATATATTGTTTTGATTGAGCAGGAAGCCTAGCCCCCTTTATCTAATATATATCACAGATGTGCACTGTGCCTCGGTAAATAGAAAGAAACATTATTTTAATCTTCGATCAGGCGTATCATGCTTGTCAATCTTCATGCTCCTTTGAATAATTTCAACGTTGGATTTTCCGTATTTAAATCCATCTGCATTTAAATCATTTTTCATCAATTCAAGGAGAAAGAAAGCAATGTTCTACAAGTAGTTATATTTACAACGTAACTATGATGCTGAACAAAAAATTATATCTTAGGGATGTTAGAAAATGAAACAAAAAAAGAATCATGAAAATTAGGGGGGATAACTCATACACCATACTTCTATTCATGCTCTTGTAGAAATGGTGGGAACTAAATCCCTGATTTAGCATGTTCTACTGGGTAGCAAAGTAGTATCTATAGTGTCTTTCCGTGACAATATCTTTGATAATCGAATTTTATAGATGATTAAAAGTTATCATTCTTACTTATTTCGTCAAGAATGGGCCCGAAATAATTGCTCTGAAAACTTGATGAGGGAAGTTCTATTTTTTTTTACCAATGTAATTAGCTGTATGAGATAAGGATATAATATTCCACTCTAACATTGAAATATCATGGCATATATGTTTAACTGGTTGCTTTTTCGCATAGTTAACGAGGGTAATTTTTGAAGCAACTGACCAATTATCCATATTTGTGCTATATAAAAATAAAAAAAATTATTCAATTTTTTTTTGCATTGCAATAACTTGATCGTTCATATCATTCGCTGCAAATGAAGTTTGAAAACAGTGTCACAAATTTGCCTTCACTGATAATTCATTCTTACATTAAATTTTATAACACAGCCTAGACCGTTGAAAAATTCAGTGAAAGGAGTTTAAACAGTGTATACCCCTATTGCCTACGTTATATGACGTGGTTACCTCAGGTGAGAAACAACAATGATCGTAACAGATAAACCTGCTTAATGATCCCTTCCTAAAGTAAAATCAAAGAATTGCCCGTGCAAATGTCAAAGCATCAGCTGCCCATGTCGAAGCTCTGATCATCTTTTGGAGGTTTCTGATAGGGGTATTTTTTCAATTCATTCATCTCAAAGAGGATGAGTGCCAATTCCAATCTCAGTTGGGATTTCAACCTGTCATGAAGCCGATTTACCGTGTTGCTAACCAATTCGCAACTGGTACATTTCAAGGTAATGTAGCGCAGACACCTGTTCTCTGTTGGTTCAGTGCCAAATGCCTACGTCTATTCAAGTAAGGAGACGATCCAATGCATCGCTTCTCGCTCCCTCCACTCAAGTAGTTGCCGATCAAAATTGCTAAAATGCAATAAAAATTGGCAACTGATGACCTATTTTATTCCTTTGCATGATAAGACATTACTTTGACCACTTGGACACTACCTTCACTGAGCAGGTCATGAGTCTCAATGAATGTGATTATAACGCAGGGTACATTAAAAAAAATATTGAATTGGTGAGTTATAGTATGTAAACAGCAGTATTGCATCTATTCTGAAAACTCTAACTTTTAGTAGCGCAATAGCAGTCGGGAGAAGTAACATATCTTGATATTTATTGAAAGTTTTCGATTTAATGACTTATAAGACCTGTTTCAACGTTATTTCTTCTTCATCACTTCTCTTCTTTCTTTTTTCCAGTCCAAAAAACCAATGTTGACGTATATGGGTTGTGTTTTCGTTATGTAAATTTATTATTCAGAAACTGCATGAGGTCAAATGGAAGGAAATTTATCAAAGCCCCCCCCCCAAATGTCACAATGTTGACCTAATTTTCACATTGATTTTGATCGATTATCCAAAGGACAAAAAGTCTAATTTTTTAAATCGGAATAGCATCCGGATATGAAAAGGTGTCATGGGGTTGTTGGTTTTTTTTTGTGTGTGTTGTTTTTCCAAACAAAAAGTTAATATCTTGATGGAATAGACGATAGCAATTGGAGTCAAACTTGATTTATGAAGAATCTTTTATATTTTATATGTATATATACATGTATATATATATATATATATATATATATATATATATATGTGTGTGTGTGTGTGTGTGTGTGTGTGTGTGTGTGTGACTGTGTGTGTGTGTGTGCTATTTATCTACTCTCCCACCTGAGGAAAATGTGACACAACGTCGGGCCTTTACGTAGGGAGATTAGGACAGGCCCTTGAAAAATAGCTCTGTTCGATGCAACTTTGTTTGCTAAGCAACCATGTTTGCTAAGACAACCGCAGGCACAGAAGCAATAGGACTAGCCCAGACCCTTTAGTTGCAATGAGACAGTGCTGCCCTGGAGCCTCATATCCCTAGCTGGGCCGATTGATGATAAGGGAGCCCAAGGATGAAACTAGAGGGTCCCAAAGCATTTAGCAATGCGCAGCTTCAGTATAACCTCAATGGCCAATGCATTGCATTGTCACACTCTAATTGACACACATCATCTCCAGCCAATTTGGCAAGCAAGAGTCAGTACCAGCACCTTGGTCTTTGCCGGGGAAAATATACTATATTTAAATCCATGAAGAGATGGCCAGAACAAAATGGGGCTGCTTGCGTATTTGCGCTATTTATTTACTTTCCCACCAAAGCAAAATATTACATAGGGTCGGAGCTTTACGTGGCGAAAATAAGAAACACCCGGGAAAAATAGCTCCAGCTGACACAGTTTTGGTTTGCTAAACATCCAAAGCAATCGCTGCCACAAAAGTGTCAGGCACGAGCCTAACGTGTTCTGTTAAGCGCAATGGAACAGTGCTGCCCTTGGGTACCATATTCCCCGCAGCTGGTCTGAGTAATAGAAAGGGAGCCTAAGGACAAATTCAAAAGATCAATTATATGCATAGTAATGTGAAACCTCAGTGTAACCTCATTGGCTGACACATTGTACCGGTGCACTCGGTCTTTGATACACACCCTCTCCGGCCCATTTGGCAGGCAATTGTCAGTACCGGCTCCTTGGTCTTTACCGGGGAACAGATAATACACTTTCATCCATGCCGAAAAGGCCGGGAAAAAAGGGGTACATGCGCCTGTGAGTGCATGTGTGTGTAAGTAATTATACATCTTAGTGATTGATTGCAAGCTCAAGCACTATATCAATATCTCAATATTTGCATGCATTGTCTCCATACAGAAAAAAAAAATGAAAAGATAGGCTTTACACGTGTTCCCTGGATATCCCATTCTTCAAGTCGAGGGGAAAATATTTTGTCTAATTATCCATATCCTTTTTTTTCCATTTTATACTGTTATCTAAACCCTTTTTTCTAAGTCTTTTTCTGTTATCCTGTAAATCCGTTAAGATTAAACTGTTGCCTCTCCAAATATATGACAATAATAACTATTTCAAATATTTTTTCTACCTTTCAATTTTTCTCTCATTCTCTCACAAGAAAATGTCACAAGTTCAAGCGATTTCCATATCGATTCTTTTAGCAGTTATTCTCCCCCCCTTTCCTGTATTTTGTTTTGAAACGTGTTGCCCAAATCATTGTAAATATATATTTCCCCATTCTTTCGGGTTGGTTGTTTATGTATTGATCGCTGCACGTTTTATTCTAATAATCTGCATGAACTTAACAGGAAGGTTTGTGTTCAAATATGATTTGTGTTTAAATTTCTGCCAATATAGAATAAACATGTTTTCTTTTGGGTTTTTTTTTTCCCACTATTTTTCCCTTTGTTCCTCTCTTTCTCCTTCTTCCTTCATTCTTCTTCATTCTTTTCTTTCATCCTGCTCTTCTTCTTTCGATTTTTTCTCGTTTTTTTTCTTCATTCTTTTACTGTTTTTTCCTTTGCACATTCTCTATCTTTTCCATCTCTCCCACTTGTTTGACCCATCTTTTCTTTTATTTGCTGACCCGAACCTACTTTTTACCGCCCTTTCTCTCACTCCTACTTTTCTTTTCTTGCATGCTTCTATCGTCTCACCACGGTCTCCTTTTTGCCCAATTGATATCCTCTCCTCCATCATCTTCTCTTCTGATCTCCGTCTTTCCTCTCCATTTACCTCCTTGTCTTTTTATTTTGCCTATTTCTAGGAACACTCAACATTTTATCAGACATCGGTTCCAAATAGCACCTTTTGTTCTTTTTATTTTCTCTTTTTCTGTTTTTGATTCTCTCCCTGCGGTCTACTTTCAGTTGCACTTTTACGATCTTGTCTCATCTTTTTTTCCCCATTTATTTCAAATATCCCCTCTCGACAATTTTCACGGCTATTTTGGTGCAGACATTCCATTCATTTGTGAAAGGTTCCTCAAAGGGAAATATAACACAACAATTGAAATTATATCGCCTCAAGATTACCTGAACAATGTCCCAGAGTACCAGGTAGAGTGAATGTTCGTTTTAGCTCACACACGCCAGCACACACACACAAGCATACACTTATACACACATGTACACACATATAAATAGACAAGCACGCGCGCAAACACATTCACACAATTTTCATATATATATATATATATATATATATATATATATATATATATATATATATATATATATATATATATATACATACATATATATATATATATATGTGTATATATATATATGTATATTTATATATATATATATATATTTATATACATATATATATATATATATATATATGAAAAATGTACAACGATATTTAAGTAAATCTATCTATGAATATATATGTGTGTGTGTGAGTATGTTTGTGTGTGTCTCTGTGTGTCTGTGTCTGTGTGCATGTTTATACGTATATGTTTTGCAGGCGCACATGTGTGTCTGGCAATAATAATATTTATTTGGGAACAGTGGAAGATTACACATCACACCAGAGAATTGCAGTATTTCATGATCCATAATTGAGGAATGAATTTATATCTTTCTGTACGTGCGCAACATTTTTGATAATAGCATTTTGAGAGGCCTGACCTCATCATATGAGAGCCTCCAAAGCTGAACAAGAACGTTTTCGAGAAATATACTGTTAGCAAACCTATTCTGCACTCGGTCTATTGTTTCATCTAATTGCAAACTGTCAATCCCACTCCTCAATATAAGTTTTCTAGATTTCCAATATGTTTTGTTTGATGACTACAGGTATAATTATGCATTACGTGTGTAGGCAATCTTGATGGAGGCAAATGTACAAAAATGTCAACTTTTTCTCTCTATTATGTCTACCAAACCAGAAATGTTTAATTCAAATGTAAAGTGGTGATAAAACTTTTTTCCAGTCCAAGATTAGGTATTTTGTGTAGTTTTCAATCTAGAATTTCCAACCGAATGGAATGCAATGGACATTAATCAACAAAAACTTTTCACACCTCTCTGTTGATACCAACCAGGTTTACAGGCTTAGATACGTCTCATCACAGACACAATCACACCCATTGATCCCCTAGCGCTTTTCACGTCTTTCATTCAATTCGAGAATGCTTTTCTGAAGTGGAACATGTCAGAAAACCAAATGTTTACTTCAAAAATGTTTCGAAATGGTCATTTCCCCCCCAGCAAACTGTTCGATTTTGTTATTCATCTCTCTGTTAGCGTAGAGAGCTTTGTTGCCAGGATTTTGTTTGGTTAAACCTATCAACATTTGGATGCATTTACCCCTGTATGTAGCTCACTCATCTGTCTTGAAACTTTATAAAAGGAGGTTATTTGTCATCCCTGTGAGACTCGAGTTGTTGTGGTGGGAAGAAGCAGTTATGCTCTCGAAGACATCGTATAGCATATTTCATACAAGGCATGTGCATGGCAACTACTTTTGCAACTGGCTTGTTTGTATTAGAGGTAATATGCTGTCATGTGACCTCTGTATGTGATGTTGAACATGGCCTTTTCTGATGCAGGTTGCATACTCATGAGTTTTTTGAAGCCTAAAGAAAGTAAAAAAAAATTCATTATAAAGGTTAATATATACGCCGGATAAAATATTGATGCCAACATCGTAACACATTGTTTCTTGAACTTTTTAATACCCATTTAGGGCATGTAGCCCAACAATGCTTCATACACCGATGGAAAAGGATGGAAAAGATTCCATTTCACAAATCCATTTAAAACAATGTATGATGAATAAATATATGTAGAAGTTCTTGTAAGACAGTTTCTACTATTTTATCAGTCGGGGGGGGGGATTTATTCGTGTTCCATAATCTTTGTTCCCTCCATGAAGTCCTTTTCCCAATGCTCCCTGCCCTGTTGTCTTGAAGTTCGCCTTAAACTCAACCGGAATCACAGAAGAAAGTGGTAGCTCCTACTTTTGGATGGAATGTGAACTGCAAAACAGAAAATCTGCCGATATCTTCTGAGAATCTCCATAACAATGAAATGTGTTCGACAACAATGAGTATAAAAGCTTCTTCATAGTTAGGAAATAGGAATTAAAACTATTTTCCCATTCAAGTCTAAAATAATAATGGAGGATGCTTAAATTAATATTGAATGAACAAAAGCGAACTTGATGTATGCATCAAAGAATGCATATCTCTAAAATATCCTCAAACTTTGGATCCATGCATTAATTTTCCTGACGATAAGGGCTTGATGGTTGTATGAGGGAATAGAATCTGTTGACAGCGAGAGCATTTAGAGGTAGTCCCAACAAAAGAAAATATTTTGTGTGATGCATCAGCTCCTACTGATTAGCAGATAGATCTGTACACTATGGTAAATAACCTAAACCCAGCCTATTTGAACTATTAGACCGGCCAAGATGAATATACATATATATATATATATATATATATATATATATATATATATATATATATATATATATATATATATATATACATATATATAAATATATATATATATGTATATATATATATATATATATATATATATATATATATATATATATATATATATATATATATAGGTAAAGCTGTAACCCGTAGAGGGACACCACTTGTATATTTTTTCATCTATTCCAACTCTTCATCCGACATATCTTCAGTCTTCTATGCATTGTTTCTATAATCGTATTTTCTATTTCTGTCTTGGTAATGATTAGAAACAGTAAATCAAAACTCTCGACATAATCAGTGTGTTTTTTTTCAGATTTCAAGCTACCCAATTCCCCTACTATTCACCTATATAAGCGTTTAGCTATCAAGTCTACGGACAATTTGGAATTCAAATTGGTTTACCCTCCATTATATCACAGAAACACTATTTTTTGTATTTTTTAAGCCCTCTCCCCCCAAATTTAGAAAAAAATACGATATGAGTTTGCGTTAAAATTGATGTGTCTGTTTAAATCCGAAAGCCATAAAGCTCGTTTTGTGAAATTCCGACTTCATGTAATGCAATAGTAGGGTAACATTCATTGATCAATTTTTTTCCAAATGCTTAATTAATCTCCGCATACTGCAGAAGGTCAGTTTGTATAGCATTGCGTGACTAACCGGGTCTGTTTCACTATTGTTTCAATTAGCACGTCAATTTTTTCTTGCTCTGACTCCTCTGTGTTCCCCTCTTTTTTTTTCTTTTCTCCCTCCTCAGGTTTCCACCTTGTTCTTTTTGTTTCTTTTTCCATTCCCATTTCTACACTTCCTCGTTTTTTTAATTCACGTCCACCGTTTCTTCATCCATCACATCAAGTTGTTTTTATCCATCAGTCAATCTAACCATTCAGATGCTAGATTTGAAACCTATTTGGAACAGGAGGACAGTTAACTATTCAAGGAATCGCTCCAAGATTCGATCAACTCGTCCATTGCCCATTGCCCATGATTTAATTGTAATTCATTATGATATTCATTTGGAAACATCGTGTAAACAAGGATGATTTTTCACAAAAGGCTTATGAGTATGAAGGTTAATATATAAACATGGATCTATACGATGAAAAAGATTATGCTTGAATTAGACTTAACTCCACGTCTCTACAAAATATCATTGAAATTCATCGTATGTCAGTCATGACAGCTTGGACGCATAACTAAACATGATAATTCCCAAGATTTAGTCATCTCCCCTTGATTTTACCATCGACCGTTCAAAGGGGTTCAATTAGAAATCTGGACCCTCTAAACGTCTTGAGTAAAAGCAAAAAAAAAAAAAAAACGAAAAAAACAGAAAAAATACCATCAATCTGAAAAAAAAACTGAATCCATTCAAGATTTAGATCGAGCCTTCCTACTCACAGGAGAATTTCATTGGTTACTTTCTGAGATTATGTTGACGGACAGGCACCAATAAACATCAATTAAATTTTTATGACAGCCTACATTTCTCATCGATAACCGTGACTCAGGACATAAGACAACCTGTTTCCATTTAATTTTGATAATACTTATTATTTAAGAATGAACATGTTTGGTTCACTGTATTTCAAGATATTTTGGAGCAAATAGTTCAATCAGCAATTTAACTCGATAACTTGATTGGTATCCCAGATTGCCTGTGTTCTATCACTATGTTCAACAATGATTCTTTCTGGACAAATAACACGAATTGATATCTTGCACAACATTGAACTTCAAAATCTAAATACTTATTGGTATTGGTTAGATTGTACTTTCATTAATGTATTTATGTATTTCTGATTAAAATTACGCCTCAAATATATAAGACCATAAATAGAATTGCACGGGTGTAAACGTATCATTCAAGAAACATATGAAATTCAATTTGAAAGGAAAAACAAAAATATTATCTCAAAAACCCAAATTGCTGCAGTAAAATACCAAATACCATCACTAAGTAAGATATATACTGAATGCAATACGTATCAGACATATTTCAAAATATTTTTTCTTACATACTAATGAACATTGAAAATTTAAATGATCTGAGAATTTCTAGCAGGTGCAAAAAAACTTTTTAAATATCTTTTCAAGGTATGTTTAGTTTCTGTATTTTATAATCATTGATACAAATTTGGAGTTAGTACTAGAATATCAAAAATGGTTGTTTGAAATATATCAGATACTTGACAATCATGAAATTTCACGCTGTCAATATTTGATCATTCTACTGGATCAGATTTCTCAATTTCATTTTTCACTTTAAATACTTGAATGATATGTTTCTATGTGTTAATGTGTCCTTGTGTCCCCCAGTCATATTGTTTCGTCAACAAACTTCAAAATATTTTTTTCATATTTGTGGATCATGAACTTATTTCCAGTTATTTTCATTTTGTCAAATTTTATAGTGTTTCTTTTTATCACATAGATATTATCAGGGAATAACATCAGTGAAGTCATAGTCGTACTATTTCATTGTTAATACTTATTTTTATAAGGGTAATAACAATTCACTTCTTAAGTAAAAAATGGGGCATAAATCAAAAGGAATATCAGACTTCATGAATGAGATGGTGAAACTTGAAGAGAGATGTGAAATTATTTTCATTCCGATGATCTGAATTCGACATTGAAGAACTCCTAGAATGTCATGTACCATTAGCACTCATTATCAACAACAAGAAATAAATACATTCTAAAATTAAAATGTACCACGGGGGTATTTTTATGTTTTTTGTCTGGATTTATCCAAGTAATCCGCCATTAGCTGTGTAAATCATTTGCTGAAATTGTTTTCCAAGAATTATTTGCTTATGATTCAATTGAACAAGTAAAACATTCAGCAGACATAAGCTGTTTTTTCTTTTTTATCTCTTTTAACTATGTTTTTTTTTTTTCATTTTGTATTCCTATACTGTTTAGGTAACATTATGGCTCTGAGTAATACTTAATTACCATTCACGAGTGAATATCCCAAATATCATTTTCCCCCAATAAGATATCGTAGTCAATAAACTTACTCATCCTTACCCCTTCACTATATCTTCTTGCAATGTCAAAAATATCTTCTTTATGAGATATTATACATGATATTTCATTCGTCATAGCATTTTCCCATACCCCCATATTCATATATATATATATATATATATATATATATATATATATATATATATATATATATATATATATATATATATATATATATATATATATATTTTGTCATCCTGAGACAGCAGTTTCTATGTATTACATCCCTTCGGTGTGGCTATAGACTTTATTCCATCCAGTACCACGAGGCAGAATTGGACCCTCACATCAGACCTGGAGGCCGATATCCTACCTATGGAAATGGGGGGGTCAGTATGTCTGAATTTAAGCGATATATTCTTTTTACGCCGAACCTCCTCATCCTAAAGATTGCTCCATCCCTATGGAAGAGCATTGCATAAGCTTACAATGGATGACTGACCTGACTTGAACAGTGATCAATCCTGAATAGAGCACACACACACACACACACACACATACGCACACACACATATATGTATGTATGTACGTATGTATGTATGGGTATAAATGTGTGAGTATACATGTATATACGTCGATAAATATGTGCTTATACATCCGTATTTGTAAATATGTGTATACATGCATATGTTGATGAGTGCATGTATATGTATATATACGAATTCACTTATAGATGTGTAAACATGTATATATAGATGCGTAATCCTATGTATATGTCTGTGTGCATGATTGTGTGCACGTTTGTTTCTCTGCGTGCGTACTTGTCCTTCTATTTCGGAAAAAATTCGTATGACAGAATCCAATCTTGTTGTTTAATGATCTTATTACCAGTAAAAGATTGTGAGAGATAAAGTATAAAACTTATTTAAGTGCAGTGAAACTGTTGAACACAGTGAAGCATCTCAAGTGACTATTATTGTTTTTCAATCTTGCTGTTCAACTCTAATTGTTTCTTCCCGTCTTTGCAGCTGGTTTATACGTCTTTCATCATCCATTATATCTCTTAATGCCATTTTTATCTTTCCTTGCAAGAGTAAACACTGTCTAAGTACCATCCCTTCAAATTGGGAAAGAATTCAAGACATTTATTCAACAATTGGAAGCCGTTGAAGAAAAATTACCGAAACAGAGGAATATATATATCCTTTTTTTTTTCATTTTTCAAGCTTGTCCGACTGACTGGCCTTCTGCATACATGCCACACCGACGTTGCTAAAGTGAGGCATAGATATGCATTGCTTTTTTTTCTCTCATATTCCATGCAGTTCTTCAAAATTATGAACATTATTTACTCTGTATAGAAAAAACAAATGCTCGTGAGTGTCAGAAGTTCACGATATTCATTCACGGTAATAAAAAGTTCTGATCAGTTGTATATTGGCCAATTTGTAGGTGACAATGTTGACACCAGCTTCTGTGACAATGTTCAAGGCATAGACCAAGATTTGAGTTTGATACTAATCGAACTAGCTACTTGGGAGAACATGTCAACGCAATTGACAAACAAACCATTACATTTCAATTAGTTGATGTTGCATAATTTGCAATTTTCTTTAGAACACTTTGTTTGGGGGCAGTTAATAGCATTTTTCAGTCAAATTGTAGTTGTTTTAGTAAGGAACTTTGGTTCTTGGACATGAGGGCTGGTCTTACCTGAGAGTCCCTACCATGAGTCACAATTCAAAAGTATGGAAGCTGGAAGAAAATAGTAAGCATTTAGTTTGATTTGTTTTTCCTTCGCTAAAAAAACGCATGATGATGTTTTTGTTTTGTTTTTGCTCATATCACTGTTGCTTCAAGCACATGACAGCATTCACCCCTCTTTTTAGCCAAACCACGAAAAAACCACGGCTTAACTAGTTTTCAACCGAACTTAACATGCACTAACTGTTCGGTATCAAAGTTGAAATCTTTAGCTATTTCAATATCCCATGTTGACGAATAATAATTTAGCCTGCTATCAAGAATGAATCGAAAATGCTACATAAAGTGTCTCTTTCCTTTTCCTGTGGGTTCAAACTTTAGAATTGTGCTTGTTTTCTCTCGCTACAGTGGGAAAAAAAGCCCCCCCCTTGTGGAATATTTAGCTTAGTGAATAGGATAATATGTTTTTATTGTATTTACTGTACATGACACCAAACACGAAACTGATGAATATATATATATATATATATATATATATATATATATATATATATATATATATATATTTATTGCACATAATGGCTTTTTCCACTCTGTTTTGTTTTAATATCATTCGTATAATCAATATCTTTGAAAAAAAAAATAGATACAAAAACTCACTAAATTTAGATAGAATTGATACATTTTTTAGCCCATGTAATGTAAAAAAATGTTCCTCTTCCGCTGGAGAAACCATAGCCTACAGCTAGAAATGAACTTTTAGTGGAACAATAGAAAAAGGAAAAAATTCAATGAAAAAGAACTAAGGAAGACAAACTCATGATATCATAATATCGATCAGTTTAATAGATAAATGCAGGTATCAGTTGGCATTGTGACTTTGTATAGGCAGCATGAGTGACTTATGCTGAATGGGCCGGTAGATAACAGTAAATATCGATAGAGACAACCTGAAGTTTAAAGACAGATCAAATTGTCAATTTCAGGGGGGGGTTCTGCTGAGTGGTGATAGGAGAGATACAAATATTACTTGAATATGACCATAATATCAGGTACAATCATCAACCAACATTGAGCAACTGAGGTTGCCGTCAGGGAGACATGGTGACACAAGACCCACAATCATTCTTGATAGCTGTCACTTGATACAAGTATAGGGGTTCTTTGGGGACAGACTGAAAAGTTGCCGCTGGTGCTTGAGAAATACACCAGGTGAAAAGGTCAGTTATAGGTTGGCAGGATGCTCTGTTAATCGATGTCTGAGTCTAGACTAAAACGGTCACAGTTGAATTCATACTTATGTCACTTGGTATTCCCATACGATCAAACCTGGCCAATTTGGATTGATACGACATTTTTCAGATGTTGATGAATTTGAGCGTAATCACTCATAAATACATACAAATCATTGTATCTAAGCATATGGTAAATGTAAATACTGGATAAAGCTATATCACTGCTGTGTTGTTTTTTCTGAGAAATGAATTTCATTAATTCAAAATATCGACACCAAAACTGAATGTCATTTGGAACAGAAAATAATTGGGCTAGTTGATCGATTGGAACATGGTTTAAGAGATCATTAAATAAGTTACTTCTGTCGTGGTTTGTTTTGAATTGATGATTATTTATGGTCTGATGTTCTGAGTTGAGAAAAAAACAAACAAAACGAAAAACAAAACATCAACGTGAATATTACCAGGTACATACCAGGAGGTTGATTAAACATGAACTTACATCTAAAATCGAACTTTCCTTCAGATATGTTTGGGTTACAAAAACATATTTGTTATAGGTAAACTCGGGAGTAAATGATTATATTTCCAGGCATTCGTTAGTGTGGCGTGTATGTGCAATACGTACATAGATATAGTGACAGATAAATAGAATGGATACGCAGGCAGTGACTATGTATATTACTATTATTATTATCATTATCATTATCATTGTTGTTGTTGCTGTTGTTGTTGTTGTTGCTGCTGCTGCTGTATTTATTATTATTATTATTGTAATTATTTCGGAATCTCACACCGGTTACCTGGTGGTAACCGCTGGAGTTTGAGTGACAGCAAGTCTCCTCAAGTCTACAGCCCTCCTCTCCTAGTACTCATAAGTCGCAGTAATTCTACGATTTACAGTTTTACACCGGTTGCCCAGTGGTTATTGCTGAAGGCCGAGTGACAATAAGTCTCCTCAGGTCTTCAGCTAACGTCTCCTCTCTTTCGCATATCATGACAGTGCTACAATTCGTTGCAGTACTTAAATCTCTAGCACCTTCCTCAGTATCCGTGCAGTTCCAAATGGTGCTGTGGTTTGTACGGTCTCTATCCTCCCCCTAATCCCGATCTCTTCCAGTCTCTCCCTTAGCGTTTTGGGGACAGTTCCTAGTGCGCCCACTACGACCGGTACTACCCTGGTTTTCATGTTCCACATTTTCCTTAACTCCCTTGCTAGGTCCTGGTATTTTTCCCTTTTTTCACCCTCCTTCTTTTTTACTCTATGGTCTGCAGGTACAGCAACGTCTACTATTTGGCAGGCCTTCTTTTTTTGTCTACTATTACTAAGTCCGGTCTTTTTGCCTGGATGAGGTGGTCAGTTTGGATGTCAAAGTCCCAGAGTAGCTTGCGGTTGTCATTCTCCAAGACTGCCTCTGGCTTGTGCTGATACCACTTTTCCACATGGTTGAATCCCATTTGATTGCTTAGTTCCGAGTGTATCATCGTTGCTACTCTATCGTATCTATGCTTATACTCCTTCTGGGCGAGCTGACTACATTCACTAGTTATGTGGTTTACTGTCTCATCTCTTTCACCGCACATGCAGCATTTGCTGTTTGTCTGTGTTCTGTCGATTTTTGCTTTTATGTAGTTTGTCCTTATGCTTTTGTTTCGGGCTGTCATGATGAGCGATTCTGTTTCTCTCTTAAGGTTTCCCTTTCATAACCACGTCCATGATTTCTCGTCTGCTATATCTTGTATCTGTCTTTTAAACTCGCCGTACAATTTTTTCCCTTCCCACTTTTCTTTTCTAGTTTGCTTTACTGTTCCATTGTTTTCTACTTTATTGTTTGTTGCACTATCCCTCGCGCTCTTTATGATTTCTTCACTATTTGTTTGCACATATCTATCTAGGACTACTTTAGCTCTCTGGACACAATCTTTTATGCTGATGAGCCCCCTACCACCTTCTTTTCTCTTAACGTATAGTCTATCTGTATCATCCCTAGGGTGTAATGCTTTATGCATCGTCATAAGTTTCTTTGTTCGCCTATCCATTGATTGGAGCTCTTCCTTTGTCTATCCTAGGGATGGTCCTGTTTACCTAACTACTGACACAGCCCAGGTGTTCATTCCTTTTATTAGATTTCTGCTATTCAATTTGGTTTCTAATATTTTCCTTATCCTTCTGAGGTATTCTCTCTTAATTTTCTCCTTCATCTCTTCCCGTTTTATCGTGTCACATTCAAGGACACCTAGGTACTTGTATCGGTCTTGTGCAGTCAATGCCCTAATCTTGTTGTTGTCCGGAAGTTCAATTCCCTCAGTCATTGAAAGCCTTCCTTTGTGCATCACCATGATTGCGCATTTTTGTATCCCAAACTCCATTCCTATGTCCTCACTATATTCCCTTACTTCGTTGAACAGAGTCTCAAGCTCTCCCCTGTTTTTTTGCAAACAATTTAATATCGTCCATGTACATTAAGTGGTTGACCTTTCCTTTTATTTTAGAGAAGTGGTATCCTTTGCTGTTTTTCAGGATTTTGTTAAGCGGTATCATTGTTAGAACAAATAATAGTGGGGACAACGAGTCTCCTTGGAAGATCCCCCTTTTTATCCCTACCTCGGTTAGTTTGTCCCCTGCAGCTGTCAAATCTACTTTCCAGTGTTCCATTGAATTACCAATGAATTTAACCACCGGTTCGCTAATTTTGAACATTCTAAGGCATTCGAGTATCCAGCTATGTGGAATCATATCGTATGCCTTTTTGTAATCTATCCATCCCATTGCGATATTCTTTCTCCTTTTCCTTACTCCTTTTAAGATCATCTGGTCTATGTAGAGTAAATCGTTTGCCTCTTTGGTTCCTATCCTACACCCCTTCTGTTCTTCTGGTAGTAGTCCCCTTCTATCCATTGACATGTATATTCTCTCTGCTATTTGCCCGGTCAGGATTTTCCACATAAGTGGTAGGCACGTGATTGGTCTATAGTTGCTTACTATGTTCCCCTTTCCCGGGTCTTTTTGGATGAGTGTAGTTCTGCCTTTAGTCATCCATTCTGGTGCTTTGCCTTCATTTAGACAATTTTGGAGTAAGTGAGTGAGTCTGCCGTGTAACGTGGTGAATTTTTTGAACCAATACCCATGGATCCCGTCGGGACCCGGTGCTTTCCAGTTGGCTACTTTCCTAAGAGTATGTTTCAATGTGTTTTCATTCAGTACTATTGGTTCCCCCTTGTTTATATCTTCTAGTTCTTTTTTCATGTTTCCTAACCATTGCGGTGTTACGTTGTGTCTTTTTGGGTGCCCCCATATGCTATTCCAATAGTTCTTGGCCTCTGTGGCATCAGGTTTCATGTTCTTTCCCCATTTAAATCTTGGTAAAACTTTTTCTCATTGTTTTGGAATGTGCGGTTTTGTGTGTATTGGGCCGATCTTAGTCTGTATCTTTTTAGTCTTGCCTCTTTGGCTAGTCTTTTCTGGTGTAACTCTTCGACTACAGTTGCGATGCCCTTTTGCATTACTTTGTATTTGTTATAAAGTCTTACTCGCGGTCTGTCTGTGTGTGGTGTATTTCTAAGTAGTACTTCATCTCTCTGTAGTTGGGAGATCTGCCTTTGTAACCTTCTCTCCCTGTTGGGTTTCCTTTCCCTATTATTGCTCAGGTTCCTATCTTGTGTTGTGAAGCTTTGTGCTACCATTTTCGCCCCAGCATAAATTAGGTTGTTGAGTTCTAGGAGGGTGTTCGTTTCTATGTGCTGTAAGAGGCAGTTGACCTGTTCGGTCACTTCTCTAACTTTCTTTCCGTCTTTGTCTCTTAGGGAGGGGAGTGTTGTTTTCTCTCCTCGCATGATCTCTTTCAAACCTTGTATTTTGGTTTTCTCTTCTTCCGTTGGTGCCTCGTCGTCACCCTCTGGTGCAGAGTTTACTGTGAGGGTCTCATGGGGAATTCTTCTAGTTTTGTTATTGGTACTAGTTGTGCTGGGGGGGGGGCATTCTTCAGATGTGTCACCTGAATCTCTCTACATTAATGCGAATCTCTAGTAGTTCAGTCTCAGACAGCCATTTCTTCTTTTGGATTTGTTTTACTTGGTCAGCAAGGCGTTGGTTCGATACTTCCACATCAGATTTTTCCCTCCATATTTGGAGCATACGCTCCCTATAAGATCGCACTGAAGGCTTGCTTTTAAAGTAACAATACATAACTAGTCTATTCTCCTCCCTTGTCCATCTCTTTCTCTTGTTCTTTATAGCAGTCACTCCGTGAGGACTGCACCTTCCCTGGGTGTCATTAGTGGTATATGAGTCTTGGCCAACGGTAGCTATGTGACGACTGTGTCCCTCCTGAAGGCCATTAAGGGTACACGAGCCGGAGTTTTGGCCAGCAGTCACAGGATGACGACCGGGTCCCTCCTGGTGGCTAACAAGGGAAAACCTGCCGGTTACGACACACAAATCTCGGATTTGTGCCCCGTTTTTTGTGGTAAAACGGTTTGGTTGTACTGTCATGATAGGGGTTTTTGGTTCTTTGAGGTAGCGCCAGACCTTGGTGGGTTGGTTAAGACCGATGTGGTTCAGAAATAACCGAAGAGCCCCACCAGCTCTTTTTGGTTCTTTTAAGGTAGCACCAGACCTCGGTGGGTTCGTTGTGGGCAATTGGCTCAGTGACACTCTCAGAGTCCCACCAGCTCTTACAACCCATGGTATAACCTTACATGGATAGGCCATTCTATTGCACAGATATATCTATTTGGTGGTATGACCATCCCCTCCTACATTCAGACCTAAAAATTAACACATTTAGCTTTTCAGAATAAGTGAAAATCATCCACATACCAACATATTCTCTGCAGGGAAATATAGCCGGAATGAAATCGAATCTGGGGTTCTGTCTTTAATCACTTGAACTTCAAACACTTGAATAATTAGCTGCTCTTGCATATCACAGTGTCAAAATGTCTTTACTTTTTCCCCATATCACTTCGATACTTTATATTTTTGAAGTACTCTTACTCTTGAGATCAATTAATTAAATCATGAATCACTTGAAAAAAGGATTTTTGAGGTTTTTTTCAAATATTCCCAAAAGGATTAGCTCAATATTCACACACACACACACACACTCAGACACACAGACCCACACAGACACACACACATTCAGACACACACATACACACACACACACTCGGACGAGCACACACACACACACTCTCTCAGAAACACACACACACATACTCTCGGATGCATGCACACACGCGCACACACAAATACACACACACACTCAGACACATGGACACACACATACACAAACACACACACACACACTTGGACACATGCATACACACACACACACACACACATACACACACATATATATATATATGTATATCGTACTTCATCCGCATAGGTCTTAATCAGGTTTTGTGCCTTGCCGTATGCATCGATGTGTGACGGTGATTTCGACGAGATTATCTGAAATATCTTTCCTTAATGCTGATTTTTCACCAATCTTTTGCATTTTATGTGACAAAAATCAGTATGACAAATTGATCTGACAGTGATTTGCAATGATGAAGAATGCAATTGCGACAGCTACTGGTGTTATTGTTCACACATATCGAATTGTTTTATACTCTCCCCCCTCTATTGCATCAATGCAATTCCCTGTCAAATAAAATCACGGTATACAATCAAATATCAACAAATTCTTTTAAAAGACTTGAACTTATTAAGATCCTGCCATAGAGTGTTCATTGGTAGGTTTTGATGGATTGATCCTGAAGCAAATACAAATAGAAAATTGGTTTTTGAACAAAAGTGTTTCTCGTTCAAATATTGGAAATATCTCAATGTCAAACAATCGATTCAGCGAATCTCTTGGTCCTAATTCGTTTCTTCTCTTATGGATTCCAGTCAACTTCTCAAGCTGACTTCCTGATCACACATGAACATGATGTTCCTGGTCTTCATTCAGGAGAAAACAATTCCGAACCAAACTTCTAGTTGAGCGACCATTGAAAAAATCGCTGATATAACTTTTTTATGGTTTCAGTAAAAGAATGAGTGGGCTTATTAGACAAACATCCAACACATTTATTTACTCATGTGCAATGTTATTTGGAACCAGAAAAAATTCATCCTATATTTTGGACATCACACACACACACACACACACACACACATAAATATACATATATATATATATATATATATATATATATATACATATATATATATATATATATATATATATATATATATATATATATATATATATATATATATATATATATATATATATATATATATATTTATATATATAATCAAAACTCCCATTTCCAGGTTTGAGCACTTTAAGTGATGTGACTCATTTATTATAAGCTTATGTAATTTTCTTCCAATGTTGGAATAGAGCGCTGGTGGATTTGGAATATATGCATGAGTAAATATATAGCTTGAATACAACTTTACTGACAATTTTGTTCCTTGGAGCAAAGAGGTATGATGTCAGCCGCTGGATTTAGAGTAAACGTTCCTATCCTTCTCCGTGGTACTGGATGTGATAATGGAAAGTATATTGCATCACTGCAGAGTTGTAATTCAACAAAACAGCTGTCTATGGATGAAGCAATAACATATATATATATATATATATATATATATATATATATATATATATATATATATATATATATATATATATATATATATCGGCATGTGAATCGGCTTCCTTTTAGCCTTATCCATCAATCCATCCATCCGTCCATCTATACATACGTATTTATAAGAACTGTCCTACAATCCTTAAATATATATATATATACACACACACACACATACATATATATATATATATATATATATATATATATATATATATATATATATATATATATATATATATATATATATATATATATATATATATATATATATGTGTGTATATATATATATATATATATATATAAGAACTGTCCTACAATTCTTAAATCTCTGGATAAGCAGCTGAGTTCAATGTGAAAGTTTTTTTCTGCTTACTTGTTAGATCAGTCAAAACACATTAAGGCGGAAACTAAGGGTCAATTCTGCATAAACATAAGTTGTAAATTGAACCTTGCACGAACAAAAAAGAAAAATGATGATCAAAGGAACAAATGTTCAAAATGTGATAAGGAGTGAAAATTTGAATTTTCTATAATATCTCCATTTATGGTTCATGTATCCGTTATATATACGTACACACATACCCACATAGCCAGTTATATCAGATTGAAGACCTAGTCTGACAGTTTTAATGCATTAATCCAAGGGAACACAAACTGGTAGCAATCTTCTGTGCCAGCAAAAGTTCGACCACCCTCCACCCTAGTGGATTGAATAAAAGGAAGAAAGAGAACGAGCTTGAAATAGGCGTATTTTTATATGCATCACACGTAAAGCAGAGACATTTTCAACACAATTGCACTGAGTTAAGTAACCATAATTGCCATAAAAGTCTCACATTAGGGAATTATCAATCGATCTCAACCCTCAACCGACAGGAGCCAGACTCATTATCTGGTTTTTCCACTGGTTTTACCATTGAAATGTTCACTTAACTCAACCACATATCTCTTCTCACGTTTTATAACATTGTCGTATTTGTTCATGGAGAAACTAGAGATATACACGAGAAAGAGACTGAGATGGATGATTAACTGTTTCCAATTTGTGTCGCATATTTGACATATGCGTTTGAGTTGGAGTTCCCCCATAGTTGAAAGTATCTTAAATAATAGCTCGTTGAGTCTCCATGTTAGAATAGGCAGCCTATCATTTCATAACTTCCATTTTCTTGACTAATGGTAGATACTTCAAGTCGAAGTGTCTTTTGAATTATGTTTAAGAAAATAATTAAAAAGAAACTGGCCTGTTGGGTCTCTCAATGTAAAAACGTCACGTGATCATCGCTCTCTGACAGTTACAATTTATACATATATATATATATATATATATATATATATATATATATATATATATAAGTAACATAATTGAATTCAAATGATTATTGTAGATACGTATTATGGAAAGCCGTAGTCATTTGACGGATCAGCTTGGAAAGAAAAACCGTAATATATACGGACTCAAAATTATGCACAATGTTAGCCAACATATTCAATATATACAAATAAACTGATGAATGTCATCTACATCAACTCGGATATGAATGTCACTTCGACGTGTGACACAACAAGAACGTATCTATATGTGCGATTTCTCTCCTATATGTCTTTTCATTCGCAAGGAATTTTAAACGACTTACAGTTCAGAAGAATTTGTAATGGAATGATATTATTTTTCTCAGAAGTGCATTGCTGCAAATCGTATTTGATGTATAATATATTCATTAGTGCATTGATATCGTCAACAATGTCATTTATAAATCGTTTAGCGTAAGATAAATGTAAACTGTACTGGATATAACTATCCCTCACGCAGAAATAATATGATACAACATTGACTCACAATAAATCAAGAACAGCAATTTAAAAATATGTATTTCAAATGCATTCCCCCCCAAGCTTAGTCTGATGATGACTTTCAAGTTATTTGATATTTTTGCGGTGCTGATTCCTGCATTTGCGCAAAAACGTGCTATATCATTAGTGTGTAACACGAAGCTCCATTCACAAAGCAATGCCTCATCTCAACGCCATTGTGATCGTTTGAAAACTATCAACAAGATCATTTTATCTTCTCTTTTTCTTCAGAGAATAAAATCTTGCAAAGAATCCTGAGTTTTTAATTTAATTTTATTTTTGGTGTATGCAGATTTAAATTCACTGAGGAACATTTGAATCGAACTTGACTCATTTTTCATGAGGTACTCAGGTAAGGGGTTTTGAAAGCCAATCCCCACAAGGAACTTAACGTTTGAGTCACATTGTAACTTTTTTCTACAGCTGTTGTTATACATCGACTACTGAGAAAAAACCACATCGAGTTCATATTAATTCAAACTTAAAACAAATAATCGATATTCATGTAATCTTTGAAATCCTTTGTTTTGTAGGAAAAGCCATCGGTGATTTTCATCAAAGACAAAAGGATCGAGCAGCAGCCACGGCTTAATACATTTGGGAGTAATCATCATCATCATCATATTATTATTATTACTATTATCATTATTATCAACGTACTGAATTTTTTTCTGAATATGCACCAGTTTCTCCTTTGTCAGAGTCAAAGAAGCTATATCATATATTCAGTCTTACCTGATTTCAAATTAAAGAAACAAAACAAAACGTTTATGATGAGTGCTTATCATCTATGCACGTTTTAGATTACTAGAACAACTTCATGCGATCCGTATCAGTTCATATGTGTGCATGTGTGTTTGTTGTGTGCAGGTGCATGTGTGTATATATAAAATCGATACTTAAATTAGCCAGACACTGGACCCAAGTGGTAAGCAACGAAATGAGGAATGACATCAATACAATCGTAATGCCTGGAGAATATGAAATACGTTGATGATTTTTAAATTTTGGCATGTATTGGATTGGTTTCTAGTAGTGGGCTGATAAGGATGTGCTGTTTTTGTATCTTTTGTTTGTGAACGATGATATGCGGTTGGCTTATATAAGCTTAAAATGTTTGTTCGACATGCCGATGTAATACTTTATTTCTAAGGGTTTTTCCTGAGTTGATATCTCTGCCTGGTATTCTATGTTGCATATAGAGAATTTGTTTTGCAGGGGGTAGTTTTTCTTGTTTGGGCAGTTGCAGTCAGATTTTTTTGTATTATTGTTTTCTTTACTTCTATTATTTCAAATAATTTTTTTTTGTGCTTATTGATGATCTTATTGAAATTTTCTGTACATCTATAACTAATTTTCAAAGTATCTCTCGCTCTCTCTCTCTCTCACTCTCTCTCTCACTCTCTCTCTCTCTCTCTCTCTCTATATATATATATATATATATATATATATATATATATACAAATATATGTTGCTTGAAGCCCTGAGACTTATTGTCACTCAACCTTTAGCGATGACCACTGGGCAACCGGTGCGAAACTGTAAATTGCAGTATTACTAGGAGAGAAGGGATGGAGACTTGAGGAGACTTGCTGTCACTCTTACTCCAGCAGTTACCACCTGGCAACCGGTGTGAGATTGCAAATAATGATAATATTATTATTATTATTAATAATAATAATAATAATAATAATAATAATAATAATAATAATAATAATAATAATAATAATAATAATAATAATAATAATAATAAAGAACTAGAAGATATAAACAAGGGGGAACCGATAGTACTGAATGAAAACACATTGAAACATACTCTTAGGAAAGTAGCCAACTGAAAAGCACCGGGGCCCGACGGGATCCATGGGTATTGGTTCAAAAAATTCACCACGTTACACGGCAGACTCACTCACCTACTCCAAAATTGTCTAAATGAAGGCAAAGCACCAGAATGGATGACTAAAGGCAGAACCACCCTCATCCAAAAAGACTTGGGAAAGGGGAACATAGCAAGCAACTATAGACCAATCACGTGCCTACCACTTATGTAGAAAATCCTGACCGGGCAAATAGCAGAGAGAATATACATGTCAATGGATAGAAGGGGACTACTACCAGAAGAACAGAAGGGGTGTAGGATAGGAACCAAAGGGGCAAACGATTTACTCTACATAGACCAGATGATCTTAAAAGAAGTAAGGAAAAGGAGAAAGAATATCGCAATGGGATGGATAGATTACAAAAAGGCATACGATATGATTCCACATAGCTGGATACTCGAATGCCTTAGAATGTTCAAAATTAGCGAACCGGTGGTTAAATTCATTGGTAATTCGATGGAAGACTGGAAAGTAGATTTGACAGCCGGAGGGGACAAACTAGCCGAGGTAGGGATAAAAAGGGGAATCTTCCAAGGAGACTCGTTGTCCCTACTATTATTTGTTCTAACAATGATACCGCTTAACAGAATCCTGAAAACATTCTCTAAAACAAAAGGAAAGGTCAACCACTTAATGTACATGGACGATATTAAATTGTTTGCAAAAAACTGGGGAGAGCTTGAGACTCTGTTCAACGAAGTAAGGGAATATAGTGAGGACAAGGAATGGAGTTTGGGATAGAAAAATGCGCAATCATGGTGATGCACGAAGGAAGGCTTTCAATGACTGAGGGAATTGAACTTCCGGACAACAGCAAGATTAGGGCATTGACCGCACAAGACCGATGCAAGTACCTCGGTGTCTTTGAACGTGACACAATAAAACGGGAAGAGATGAAGGAGAAAATAAAGAGAGAATACCTGAGGAGGATAAGGAAAATATTAGGAAACAAATTAAACAGCAGAAATCTAATAAAAGGAATGAACACCTGGGCTGTGTCAGTAGTTAGGTATACAGGACCATTCCTAGGATGGACAAAGGAAGAGCCCCAATCAATGGATAGGCGAACAAAGAAACGTATGACGATGCATAAAGCATTACACCCTAGAGATGATACAGATAGACTATACGTTAAGAGAAAAGAAGGTGGCAGGGGGCTCATCAGCATAGAAGATTGTGTCCAGAGAGCTAAAATAGTCCTATAGAGATATGTGCAAACATACTGAAGAAATCATAAAGAGTGCGAGAGATAGTGCAACAAGCAATAAAGTAGAAAACAATGGAACAGTACAGCAAACAAGAAAAGAAAGATGGGAAGGGAAAAAATTGTACAGCGAGTTTAAAAGACAGATACAAGATATAGCAGACGAAAAATCATGGACATGGTTACGAAAGGAGAACCTTAAGAGAGAAACAGAATCGCTCATCATGGCAGCCCAAAACAAAAGCATAAGGACAAACTACATAAAAACAAAAATCGACAGAACACAGACAAACAGCAAATGCCGCATGTGCGATGAAACAGATGAGACAGTAAACCACATAACTAGTGAATGTACTCAACTCGTCCAGAAGGAGTATAAGCATAAACACGATAGAGTAGCAACGATGATACACTGGGAACTAAGTAAACAAATGGGATTCAACCATGGGGGAAAGTGGTATCAGCACAAGCCAGAGGCAGTTTTGGAGAATGACAACCACAAACTACTGTGGGACTTTGACATCCAACCTGACCACGTCATCCAGGCAAAAAGGCCGGACTTAGTAATAGTAGACAAAAAAAGGAAGGCCTGCCAAATAGTAGACGTTGCTGTGCCTGCAAACCATAGAGTAAAAAAGAAAGGGGGGTGAAAAAAGGGAAAAATACCAGGACCTAGCAAGGGAGTTAAGGAAAATGTGGAACATGAAAACCAGGGTAGTACCGGTCATAGTGGGCGCACTAGGAACTGTCCCCAAAACGCTGAGGGAGAGACTGGAGGAGATCGGGATTAGGGGGAGGATAGAGACCGTACAGACCACAGCGCTACTTGGAACTGCACGGATACTGAGGAAGGTGCTAGAGAAATAAGTACTGCAACGAATAGTAGCTCTGTCATGATATGCGGAAGAGGGAGGAGACGTTAGCTGAAGACCTGAGGAGACTTATTGTCACTCAGCCTTCAGCGATAACCACTGGGCAACCGATGTGAAACTGTAAATTGTAGAATTACTGCGACCTATGAGTACTAGGAGAGGAGGGCTGGAGACTTGAGGAGACTTGCTGTCACTCAAACTCCAGCGGTTACCACCAGGCAACTGGTGTGAGATTCCAAATGATAATAATAATAATAAAAATAATAATAATAATAATAATAATAATAATAATAATAATAATAATAATAATAATAATGAAAGACAAAACTAAATTGCCTAATGGAAGGACCAATACAACATAGTATCCGTACACAAGCAGATCCTTCAGATCCTTCAAATACAGAAATCTGATCACTGGGACAGCGGATGACAAAGCTGATGACAGAGCTCAAAGCTTCAAATCCCAGGGATGACACGTATAATTAATGGAAAAAAGTGGTGAAAGACTCAGCAGCATTATTTTTTTCATTTACACACACACACACACACACACACACACACACACACACACACACACACACACACACACACACACACACACCGCCAAACACAAAAACACACACACATATACACACGTGGACACGGAAACAGACACAGACACACACAAACACACACACAAACACACACACACACACACACACATATACATATATATATATATATATCTTTATCTTTTTTTAAATTTCTTTCTCTTTCTCTCGGTACCCCAATCTCTCTGTTGATTCGAAATGGTTGATCAATTCGTTTGTCAAGTTACCACAAGTTCTTATATTCAACTCCCCACCCTTTTACATCACTAAATACGTATAAACGTGTTAGAAGGCAACAATTTAATACATTTATCCCTCTCAAACCATTACTAATCCATTTTTTTTTTAGCTTTCATTTGCTGTGTTTATTGTTTCTGATATTTTAACTGATTATATAATACCAATGTCCAATGAATGTAGTGTGCATCGTGTAATGTTATATTAAGTGTTAATACTCAGTTTGGATTGAGTAATGGTTTGCACATCTACATCACACACCATGAATACTTCTGACAATTCCTGGAGCAAAATCGTTAGTGGTAACTTGGATATGTTGCCGTAGTACTTTGATGTTTTTTTTTTAATTTTATTGAAGTATTGCCATACTTTGTAAGCATTTTTCAGTGGACAGCACTATTTTTGTTTTATTATCATGGGATGCATTAGGTCGTCAATATGTTTTTTCGTGTCTTAAAACCCTGGCTGAGACTGCTGATTCAATTCCACACTCCATCATATCATAGTTAAAAATCTTAGACCTGTTTCAAAATTAATTCAGTCATAGTTGATAATTTGATTGAAAAAATAGGTAAATATTTCTATATTGGATGCCAACTTTATTCAGTGGTATCACTACACGGAACTAAAACAACACATCAAACCGGAATTGTGCAAATATACCTATGAAACCCTGCAGTAAATTCAAGCAAAAGTCATTTTCAGAAAAAAAAACACTTCATGATAAATGATACACTACTACAAAAATGGCAGGTGTAACGGTGCCACAGATAGAGAAATAATGTTCACTATATAAACGTTTACTCATCATCTTGTCCTTAAATTGGGTTTATCTTGAATTTGCCCGTTTCTTTATGTCCATCTTATTTCTGAGATTTTGAACATTTCGATGATTTGACTAGGGGCAAAAAGTATAGCTTCTTTAATGAATCTTTAAATTTTTAATTGATCAACCTAACGTAGCATACTTTGGAAAACATTTCCATGTGACAATTACAACAGAGTGACTAACCAGGCCTGTCAATTGAATAATGACAAATAGCAAAAGTCAAATACCCTATCGGCATTTGCTAATATAAATAACCCTTAAAGTATATAAGTTTTCATAGGGTTTACTTCCCTATGAATAACTGAATTTGAATGCAATGTAACATAACTGCTGTTAAGCAAAACACGATTTGAAAAAACAAAAAGGAACATAGGAAAACTATATGTACGTGATTATTTTTCCAGCCATATGCATATAACTTCTATTTGTTTTGTACGTTTGCACATATACTTTTTTGACGTCTGAGGATAAATGTATGTGAAATATATGTGGCTTATGCGATGACAAATTAAAATTAGAGTATGTAATATGTACGTATTAGTGTATGTATGTTGTATATGTGCATGTAATGTGTGTACGTGCATACATCTAGTTATGATATATTTGTGTGTGTTGGTGTAAAATTCAAATTGTCCCAAGGATTCACACGGTATAGATAGGAAAAAAAACTTTTTCAATTTTGTATGTGGCACTTCAATCCCTTGTTCCCCAATATATGCCAATTTAGTTTATGCAATTACCTGTTTTATTCTTTCCCTGTTTTACATATAATTTGTTATTGAGGTACAATTTATAGTTTCACTGTGTCACTGTTGCAGATTTAAAAAAAAAAGAAAATATTTATATTAACAAGAAAAAAAACTAAATTTATTTATTCACTTGATTATCTGAACTAATCTTCTAGGTATCATTTCAAACAGAGGACATCTATCGAACACTCCAACTTTCATACGGTGGATGTCAGTGGCCTGACTAGCAGTGTCAGGCAGTGCCATCTTATTAATATGGAAGCCTCTGGGAAAGTATCTGGATTTGCCCTGAGGGTCGTCATGCCTATCTCACTTTGATACATGGATTCAATAAGCAGTCAATAACTGATTCAAACGTGATATAAATAAAAAATACAATGACTTCAATTCCTGTTACTTATTGATATGAACCTTAATATCTACGGGGCTAGTCGTCTAAAATGCTGACCCGGGTTTAATACATAATTTAAATAAATAGTCAAGAATACATGAAAATTATTGTTGAAAAAAAAGAAAGGTTTTTGAGCTGGCTCCTACTGTCTGCTACTGAATATTATCGATTCTTATCTCGACAGAAACCCAAAGTTCTCAGTGTGTCCACACAATTGTAATTTTTTCATGTCTATTCATGACTTTCCCCGGCGTTTTGTTTTCCTCAAAAAGTTGAACCATGTGTCTATGAATGGAAATTGGTATTTGGAGATTTACAAAAAATATTAATTGGATATTTTTTACATGCTCACCTTTACTGTGAGATGCACACCATGCTGTACTATGATTTATGATCAACAATTGTCATTGATAAACTGATATTTCCCGGAATGCAATACACAATGAAATAAGAATCAATGTTACAGCGGCAACGTATAATTCAAATACCTACCTGCAGAGTAGTAGTTTGCAATTATTACTAGAAAACATATTTTGCAATCTTTTGGAGACCTGAAACATGGTTCTCAAACTGTATCCAATTTTTGAATGCAAAACACTACAATATTATATTAATGCACAATTTGGATGAATTCAGGAGATTGACCAGCCCATTGGAGCACGTTCAAGTTGTCTTAAACAAACTATCATACCATATATAATTTTCAAACTATAAGTTTTTGATTGATACTCTTTTGAGAGATCCAACCTTCTCCCAGCTTTATGAAAAAACCAAAGATAACAAATTAGTTTAAAAAACACTGCAATACACGGATTAATTCATTTAAATGCCTTTCGTACAATAGGAAGAGAACCCCCTTCCTGAACTATTATACTTTTATTTGAGGTCTACAAAAGGAAGTGTTTTTTTGATCATTAGTATATCTATCTTTCTCATCGCAAGTTTAAATACTCTGACCAATGAATGCTCCTCGAAAACTGATGACATTTCTATAAATGGTTATGAACTAACTCAATCCGAGAATGTTGGTGCCAATATATATTTTCCGGGGCATATGGAATTGTAAGCCTTTTTTATGGTAATTCTTTATTGATATTTAGCTGTTCTAAAATTAATCAGGATCTATTTTTCAGTTTCAACTGGTTTTGACACAACTGTTCCTAACCAGCTCACACACACACACACACACACACACACACACACACACACACACACACACACACACATATATATATATATATATATATATATATATATATATAAACAATTTCTATAGGTGTATGCTTGGATAGATATCCGTCGACATATGTAGTTAGATATTTGTATGTTCTCATTCACACTTGAACAAGCTTATTCATATATATTCATTTGAAGCACACTTGAATTGGCATATATATGTATGTGTGTGAGAGTGTGTGTGTTTGTGTGATACTTTGTGCTTGTTGGTGTTTGTGTACGTTGACAGTCGTCTCCCACTAAAAAGTGATTTGGGTAGATATTCAACGCATGGACCGACTTGTTTATAAAAGTGTAGCCATCAGTAGAACATAGATAAAAATTCATTTAAAACAAATATCCAAGAAAATGTTATTGTTGCATAAAAAAAAACACTCGTAAAATATGTGAAAAAAAAAATCAAGCAAAAAACTTAAATAAGCAAAACTAATTCGCCTCAAGTTTTCATCACTAAATTAGGTATTAAGTTATGATAACTAAATGTTATTAACCCATCAACCTCCACATGACGATAAACAATTATACATAACTGGATAAAAATTCTCCTCAAGCGTAAAATGATTCGATACAAAATTATCAATTGTATGGAATCCATAAGAAACCAAAAGCCCCTACTCACAGATAGAACTGGATCATTCTTGATGGCACAGGTAAATTAGGGAGAGTTTATATCATATTCAATGACTATATTTTTCAGTATTGCAAATGCCTGCAGCATGCTTCCAATCAAATCCCAAATGCCAAATACATTCATGTGAAATGATTATTGTGGCATTGTAATTAGGGGGCGTAAAAAAAGTCCTGTATCCTCAAGTTAGGTATTACAGTTTTATGGACGTTTAGAACTCAAAGCCAAAACCGTGTAACATTCCAACTCAAAAAGGTTGCCACTGAATCGTGTTGCAAATTATTGAACACATTTGTATAATGTGCTTGGATAGTTGCCGTATCGACCAGCTCCAAGAGTGACAAAGATCTCAATGTGTCAACACTCAGAATCAACTGCAAACAGATGCCAACTTCAACTGCCAGTAATACAAGCGCCAATACCACTTACGGTTGAAAGATCAGTCAATGTCACAGTCACATCAGCAAACATCAGCAAATTTGGAAGGCAGTGAATAAGATATGTCGGATTCAATGGTTTAGTTCCTCAACCATCATCAATCAAGATAAATATCTAATCGTCCCGAAACACTCAAAAAAGGCATTATACGATCATTCTGTTAGGTTAACATATAGAAATATACAAAAGCCTCAGTTCCTGTTGCATTAGCGTGTAGGAGAGCTAAGTCAACTCACATATTCTATCAGATTGCTGGTCACTAATCGGCAGGTATTTCAGGGAAGTACACTTTAATGATATATATATATATATATATATATATATATATATATATATATATATATATATATATATATATATATGTGTGTGTGTCTGTGTCTGTGTCTGTGTTTGTGTCTGTGTGTCAGTGTGTACGTGCATTTAAGTAAACTCCCAATATCACAGCACCTTAGGGAAGTGCCGTTATCACAATAGTTCCACTGTTAAATTCATACAAAGTTCAAAGCAAAACTAACTGATCAAGATGATTTTTTATTACCTTATCACAGTTTGATGATATTCTTGTAGGCTACAGGCTTGTAAAGGGAAATGAATGAACTTGTGAACAATGGTGAAAACCAAGATATGCAAAATAACACATCCTTCCGTTAAACTCTGACGTTGATTCGGCATGGACATGAATTGTGAGGAAACAGTTTTTCTCTATCATCTGTATATCAATTTACTATTGCCCTCAGAAATGACAGTATACACGGAATATATTGACACATACGTAACAGCGATATGCATTGCATTGAGTATGGGAAATCATGCCTGCTGACCACAAACGGATTTTTATCATTGCTCTTTTTGTTTTCAATTTATAGTTTTTCTATTCAATTTTTGAAACATTCAACCAAATTTGACAACATTGGTTGTTTGAAATTTTTGAGTTTGGCTGGTTGGCTGGCTGCCTTTTTGGTTATGAGATATACATATAGTCCTCATATTTGTGCTAGAGGACTCATTTTTTGACAATTACTCCTTATTATGTTTTTTCATAAAAAAAAAAAAATTGATCCAGCCACCATTTACATGGTCAGTACATCACAATGTGAATTTATGCTCAAGTTTCACTTCAATTCGTTGACACGTGATATTTATGGATGTATAACAAGAACTGTTCATAAATTTGCCTTTTTTATATCGATTTCACTGGCATCAACCAGTAAAGCCCGGTCACGAAACATCAGCCACGTATATTCTTTGAATAGAATTTATGTAAAGGTTCTGACCTTTCTTGGCACAACTAAGGGCAGAAAATAGATTAATCAATTATTGACCTCTTTCAATTGATGGAACCAACAGCAAGCAGCTAAAAGACCTTACTAAATTTTAAACGAACAGAATGGACGCAAAAAGATTAGTAAAGGGGATTAACAATTCGTTCCTTAATTTTCATGTTTCCAGACAAAAGCAAGTACTTAAAATATCGGACATGATTTTTTACTTAATAATTCGTAAGTGGGAACATGTTTGATCTACTAGAATTTGTTTTTTGAATGGTTGCAGGAAGAGTTTGATGAATTGCACTACGATGTTCATAGGTAACTACTTTTTTTAACAGCTTGTAGAAAACATCGACAAAAAAAACACCGTCCGATTGTCAAGTCTCTAAATGATCAATGTATCCATCTAGAAATATGGATTTCTTTAAACTTTCGTAAAATCAAACACATTTGATTATTCAGTTCAGTTTTATTCCAATGAAATACTACACCAGAGTAAGATAATGGCGTGCGACGAGTTCTTGATGTTCTATACATACAATGCAATTGCAAATTTACTCAAAAATTCACGTCTTTCTCTGGCATGAACGAGTAAATAAATAAATACATATTTTGCAACTTTATTGAAAGGTGGATATATTATAACCATGACAGCATTCCACCTTGGTTAATCTGCTCTGTAGAAATACTTTTGAAACTTGTGACATGTTTGATTCTGGATGGTTGCCCACTAAGCCGTTTTCCCTAAAAAAATTCTCAAAACATGATTTGTTTGTTAGAAATGTTTGTCTTAGTGAAGGAACGACACTGAAATATTTTTTTCAGATACTGGAATGGAATGCACACGGCTGAACAAATTACAAAACGATGGAGATTGCCTCGTTCATCCTAGATTTAGAAAATGTTGTTTGCATAGGCATAATGCCGTCACAAACGATGGGAACAAATGAAAGATAAACATAAGTCGGTGAAAGAATAATACTCTATCATTTTGCTACGTTTAGCTATGCTTAAACTGTACTGCTTGCATATATATATATATATATATATATATATATATATATATATATATATATATATATATATATATATATATATATATATATATATATATATGTATAAATATATATATATATATATATATTTTACTTGAAATACATTTTCCATCTTTAATGAGCGATATATGTGTGTGTGTGCGTATATATATATATATATACATGTATATATATGTATACATATATATATATATATACACATGTGTATAACTATATGTGCATATATATATATATATACATGTGTGTAAATATATATGTGCATATATATATATATATATGTATATATATATATATATATATATATATATATATATATATATATATATATATATATATATATATATATATATATATATATGTATATTTGAATTATATGCTGGACTGAATCCTTTACCTTAACATGTCGTGATTTCGATCATCTTTGCCATGTCTTACTCTACCAGCATACTTTCCCATCTCTGTCTTGTTTGTAACTGGTCTAATTTTACTGTGATGACTGTCCCACGGGTATCAATCAGTCAGGGTCTTCCTAGATCAGCTGAGTTCTCTCCTCACTCTATGCATTGGCATTCTCCTTTTTCTATTGCTCAATTTCTGTTGCAATATCTTTCACCTTAGTCTTTCCCGGATCACTTTTTTGTGAGTTTATTTTTTCTGTAAAGTTCGCCCCTGATATTGCTATTTCCAATTCTATTCTGAATGTGTTCCCAAGTGCCATCAGAAGTTCCCAGGGTTCCATTTCTCAATTTCTATCTATACGTTTTTTTTCTAGTGACTTTACTCTTCCGTAATTATGGCTACAACTCATACATACATAATATGAAAACAGAACAATTTTAAGGGTATTGTTGCAATTTAATGGATCTTTTCTTGTAAAATTTTAAAATGGTTATTCATTTGATCCAATCAAGTATCAGTGTTGTTTCTAAAACATCAAGTTTAACAATCATGTAGTAAACGCAAGTGAATAATGTCCAGGAAAAATATTGATCAGTTCCAATAAAGCTAAAATCGCAACCATATTTATCGGGTATGATTCGATTGGATCTTTGGTCCAAATTTTGTCAACCGGAGATCAATGTGAATGTGACCCTCAGTTTGTGTCCAGCAGCTCTTTTTTTTTAACGGACACCAGATGCACCTGGAATATCTCTCACGTTAATGTGTGCGTAGTGTATCATGAAATTTCATTGTTTAAGTCGGTCACATGGCAGTACTGAATGTTTAAAGTCCATTAGATCCAGCTTAGTGCTACGCCATTCAACAGCCAATTCCCCAAAAAAGTAATTTCCTAATAGTTATTCAATAATAAACATACCAATGTTTGATCTTTTGATAACATTGGGAACAATTTACATCCTTTGGATAAATATATACTATACTCTCTGTTTAACGTGCTATGTTTATGGGTATAAACTAGTAAAAATTCAGAATGATTTATCAAATTACGATGTTTATTATCAACTACAAATGATTAACCCGTCTTGGAAGTTGCTACAAAATGAAATACACAACATCGATGTAGTGTTATTGGCTGAATAACAACACCATACATTTTTTTTTTAATATTAATGACAAAATCTGTATTGGATTCATGCTTGAAATATATTCGTATAATATTGTTCAAGGTACACTGCATTTTCCCAGAACTTATCGACCTGCACTGACAGAGCAATTTCCATAAAGAAAAAAAAAACGACCCACTTTCCAATCATTTTTTTTTTTTTAAGGCAGTGATGCTAAATATTCGATTTTAACTTTTTTTCCTTTCACATCTAATGATGACATATTTGTTAAATTCATGGGGAATGAGGCTTTTGTAGAATTATGATCTAGAAACATCTCTTATAGTGCGTTATTTATTTATTTGATTAAGATATATGCATCAGAATTGTTTTCAAAGTCATGTAAGGGGGAGTGGTTATGGAAGAGTAGGACAGGTTATGTCATTAAAATGTATTGCATTGAAATGAATTGAATCGTGAAAATAATTGAATACACGCATAAAACTTTTAGCACGGCTAAAGTTTTATATCCTGATTTTCAAATTCTTCCTGATTGTTCCTCATTTTTTTAGCATATACATCAATAGTGCCCTTCGTAAAGTCAGACAAAATCATTTATTCAAGATCCATCATTCACTTTGAGTGCACAGTACATCCTTCACTAGAAAAAAAAAATAAAAAAAAACAAAAAAAACATTAGAGCACATATGGAAATAAAAAGATTTTCGGAAGTCTGACAGGATAAATGTTCTGTATTTTTTGACAAAATCTTTTTGACAAAACCGTGTCTTCTAACGCCCCTTTTTGTGAGCAGTTGACTTGGATCACCATCTTTCTGGCATTTGTGTTCGATAAAAAGATACGATTCTACCTTTTCAATCAGAAGAATTTAACGACGTCCGGTCAATATATATCAAAGCAGACCATCATACAAAAAAAACGACTTTGATTGATTGATGAAGAAAGTGTCTGTATATATATCGGTATATCACATAGAACCCAACAAATGGGTGAATCGAATATCAAAACAAAGATGCTTCAAAGATTCTTAAGATCATTTGACAAATATTGATCAACCACTCATGATATCTAAGAGGTTTGCCATCACTTTTTGATGTTTTGCAAATATGTTCCCTGCATTTGTTTTCATCTGAAACGTGTAAATATTGTTTTAGCTTGCTGACAGGCTTTCAGCAAAAAGTAAGTGAAATTATGACACAGTGAAACACAAAGCACAGCTTGCTCAAAATGTTTTTCTGGAAATCATTTGGCTGGAAAGAGCTGCTATTTTTATAGATTAAAGGCTTGATATAAAGACAGATGGTTTAACAGTCGAGAGTACCGTTTTTCAAGAAAATGTTGTTGTCACACTACGTTGTGAGTCTTATTCTGCCCAGGTTTCAATATGTTTTACTGATTTGAGAACTTGAGCAATTCTATCAAACTCTTCTAAATCCCCTCCAAGTACTGTGCCAACTTGCTTCTGGGTTATATTTTTGTAGATAGTTCGATAATGATGCAAAACACTCATAAGAACTTACTAGATATATCCAACGATGATGGCAGTTATGCAGTTTTATCTTGCCTTCCGTATGCGACCTACTTATCAGCAATGGTTTTTCCCCTTACTTGTGAACGTTCCGCTCTTGTTGATAACACTTTGGTTTCTGAAAAGGGTACGTACCCTCCGTCTAATAATTGGATGCGTGAATGAAATTGAGTACTCTTTGAATAGCCTTGTCATAAAGAAATGATTAGCTCTCTTTCCAACGACAGAAAAATCAATTTCATTCCCATGGATATCTTTGGGGTTTCATGCACTCACTCATTTTAAGTTAAGAAAAAATTGCATAGTTGAAAACTATTCAATTCGTTCAAAGCTACAACAATATGCACGTAATCCATCGTTGAGAGTGAGGCTAGAATGACATACATATACTTTGGTTATGCTTTTTTAATCTATGTGGTTCGTAGAACCACTGAAATTTGGATACAAATGATCTAAGAAATAATTCCATCGGGAAAGGAGCAGGTTGTACACAGTAATGCTTGTTGTGAACTACATGTAAAAAAATGCGGCGTGGCAACTCAAAATGGCTGAAGATTGATCTCAGTAGGTCTCAGCGGCTAGGGCTATAAATAACAGTCAACTGAAACTGCCACGAGAATCGAATTCACTGGTTTCCAAGTTGGCTGGATATTTTGCTAGGGGAAGAACTGGTTATGTATGAAACATACATGTAAGTTTCACTAATCATGGTTGGGGGTACAATTTTTTAGTATACTCCAATATGTCTGGAATAAAAACATACATTTTTTTCTTCTTTTCATTCCACCACACTTTTTCCATTTAGCTTTTTAGTTTATGTTCTTTTCTCAATGTGTTCATGCCAAAGTGTTTCCTTCGTTTGTGTCCTGTAGAATCCCTGAATAAACTGGATGAATGAAGCAGGAATATCACTCCTCACATTGGAATTCAGCAAAACAAAGGCCATGAGCATCCCTAATACTGAAATTAAATACATAACGATCCGAATCAACTGAATATGCAAAACTGTAGAAAGTAACCCATTATATCTACTGAGAAACCTGCAAAATGCAGATGAAAAAATCATATGTAAGACAACATGGACATATCAAGAGGCAGCACACTATATGATGGAGAGAACTGAAGTTCAATACATATTAGAATTCATCAGAAAAATCATCAGCCAAGTGGCTAAAATGACGGACTACTTTTAGACATCATGAGTTGCAATATATATCCCCATTGATTTTACTTACGGAACCAAGACAAGCAAAAAAACAAGGCGAATATGGCAAGTTTATGAAAATTGGTCTCTGCAGCATCCCTGATGGAGAAAGTCTGACGGATCATGAGGGGAATCCTTATTTATCGACGATGGGGGATGTTTGGGATGATGATGATGATGATGATGATGATGATGATGATGATGATGATGGTGGTGGTGGTGGTGGTGGCTGTGTTGATGATGATGGTAGTGGTGGTGGTGTTGGTGATGATGATGGTGGTGATGATGATGATGATGATGATGATGATGATGGTGGTGGTGGTGGTGGTGGTGATGATGATGATGCCGAGGAGGATGGCTGCTGTTTACACAAATATCAAAAAATATGTTTTATTTAACCGTATCATGTGTTGCTCATAAACGACTTAAATTTCTGCATTTCAGATCTTTCTCCATTCTTACATTTTTAACTTTTTTCGACAGAATTTCAAGTATCACATTTAGAATAACAGCCTGCTTATTTTTCGTACAAAAAACACTGTGTGTCTTAAAGTCAGGCCATGTTACTTCTCAATTGATGGAGCTAGGAAGCTTGAAATTTTGGAATTAGCATCTTACTCTGAACTTTCCTCTAAATTGCATGGCGATTTATTCTGATCACTCAACAGAAGAGGAACGTATTGTCCATCAATTGATTGCCGTATTTTCGGAATTAGTTAATTAATCATTTTGATCCTGCGTAGAGGTAAAAGGCTGATTATGACTATTTTTTCTAATAGCCAGACTTGATGAAATACATTGACGGTTATCAAGGGGGCTATCGACCTTTTTTAGATGCCTTAATGGAACATGCATCAGAAAGATTAATACCTAATACTTTTCTGGAATCACTTTTATTGCATCGAATCAGGTTAGTTTTGTTTGCCTGGCAATCGATATGATTTGTGCTTTTTTGTGAAGTTGACTTGACAATTGTCAGTGTTTCTCTCATATATATATATATATATATATATATATATATATATATATATATATAAATATATATATAGATATATATATGTAAAGAGAGAGAGAGAAAGAAAGAGAGAGAAAGAGAGAGAAAAAGAGTGAGGAAAAGAAAAAGAGAAAGAGAAAGAAATGGTGAGTGAAGGCTGAAAGGAGGAATCGAGAGGGAAAAGTAACAAGGAGATTCAGGAATGAAGAGATAAAACAAATGAAAAGAAAGAAAATAAGAAGGAAAGATGAAAGCAAAAAATGAGGGAGGAAGAAAAACGTTTAGGGTTCAGCAGCAAACTTGGAAACGTTTGATAAGCAGATTGTGTTGGTAGGCTTGGCGTGTTTGGCATAGTATTTTTTTTATGCGAGCGTTCCTAGAGTGAAAATACGAATTGTTGCTTGGATAGATTCAAGTGCATTTGATCTAATGCCCAGCATGCTTCTGCTCAAGCAATTGAATAATCTAATATTTTGATCTGTTCCATGAGCTGGATGCTAGATTATATCATCATTAACGCATCCATCACAAATATCAACATTCAAGTCATTACCGAAAAACAACAATTATGAATGCTATCCCTGTCACTGAGTAGAAATGTTACTGTATATATGAATGCAGCTTAGAGACGACTGCACATGAGTATTGAGTCTTCCAAGGACAATACCAGGCAGGTAAATAGTCTGCAAGAGTAGATCAATTAAAATCCATAACCAGCTGCTTAAATGTATATCTTCATATATCAAAGAGAGAAAATGACGGATAACCATTTGGGAGGGGGTAATAAAACACTCACAGTAACGATGATCCTATCACTGAATAAATGAAACTGTCCCATTCACTCAGTATGGGAAGCATGATTATTGTAACGGCGTCGGCCCGATCCATTGTATCATTATGCCAGGCCGACTTTTGGTTGAATCACTTCTTTTTAGCAAGACCCTTTGGTGTAAAATATTTGCATATACGAGCAGTATTCACCGATGGTGTCCCCATCCGATAATAATGATTTAATTTCTATCCATTCCTATGGACTATTCACCACCTGATTTGAAAAATCAGTTTTACTTTGCATACTAAAAGAGCCAAAGGGGACATTACAATGTGGAATGTAAACAACACTAAAATTACAAATAGTTACGTACGTTCGATACATTTAATTTTTCAATAGTGTGACTTGTTGTAAGTCATTGATTTCATGTGGGAGTGTATTATTCAGGTCTTGGTTAGAAAATAAAAGGTTCTAATATTTCTTGGTACCGACAAAAGTCAGTACTTCAAAGCCTTCCTTCAACAAAAATGAGAACAAAAACATGACAAAAGGGTGAAAAAGCCTTCAACTACATTCTAATGTAGGAAGCACTCGATGAGCTAAGACCTCAGACGAGGCTATTGTCAATGAAACTATCACTATGTTATCACATGCACAAAAAAATGGTGAACTATCTTACATGGCATCTTCTTAAGTTGATTGACAGAGGAAACGATGATTGAGCCAGTAATGTAATATTGTGATTGAAAGAGTGTAAGGGAAAAATAAAAGCAATCGTTTTTGACTTGGGGAAGGTTGATTATGCTGTAACTTCCATTTTTTACTCATGCATATCACATATGCCACCAGACAAAGACGGGCATATGAATGAAACGGAACATTGTGTTGATACAACATCATAGATTGCGGAGAACAAAATTGTATTGTACCCCTAAATCGGAGCAAATGCAGCATTTTGCATTCATTGTCAAACTATGCTTTCCCTATAACATCGAAGTAAAATATGTTAACAACAAGAAATGGTATACAGGGAAGTACACTAAGGGCCAAACACGTTTACTTTTATGGTGACTTATACAGTGAGCATACGTATAATCGAACATCCGCCTCTTTCTTCAGTTATCTTGCCGATTTAAACGATTTCTCCGTCTAGAGCACTTCACAATTTTACATCAAGTGTATACTTGCACTTCAGAAACGCACTCATAGTCATGTTAACATGTCAATGCGTAGAATGGGTGTTAATACCATGTGATCAAGTGTTTATGCAATGTGCTTATCCAATATGTGTGTGAGTAATACGTACATAAGTGTGTATGTTTTATGCATGTATACGTGTATAATCATCTGTTCAGTATATGTCGAGTTGTGTATGTAGCTTTCCAACGGAACGTTGTTTGTTAGAGAGTCTTGGTACGATCGTTGAGGATTTGAATCGGTTCGTCTGTTTTTATCCTTTTTCACGTGTTCCAATTATAATGAATACAAACCAAAGTTAAAAGTTTCAGATCTTTTGCCGTTTCAGACCACGTCTTCACATTTCGTAACATTTGTTTGTTAAATTTATCTCCGACAAGAATTAACTGATATGTTCCGATTTGTGTTTTTGTGTGATGCAGACCAGATGAGATGACAGCCAAGGTAATGCATTCGCTATATATATATATATATATATATATACCTTCTAAAGTACAGTACAGTCTGAGAGGCAATTTAATCTTAGATTCAACAATTATAGACATTGGATTAGGTCACACATAAATCGTAGCCTGCTTCCCGTAGAACTACACTTTCGCACACCTTACCACAATTTTTCCACGGACGCTAGCCTTCCAATCATAGAATAAATAGAAAAAAATTACTCCAATTGACATAACTAAAGTTCTAAAGAAACACGAAAATATGTGGATGAACAAACTTAAAACCCTATATCCTAATGGATCAAACACTAAACTGAACATCCCTCATCACAAAGGACCCTAATACACAAAACTCCTACCAATAATACCCCCACACTCACATTTAAGACACATTCAATAATGGAAGCTCCAAAGTCACCCAGACCCATAGGAAAAATTTCGCTTCAGCCAGTTATAATCCTTGTCCAAATCATAGCCAACACGTTTTCAATAACTTATAAGGTTGATACCTACGTAGGTCCCTGTCCTCATCATCCCTCTATTTACACTATCCCTAACATACCAAAAAATCTAAATCCACATCACTCCCCAAGACCAACTGCTACTGCTTAACCAAAGACCTAATACCTACCAGGACTTTCTCTCACTCAGCAGGAAGCCTCAAGCAACCTTTAAAACAGCCCTTACCCACAATGCATAGCTCTAGATTGTGGACTCTGGTTCCACATGGGGACTTTTAACTCACACTAACATAACACACACACCATGATGGGAAAAATATTTATATATATATATATATATATATATATATATATATATATATATATATATATATATATATATATATATATATGCATGTATATATATATATGTATATATATATATATATATATATATATATATATATATATATATATATATATATATATATATATATAAGTGTCCCTCTTTTGATACATTTGATTAGTTGCCAAGCACATCTGAACTTGTTCCATGCATTAACCCAACAACCAAAAATAATTTAATGAGTTGAACATTAGTTAATATTGAATATAAATTGAATAAGCTTGCGCAATTAGAAATTACAAAGTTGTATTCTTGGTAGTTAATCCGTTACGTATGAACACGTAAAGTAATTTGCTGGTCAGACAAACGTTCTGAATTCGACTTCAAGCACATTTGAATAGCCCACGTTTGAAATATCTCTGTTCTTCGGATTGTTAATTCATAATTATGGTATATACATGGAAAAAAAGATAATCTTTCCAGCTATTCGTGAGCGTATATCAATTCTGTTATAATGACTTCCAGTCAGAATAATGCTCTAGAGAGGATCCTTTGAATAAGTTCTCTTCACATTATTCAGTGAGTGAATGGTGGAAAGTATTATTATTTTATTCGTCTCACTCTTCCTGTTGATGACTATTGGTGAATGATAAATAAATCGACACAAGTAGAAGGTTGGCATCGGAACAATGTAGGAATAGAAACCCGTATCTCACAGCTCCATTATATTCATTCCATATGTAGCAACTGTGGCATCTATAATGCACCATTTATAATGTTCAATCAACAGACGATACCGAACATTGAGCTTTGAATTATGAACGGAAGTTCATTAAAGGACCGGAATCGCCAGATAAGTACGAGTGGAATTCTCAATAATCCACAATGTCTCGTCTGGAAGATCACATGATTAGTTTCCATTCCGAACAGAATAGAATGAAGGAAGATGTTCCTTTGAAAATGCGGCTCTTTCCTGGGAAGATTGATATAATGACAGGAATAGCACGCCCCGGATTTCACATTGCCGGAACCTTGAAATAGGACGTCGTCCAGGACTTGGTCTCGCGCGCAGTCAATAACCAATCAGCTGAATTTACTCACAATGGACCGATTGTGCGAATAGCAATATGGACTGATAATTATTCAACTTGGTTCCATCGATTATTCACTGGCCCATCAAAGGGAAGAAAAACCAAAGCTTTGAGGGAGAATGAGCAAAATTCAGTTAGTCCGTTCCCTGCTAATAAAAGTGTTGACTATTGTATGAACATAAATTTATCGTTCTTCATCAGACAACATGCATCCTTTCTAATTAGAATAATTTTTAGAAAATGTGTTGATCCAAAGGACGGGAGAAGGTATTTCTCCGATTATTTGTGAATACTGCAATGAACATAACGCATTAAAGTTCATTTTTCACAGACTTCAAAAGTAATCACTAGCTGGAAAAAAAGGTAAATAACCACTGATATAGAAAAGTAACCAGGCAGAATGAATCATCAAGGTTAGCTTAATCTGGCAATTGTCATCACTTAGACCACCAAATACAATAACATTATTGATATTTACAGAGTGCACGACGCAACGGCGATCAATCTAACTAGAACCCAGACTTGCTTTAAAGATGTCCTGTATGCTCATTTGAAATTGACGCCTGTGGTTGCACGTAATTGGGGCCCAGTGAGGATATATCTCATTACTGTAATGAGAGAGGCAACAAATGATCTTTGATTATAGCTTCTTAAACATCATTAGAGGACGAGGAATCTATGAAACTACTCGTTACAAGACCAATAAATGGATTTTGGCACATTGATGAATACTTACGGCCGTTGACTTACGCCCGACAAACTAATGCACGATTGTAGAGCCTTCCCTCCAAAAGTGTTAAAATCCAGACGTCAGATTATTTCAGTCCCTGCAGTTTTATACTTCAGCGCTAATGAATATATCAGTAAGGTCATTGTTAGCCTACCCCCCTCCCAAAATGTAAAAACAATCCATGTTTCTTCCGAATGGACAATTTGGGAAAAAAAGGAAGTGCTGGTTAGAGTCAATGGTTAGGCACCAAGCAATATTTTGCAGAATAGATTGAATAAGGATCCAACACTAATGTACACACGTCTTAGCTATAATTCACCAGTAATTTTGGCTCACATCCTAGACCATTGACGGTTCCCTTCTTTCCGTATTTTCAATCAACAAAGCACACAATACTTAAGAAAACATGCTGAAACGAAATTTAGGTAGACAAAAACATACGCAGAGTTTTGCGATCAAATCATCCAAATATTTACCTCATTACCGGTAATATCGAGATTGCCACTACAACAAGATTATTGATAAATGAGAATTGTCGGTGTATGTTGATCATATAACTGCCCACCAATCAGTATATCGTGATGTTAAAGTAATAGTAGTGAAATCATGCTTTTATGCATTCGTTTTTTTTATCACGATGGAAAAATGTGTGAAGATTTTACTCTTTTGAATTAGGTGAGAAATATTCTTGTTGTTACCATAGAATTGCTCCAACCTCAAACTGGAATTTGACCGAAATCTTTACTTTACGTCAGTTTGCAAATATGAGTGGAAAAACTCGGACTGAGTACGTATGAAGTTAGAATTACAACCTTAAAGCATTCAGGCTTGTAATCTGATGAAGTACATTTCAAATTCGCTTCTATTATTAAATTGGGTTGTCAACTCATTTTGAATACTCTGAAATTAATTCCAGATCAGTTGCAGACAATCTACAAATTGAATTTATGGCATTTATGAATGACCCCAAGAGCAAAAGTATTTTTGGAACTTTCCTCAAACAAATCCCCGTGTTCCATGACTATGTTTTAGCGATCAGTGTCTAGATGTAATGTGTGCGAAAATTGTGCAGACAACTGATTCTCTTCTTAATCATTTTGATGTTGACAATACGACGTTTTGGGTGACTCACTTGACCGTTCTTTCAATGTTGGAAAAAAAAAAGAGGAAGTACTTTTCTCATCAACTGAACAATTCCACTAGAATCTAAGCAAAATGTACGTGATGGAAAAATTGGTCTTCGGAAATACCCGAGGCTTGCTATGAGTCGAACCGTTGCGTTTTTTGTGAAACTTTTTCGAGTTATTTTACGCAAAATGAGTAAAAATCATGTCTTCTTCTCCTCGTATACACATTATGATCGGGGAATACGTCTTGTTTTATTCAAAATGAAACATTCCTATTAAAAACTAAATCATCATTCTTTATGAGTACTGGGCAAACATTTCTAACTTACTCTCTACCCAAGGTAATATACGCATGAAAATGTGTGAAATACTCATACGCTATTCTTCTATCTATCTATCTATCTATCTATCTATCTATCTATCAAGCTATCTATCTATCGATTTATCTTCTCAAATATCTGTCAACCAGTATTCTCAACATGATCTGTACATTTTCTTGTTTCAAACCATTCTGCTTGGCTGCTTATCAGTGTATGAAACTCTAGCAAGAAATGATATTATAGCTCGAGAAAAAGAAAATCAGAGTCAACGTATCTAGTAATTTGGATGGTTGAAATTCAAATGTAATTAGAATGAATAGAAAACACATTTTACTCCAAGAAATGCATCACTCAAATTCATGATATCGTGACCATAAATAAAGGCTCGATTAATACACATAATCAACGTATAAGTGAGTGCGTTGTGGGCCCAAGAAATCAGTTTGGCATCGGTTATATAAGAATTTTACCGTCTCCATCCTGCAACTCAGAAAATCATTCCCATGTTTCAATACTAACAAATCGTGTTGGTTAAACCGATTTTCACTTGACTCAAAAAGGAAAGTCAAAGACCTTTTTCCCCATGTAGCCTGGCTGCAAGCGATAAGAACTGGACGAATTAATTCCATGTCCCGAGTGTTATATTACCCCTTTGACCCTGTTCGGAATTACTTTTTAGAAATAGCTTTCGACGGATAATGAGAATCGATAATTCTTGCATTTGATATATTAGAAACCGTCAACCAAAACTGTGATACAAACTGCCAACCTAGGTTTCTTTCAGTTTTCAATTCATTCTCGTTGGCTAGATGACTGGCTGGCAGCATATGTGTGTATGTATGTATTTATGTATCAGGCATGCAATCCATGGCAATAACGCTAGTCTAACACAATATATTTATACACGTAGCACTTTCCATACCAGGGGAATTTTTTTTTTCTGGTCTTTTTTCAAAATCTCTCGACTGATTTCTTCCGGGCTATTAGTCAGCAATGTAGTATTATCTCATTATATTATTTTGAGTCAGTTTTTCCTTTGAAATCAGATAGGACGAGAGAAGTCACTCATTCATTGATCACTTACTTTCTTGTCTTTTTATATGGATGACCTTAATACAGCCTGCTGCTGCCAAAAGTTGTTAGTCACTTGTGGTTTTCTACACTTTTCATTTGTATTTTTCGATGCGCGTTTTGTTTGGCATTTCATTACGAGATGAACGTCTCTCAATGATTAGATCAAATGTTTTTTTCTCTCTTCAGAACTTTCTCTCCCTCCCTCTCTCTCTCTCTCTCTCTCTCTCTCTCTCTATCTATCTCTACGGAGGTTGACTTATTACAATTATCAGCAGCAGCAACAGTAGCAACAGCAATTGCAGCGTCATTATAAAAAAAAAATAAATAGAACACAGTCGGAAAACAATTGATTCTTTCATTTAATGATAAAAATTCCGCTAATAAAAATATCCTGTAATCATTATTATGAGCTAAAGACAATCTTACTGAAAATAGAATTTGAGCGTATTTCTCTAAGAACAATATCCAGTAGAACACAAACCCGATAAAGTTAACTTTGTGTCACTCTCCCGCTTCATTGTGAAAAATAAGCATTTTGCTTTATATTTACCGCAACTAAGTCCAGGCATAGTGCACACATTTTTCCTCTCTATTGAGACGCAAGGTTCTGATGAGAACTTGTATATCTGTAAATATTAACTAGTCATTAACGACAATGGACGAAGCCTGTGAGCGTGAGTATGTGTGCGTGGGTTATGTCCTGTATTCACTTTGTATCAAACCATTTATATGAGCTGGCATATGCTTGAAATATTAGTCAACCCGCAAAGAATTGCCGCGTGGAATTTGAATTTGTTTTGGATCAGCAGTTCTGAAGTCATCAGTTAATCGAATCTGAATTTAAATACACAAAAAACTAAATTTGCAACCCTGGAAGACGTCCTGAAATACTGCTAGGCAGGAAAATTCATTGCAAATTATTCGTTACAAGATAAGAATCCTGATCCATACATAGAACTGAGTTACTCAATAAGAGTAAAACGGAATTATATTGATTTAGTACCCATTGAATGATGATGGCACAAAATAATGTCGAAGACGTAAAAAGAAATAGCAGGAAGGGAATCTCTCGCAATTGATAACTATCACTTTTTAATACCTTGTACGGTTAATGGATTGATAATAAATAGCCAAAGTCTGTATACTATTCTCATTTGCCTATAATTACATTTGAAGATTTATCTATCGCATGATCAAGAAATTCTAACACACAAATAGGACAGAATCGTTCTGAATAAAAATATGAGAATACTATTGTTGACAAGACAACAATAAGTAGTCAATCACGGCAATATTAAAAGAATGTGTTGTGTTTTTGAGTCTAAATATTCATCATTTTTCCATATCTTCTCCATTAAAAACAATCCTGGTGTTTTGTCAATAATTGCAACAACAGCATGGTGTTGTTACCGCTGAAAGAAATTATATTGCTTCCTCCTTCTTCCCTGGAAAGTTAATGAAGTTTGAAGGAGCTAGGGCTGCACTTACTCGCTTTACAACACTTCTAATGAAAAAAAAAATCCTGACGTTTTATTTGGCTCCTCGATATGTTTTCATCGATTAACCATGTATCCTTTGAAGACGATAGATAACTGTGATAACCTTTGGTCTACAAGTGACACTGAAATAATTTCACCGGAGAAAACTGATGAGAATTGCACCGCTTGCATTGCTTGAGTATAACTGTGTAGCTGTAAAAAGTACTCTTTCGATTAGTTTTCTTTTATATCCATGTGCAGGCTTAGTTCTTAGAAAGGATAACGACTCAATGAATGGACTTTGCAAGTAGAGTTCAGAATTAGCAGACACAGTGCGTTTCCACTTATGATAATCCGCCATAATTCTCCATATAAAGACATGAACTCACTTCTCTCCATCCAGTTATCAGGCTAAAATGACACAGGGTGGAGTGACTTATGCCATATTCGCATGCCATTGATATTTTGCAAGCAGGTAGTTGATTGAATAATGAGGAAGAGCTAGATTCGGATTCATTTTTGTTCTTTCTTTCGCCTGTGAAACAGCCACGTATCTTATTAGCTTGTGTCTTTTTTTCTTCGGTTCCTGAATATGTTTTGTTTATTCTTTTCCATTGATTTCCTAAGTAATCATTTCCGGTGTCTGTTCATGATCGAAACTATTTTGTGATGTTGTTAACGTGGAAAAACAAAATAAAAAAATTCTGTCATGTCCAAAAGTGATAAGGTTACTGGGGACCAGGGTTTGTATCTATTGGCTTCCCCATAAGAGCCAAATGATATTGCAATTAGAGTTGCAAAGGCTGCAGGGCAGGTCTAATTTTTCTTTTTGTGCAACAAGAATCTGTAGCACAGGCTTAATTCATCCCTTACCCTGGGCAATTTTAATTGTTCTGGCCACATGGCTAATCTCAGGTGTCTGTGCCTAGCAGTATAACGCCCCAATAAGTCAATATGCTATGTCATTGCACGCGTGCTAATAAATAATGTATTGTGAAAAGATCCATGATGTACTTTGAGCCAGGGCTTCACATAATGTTCACGAATCGTCAAACAGACAATGTATGGTTTATCTTGTAATTCAATCAATCAACCATGTGTCCTTCGAACGTTACAGAGAAAACTTTACGTATTGGTGAGAAGTTACACTAATAGATATCCGACTTCCAAATATTGATAAGGATTGCATTTTCTGAACTGGAACACAGTCTCAGGTCATACTAGAATGAAAAACGAAGAAATTGGGTAGTGCATGTTATGGAGAAGGGGTTCAATGTATTTCTTCTGACTATCAGGGTTTTTTTTTTTTTCATCATTCCCCTACAAGATAATTTTATTTTTTTAGCGGTCGGGGGCTGAATTTTACTGTTCTCAAATTTTAACAAGTGAATGCCAACGTTTCGGTTGGATTTTGATTCGTTTCTCTTGTTTCAAAATTTCTTATATTGTTATCACCTGATCCTTCAGGCATTATAGAAATTTTATGTAACTTATTTTCTAGAACTTGACTTACCAAAAAAAAAAAAAAAAAGAGATAATGGTATGAATATCCAGACAAGTAATCTGGAGACTATCACTTTCCTTCCCATGTACCACTCTTTTTTCAGGTTAACTGTTCCTATAAATATGAACAGATTCATTGATAACTGAATAACAATGCCATGAATTTTGAGAGGATACACTCGTTTTTTGAGGTTAGCTATCGTCTAATATCTCTAAAAAAAAAATGCAGAAAATCTTGATGTTTTAATTACTGATTGATCTGATTCTACGGAGCTGATTTCAATATGAATCGATTTCTGAATTGATTTGATGAATTCCTGTTCACACAAATCATGAAAATATGTTGGAAAGATGTGGAAAGTCTGAGATCAAAAGTGCTTCGTAAAGCTATCAGGCATGCATTAGCATCCAAATTTTACGACCCAAAAAAATAACAACTTATGTCGGTTCGGGGAGAGAATGAGGCTCGGGAAAGATAACCACCACAAAAAACAGAGTTGGGTTAAAATGTCATTTACAAGTATACACAGCGAAAAAAAAAAAACACATGATTTAGGGCAATGATTTTCGGTGATTGGGGAAGATTCTGCAAACTCACATTATGAGGGAGATAATTCCAGAAAAAAAAACTTAGCACGTGGATTTAACTTCAAATTTCATCTTTTTTTCACATAGAGTTCAAGAATCGTGTTCAATTCACTTCGGCACGCAAACTTTCTGTAGAGCGACGGGCTTTTAAATTCATGTCCTTTTTCCTGTTCCCATCTCTAAATGTATGGAGGTTGCAAACGAATTGCTTCCTCCTTACAAGTCAGAACGACAACATATTGACAAGAAAAAATGAGATTACTCTGAGGAAATCCATTCGGTTCATTAGATGCATGAAGTCATTTAATCTCTTCTGCGTCGGAATCTCTCTCTGTCATGCAGAAAAAAAAAGAAAAATTAGTCTTGTCTTTGGAGAAAGAAATGCCTGCTAAGATGACGTTAGCTCCTTTAGAGATCTGCCGAGGTCATGAGCCTGGAATCTGATAGATCACAGTGCGGAAATAATTTCCTGTCGGCAAATATATGAAAATCACGTATTAACTCAAAGAAAAAGCTAATGAATCATATACACATGACAGTTTACCCCACCCTGTCGAATATAAGTGCCTTCATCCTAAGAATAGAAGTACATGTTTGGTATGGAGATTCCCTTTAAAGAAAGATTACGTCATTTTCTGCAAAATATGCTGGAATCCTGATGGGTCAATTGACAACACCTTTAAGAGAAATTATGTTATGAATGTTAGAAAGGAATGTCACATTCATTTACTGGATAAATATCTTGACAATTCCCCAAGTCAGTAGTCTTAATTCAGATTATGATTTTTTTTTCTTATTCACTTGTTTCATCCGTCATTCGTTTTTTGGTTGGTTATTATTAGGTTTTTATCTCTCATTCTAGCAAAATTATTCGTATTGATTGAAGAAATTGCATACTATGACCGCCAACGTAAATGAAAGTGGCAAAAAATTCGATTCACATTACAGTTACATCGTAAAAACAGCCCCGTTTGTACAACCTAAAGAGATCATTTTTTTCTACAAACTGCCAGGCTAGCAAAGTTAGTTTCATCTCATGAATGCAAAGTACTGGCAAATTCAATTGAAATCGAACTTTTTGGCAATCATTACAACTGCTAATGGAGCTGACATTTCAAACACAGTTCTTTTAGATAGTTCACTATTTTGTTTCACGAAAGTGATATTTAAACTGATAGGGTATATCTGTACCGTACGTAATTCTGTGGAAGAATTGATAGGGGGGGCTTTACTTCAAGATGGTGGGTAAATTTTCATGGTAAGTATTCTATATTGACAAATATCAACCCACATGCATGCGGACATAGCCACACTGACACATACAGACACACACACACACGCAAACACTAACATGCACACATATATATTGATTACACTTTGACTAAAATTACGCGTTCATTATAAATTATATATGCTCTTCCAACTTTGGATAGAGCACTTTGGGGGATTGGGTATTGTGTGTAAGTAGATGTATTGCTTAGATTCAGTCTTACTGACCACACAATTTTAATAAAGGGTAAGGTATATATATATATATATATATATATATATATATATATATATATATATATGGTGTCTCAGTAAAAAAGTGGTTTGGATGTATTACCAAATACCATTAAGATAAGCTTGTTTAGCATTGTTATTGACACGTCCCCATGTGATCTATTAACATAGTGGTTATCCATCAGACCATCGATGGGAGATCCAATTAAACTTGTAACTAAAAAGAAACTAAAAAAAAACAAAACAAACATGCTTACATGGGCCATGGTCATGCTATATATATCTCAATCTAATCCAAGTATATGATATAGATGTTTGGAGTTGGATATATTTCCCTCTAGTTTAGATGTAAATTCTGAACCAGTTTGCTTTAAATCAAATTTATCTGCTTTAAAGTATATAAATATCATTTCCGAAATCACTGAGCAAAAAAAAAAAACACTGCATACGTGAAACTGGATAAAAAAGTCAAAGGTTTGGTATATATCTGAAGTTTATTAAATATTTCTTCCCAATAGCTTATATATACGTTGGCCGACTGACGGATGATCTCTAAAAAACATCTCCCATCGTCATGACCATAAACTTTACTCTTATGTCTGTACAGATCAGATGCGATGGTTGAAGCTGTCAATTCAAATTCTCGCATGATAACGCATTAACTCACAATCGGCGGTAGTTATTTTAATTGATGATTCAAATTTGCATTGGCAGTTGTGATAATTTATAAATCCCGAGTACATGACTTAAGATTTCAATTTTTTTTTAATATTACTGAAACTATCAAAATATTCCTCGACTGGTTCAAAAAAAGTGTTTTCAGAAAATTTAATTCCTTATTATACATTTGCTGCTGATTTGAAGAAAAACAAGCCAAATATCACGTCTCGATTATCCAGGGAAATCCATGTGGGAAATAGGTGAAGGCTCTAGTCGTTCAAATATATGAATTCACATCCACTTGAAACTTAATGTTTTTTTTTCCTTTTGTCAAACTCATATATGCAATACAGTACTTTGAATAATCATCATCCGTTGGAAAGAAAATATGAGTAGTGATTGGTCCAGACAATACCAGATTCAATTAAATGAGAAGACCTAATGGACAAACATTTATTAAATCGTATATCTTCAGTTCCAAGATAAAGTGTATCCCAATTATTCAACAAAAATATTTCCCCTTTTGTTAGTTGCAAAACAATTGACTGGCGTATTTTTAGGTCATCCATGATTACATACAAGGACTGCTCCACCTGAATCATGTCATTTCGTTTATTTCAATAACTTTTTGTGCATCTTAGATACACTTAGTAGTCTTTCTGGAGAATTTGATGTAAAAATAATGAGGAAGGGTGCATGTTGCTGCTAATTCACCTCACCGTGGAAAAAAAAATCTTATTAAATTCTTTAAAAAATTGAGGCTTTTCCTCCGTTTGCATTTCCGTAAACCGTGGGAACACGTACATTTAGAAATCTTGGTGATACTTATTTTCCTAATCCAAACAGGAGAGGGTGTATTTCCTGAAAACGAAAAGTTTTGCATCGTAGTAAATGTTATGATCTTATAATAAGATCACTAATTGTTTTTCGTCGCCTGAAAATGGTTCATATCACTACAGAGGGTTTTTTGCATGATTTCCAACTATCTATAGCCCGATATGCTCATCCTATCTCAGAAATTGAATGAAATATGTGTTTAAAAGTATAGAAAATATCTGTTATATAATAACCTTCCCTAGTCTATTAATAGTGCTGGGGGAGTTTGACCCTGTCCCAGGCAAGTTTGTCTATCAATTCTTCTTCCTCTTTTGACGATTTTTTCAAGTTTCCTGAACTTTTATGTTGTACTTTGTACAATGACAAATTTGTATGAGGATATGAGCAAAACTTTGTAAATTTCGAACTGGACACTCTATGGCAATACTTCACAGACTTTTGTCACTACCCTCTGGGAACTAGTACCCCTGGTATATTTTGTGAGTCAGGAAGGATACTTCAAAAGATGATATAAACAAAGTGCTATGGTAAGTGTCATTCTATATCCATGAGCTTTTGGGTTGCATCCTTTTAATCGACAACAATTAGAATAACCCAGGAAATTATTTTCTTTATGAAACAAGTTCTTGATAACATTACTAAAGGTAGAGTACCGGTATCTTTACATCCCTGGGGAGATCTGGATAACAAATGCTCTGGAAAACGCAAAGATTTCAAACAATGAGCAATAACAATGATAAACCAAATGTAGGTTCAAAGATTTAGTGAACACTAAAATACACCGTGCAAATAAATAAAATACGACGAGCAAATTCACTGGTTTCCATTCCATTTAGGAGAATCAACATGCCATTACATCACATAAGCCAGTAAAGAGTTTACTGGGTATTATTTATGGTTGATGTGGTCAAATTCTCGGGTTATTACTTAAAGCAATATGGTTACTGAATGCTGCAACGCAAATAACATCAGTATTAGCAATAAATTGAATTAGATATCTTCAAGATTAATGAGTTTGCTTCAGTGCCATATCTGCCTTTAGGGCATCAATCATATCCGTATTTTCTTGCTTTCCTATGCATACTAGTTCTATTGCTACAAGTTCTTTGTTCAATAATATTTTTCCTGTGTTTTTTTCCTATTTTCTACTATCACTCAACAGTATATCAGCAATCTTTTTTTTCGTTCATCATATTTTTTTGTCTGGTTTCTTTCTTTCTTTGTTGTCTTTTTGTTTTTCCCCCCTTTTTTTTCAAATCGCTCATCAAAAACTTCGTTGAAATCTAACAAGAAAACCTGTCAGCATCAACTTGATCAACATCAACACTAAATCATCATTTTTCTGAAAAGTTGGTCTCATTGGCTGGCTGTCCATCTTTCACGCTCGCACAGCAACAATTATGCAAAGGAGCTTGAGATATAAGTATTTACTCCTCATAATCACAACAATAAAGGTTCCTTTGTTGTCTGAACCTTCTGTGCTCATATCAAGCGAGTCAATATACGATAAAAATCTATATGAATTGATGGATTAATTGATTGTAGTGATCGCTGGGAAATAAAATGCAAGAAAAATAATTAATTCCTCGCTCTATTCTCTTAGTAAGCGTGTCATTTTGAGATCAAAATTTATATGAATTGATAGGTCAACTGATCATGGTGATCACGGAAAAAAATGCAAGAATAATAATTCATTTATCTTCTTGTCAACTTTCCAATTGATCATCATCAACATAGCATGCTTCTGAGAGACGCTGGTTACATATCGATTTTAATCTCCTTGAATGACAAAATTTTGTAAGTTAGGTCAGAAATGTAACAGTTTTTAAGAATTAAATGACAAAATATTTGATACTCGAAAATACAGCTAGTAAATTGAAGGCTGAATAATTCCTTTGATGTCCTTGTGTTGCCCTGCAATTCTCGAAAAGAGCTGAGGATGCAATAATTTTATGTTTGATATCTTAAATTATTTGTTGTCTGTTAAAGGTGAATAATGATGATTCTATGAGACAATCAAATAGCAGCCATATTGGGAGGGTCCTTGAGATATTTTTCATGCGTTGCTACAAGTTGATATAATTCATTGTTAGTTTGGCAGTAATTTATCCTCTCTGCAGTATTCTAGGGAGTGTCAAACCACACCTCTTCTAAAACTCAGTTAACCGAATTTCAATCGCTGACGTTAATTTCATTCAAGTTGTTTCTCAGACAATGCAATAACAATCACTACCACTCATGAAATTAATCAGGGAAATCCTTATGGCATCTTAGTCAGCAGGTTTTATGCCTAATTTGATTTTTTTGGGTAATATTGTTATTTTGTTCGATTACACGAATTCAATTTAAAATTGCGATAAAACATGAAAACTTTTAAAAACAATAATGAAGATTGATTTTACAAAGATGTTATATTCTCAAATGTTTCTATATTATTTACATAAAGTATGGTGTTTATGATGGGATAGAATTCCCAAGTTTGCTTCTTCAAACAATAAAGATAAATAGATTGACATCGGTGGTGAGTATATATTTTCATCTTTATTGATTATAATCAAAACTTTGATGACGATTTGCCTTCATTTTGGTTCATTCAGATTGTCATTAGAAGGCTTCCAACATCACTGGTTACCGATGTTCGATGCAGTGATGAGCATATACATTTGTCACAGGGAAGAAATTTGAACATAATACGATATTTGGAACTACTGAATTAGGAGAATAAATGAAAGAGGAAATTGGTTGGCAATGAATGATATACGGTAGTTTAGTGTTGATACTAATATCATATGAATATTGAAGAGACATGGATCGCTCTCCTTAAAATTGATGGATGTGCTGATCCTGAGTGTAGGTAATGAACTGAAACTCGAGTTTCACTCAGTGATATATAATTATAGTATATATATATATATATATATATATACATATTACCATGAATGGTTTTTTTTTATTAGATGAATGAATTTACTTTTTTTTTTTGATCAAACAATTATTTGATCGTGAAAAAGCTATGCAAAAACTATTCCTTTTTTTACTATCGAAGTATTAAGTAATCGAAATTGAGTCAGGCAGAAAATTATTGAATACACAGTTTCAACTATCGTATTAAAAAAAACGTAACATTATTTTAATCCAATCAAAAGTTCAGTTAATCAAAACAAAGATAGAAAAAGTAGTTTTTACAATATAATGTAAATATAATCGATACTCTTTTAAATGATAGGTAAATTCAACCAACTAGGCAATTTTATTGATTTAGAGGGAGATATTTATTACAATAATGTATGCATACTGATGTATATATACATATATTCATCTGAAAATGATTTCCCTGTCCTACCTGTTCAAATACAATTCGGTTTATATAATGACTACATCAACCAGTTATATATATTTTCTGCTACAGCAGAGCCAGCAACAATCATAGCAATCAAGTTTTTAACCTATCTCATTGGACATAGACCTTCCAAAACATTACCCAGACTGCACTGTCGTGGGCATCATGATTTTATCTAGTGCTTTATGCAATCATATTTTGTTGGTCACGAGTTTGCATGTGATCCATGGGGATTTAAGTCGTGGATCAAGACATGCCGCCTTTGTTTTGCATAGTTGCAAAATTGACAGCCCATTACATGTAAGTTTTTAAATTGATTTTATGATAACTCAGACTAATGTTTTGGGAATAGGGTTTGACAATGTTCCATGTTTCAACTGAATAGTGGACTATTTTCAAGATACGTTGGTTATACTCCTTCTCTTCTAGCAGTACAGGATCTTCTCATCCTTCAGATTGATCATGTCTTGTCAAGAGCTTGCCAACCGATGTAATTCTATACTTGATTACCCATACTTAGAGGATTGCATGCGTGTTTGATTTGATTTTTGGGTCTGTTCCTTAAAATTATTTGATGATTATAGCATCTGTTTTACTAAATTTTATGTGCAGACAAACTTTTTTGGAGGCCACGGATGTTTTCATCGAAAGGAACGATGTCATTTAAAAATATGTCGCAAGATATACGAGGTCAATGCCTTGGTGTATGATAACATCAATAGCTTTGTAGATATTCACTATCGACAGCCTTATTGTAAATAATCATTATAGCAAGTGGCATTTCATATTCTGCTGCTACTACTCGGGGCTGATATATCTAATGGAGGTGGTCAATATTCTGATGCCATTTTGTTATCATGGTTTGTTTTCATCGAGGTTTTTGGTTATCAAGCTGATGACCACCTCGGAGAAAGGTTTTGGATAGAGTTGATAAGGATCATTGGTCCCTGGTTTTTGGAATCCCTCGGGTGTCTTTTTTTTAAAAAAAGCATTATAATTACAGTGCTCTTCTGGGACTTGTGTTCGGCATAAGTTGAATGAATTGGACAACTTCTCAAAAATGACTCTACCTTTTTTTCTCTGAGGAGATCGATGATGATTTTATCTGTTCCATTGGCCTCACCTTTCTTTGTTTGATTGCTGAATTGTTATCCCACAGAGCACGGCCCAGTTTAATCAAGTGGGTTATTATATCGTAGAGTAACAATAACATTGAACGCGTAAATTATTATCTCGACTGCGTAAAGGTAGCGTAGTTCACGTTGTGTCTACCTTGGTTACAATCAAAACGATTTTTTTTGTATGTTTAACATTGTCCATTTGCTCAGGTAGGACTGGATTGAATTTCTCTTCCATAACTCCAGAATCAGCTCGTTAAATAACGGCGTTGTTCACAGATGCTGAATATTTCAGCCTATCCCAATTATACTATCTTTTACTAACCATGTAGATAGAAATCATATATTATCAAGGGAATAATTCCTTTGTTTGTTTATGTGTACTTTCTGCTGACTTCTTTATTTGTGTGCTATTGTGCTTTAGTACGTTCTATGTTTCGAAAGATATGAATTTCTATGATGTGTGTTCCTCTAATTTGTTTTCTGTTAATACATTTATTTTTAATTTTTCTTCCCAAATGCATAAACGCCCGCTGGTTCACTTGAAAGAAGGAGTACCTGAAAAGCATTCTGAACATATATTAAGTTAGTTTGAACATCCCCCCCCCAAGTCAAATAAGTATACGTGCACTGAAAGTCCTGTGCTTATTTGGATTTTTATTCTTGGGTTGCTAGTTGCATAGAGGCAGTCAAAGTTCCAGCCTAGTAATGCCCTCGGAAAAATCATGGGGTCTACCTCTTCACCTATAGTAAGATAACAGAGAAAGCGGGAATATCTAGCCTTTCAGGGACAACCAGTCTAAGGTGAAGATATCTCTTATGTTTGAACAGAGCTTCAGTTTCAGCTTCAATAAGCATTTATGTTTCTGCAGCTACGATCAGACGAACAACCTATTTTTCTCTTCGGATTCATCATCGATACGTGGATTTAATACTGTTGGCTGCGCACATCTGTACGCTTTGCCAACGCCTTTGCTCTGGAAAGGACATTCCCGTGTTTTGACAACGTCAAGAGAGGAAGGGGCTTTCTATCATAGGGAAATTCATACCAGAAACTCAGTGACAGCGATTCGATTGGTAAGGGAAATGTAATACGGCAAAATGCAGTAAACTTTTTAAAAATTAAAAATACAGGTATCATTCCCCCTCTCATTTTTCATCCACAACACTAATAGTACTAGAACCAAAATTGCCTGTAACAAAAGCTCACTGGTAAAGCCCCATGAGTTTAGTTACGTTTGAGAATCAGCCTTTTGATGACTTGAAACAGAGTGCAACATGATTTGTAGCAGTTTTTCATCTGGGTGTCTCATTGATTACGTTGGGAAAGTATATAGAAAGCCCAAAATTCCTTAAACTTTTATTTTCAGGACCAAGACGGTGGGATCTTCAAATTCACTTATATCCAATTTGGCAACCGTCAAATATGTACATATTTCATCACATGTATTAAAGAGAAAATAACAAAACAAAAAACTCTGCCCTGGTGATAAATAGAAAATATCAAAGTGATAGCCATTTTCTCGAAGAATTTAAACTGATGCATTTAGAAAAATACACTTACTGCTCAGGCAATAATTGCATTATACGATGTTATGTTTGAAAGGAAAACCACTTTGAAAGGCAAAGAAAAGAGTGAGGATTTTTTATTTTGCTATTTGCTGCTCATTTTATTTGCCCTCAATTGTCGAACTTACACAAATAGGCAAGGCATTGATTCTACTCACTTGAAACTTTTATGCATACAACCTTCATTCAGTTATGTGTGTCAGTAGTGTCCCCTCTCGGCCACTTAATCTCTTAGTTTGATTCCCTACAAACCACTTTGCCGGACTTGTTACACAAATTTTGTTGTGACTTGCATTTGTGAAAGATTCGATGACTTTGGAGATGATATCGGTTAATGGGGTATTTTCTTCGTCTGCAGCTGTTAATATCAGTTTGCTTGTGATGGTCTCTAAGGAAGATATACACCCTGAAAGCCATATGAAATGATTCATCATGAAGCACCAAAGGGTAGACTTGCCTGTTATGTGTGGTACCAAGGGTTTAGGAAAGAGGAGAAATGAAACTGCATGGTGATTAATTAAGTGCTTCGCTCAGATCAATAAATGGTATCACTAGTTTCAATTGTCTGGAATATGCAAACATCTTTCTCTCTCTCTCTCTCTCTCTCTCTCTCTCTCTCTCTCTCTCACTATATATATATATATATATATATATATATATATATATATATATATATATATATATATATATATATATATATATATGTATGGGTGTGTGTGTGTGAGTGTGTTTCCTTTTTTTTTTTTCATCGTTTATAGTCCAGTTTTCCAGATTGGCCTCAACAGTCAGTTACCACAAAATATTCATTAAACAGATATCAAAACTAATAAAAACCAGTCATGTCAAGGAAAAATGGAAAACCTGACGTCTTTACGCTTCTGGGCAGCCAGGATCAGTTAATTGAATGTAGCAAAAAGGAATTCAAAATACGGAGAGCATCAGTTGAAATTAAATAGAAATTAATCGTTTGCTATGTTTTTATACATAATAAGTATTATTTACAATCGACATGCAATGGTATTTACTTCTTCTTTCATTTCCAACCTTCTAAGATATCGATCACTAATCTTGGGATTAATTGAATTAAATAATTCAATTCTTACGATGTAATGTTTTCAGCTATTCAACTTACGTGATGCTTTCAGGTCGCTGCATAGTTGTTGCATAGGGAGGGTGATTTCAAAAATCAAATCAAAAGGTGGTGGTCTCAAAATAGCTTAGAGAATAGTTAGATAGCTTACAAAGTTCTCAAGTGGCCATTCATGACGTCTGGACCCTCGAGACTAGGCCTTTTAAAGATGGGCCAAGTAAGCAATCTAACTACCCAAAGACTATTGAAATATCGATTATGTGTATATAAAACTTAACTATCGAAGTAGCAGATAGCTCCTGATATTTTCGAAGATACAAGTATATGTTTATTTGTAGAATGGATTAAGCCAATTTTAGCTATTGTAGAAGGGGAGATCTCATCTGACAAACGAAAGATTGCCCAAATGAAACTTATGGGTCCTCGTGCAAATTTAGTTCACTAAGATGATGTTCAGTTTTGTCTATCAACAATTATATTGTACTCTTACTTTTGGTGCAAATATAAGTACGTCTTCTCTTTTACTGATTACATCGTAGATGGATCAATTCAAATAAGACAATGAAGACTTTCTCACGCTGTTTCGATCTATTTTTGCCTCAGGATAATTGTCAAAGACACAATCAGTCTGTTTCCGCTTGACAACATACTCAAAATTAAGAGCTGGAAAGACAAGTTCTTGAACGATGGGGAACGAATACTGGAAGTACGCTCTAACTAAGAACGATAATAATCAGACCAGAAAAAGGCAATTGTATTCAATGAGACGTTGATGAATACAAAGGATAGTTTTGAAACAGGGAACATTTGATCCCTGTTATCAAAATCTCGGAATAATAAGTAAGTGTGAATAGCACTGTGCTTAACGAGACAGTGTACCAGCATCATGCAATAATGCCTATAAGCGAGATTAGGATCAATATCTGCTTCCAATCAATAGCCAAGTGAGTTGTTGTTCTCTCAACTATGGTTTGAGTGGTTTTGTAGAACGAGCTTTATACCATGCAATAGGCAACAAGTTCAGGATAAGATAAAAAAATCAGTTTCCCAACTGGAGATTGGAACCCACTCCAAAAGAGTTGGATGCCTACTTCAATGTTTGTTTGTTTTTTTCCTCCCCCCCTTTGACTTCTCTTGCTGCCATGCTAATGCCCAAAATATGAAGGTCTAATTTCTTTCAGATTATATCAGGGAGGCCAAGGTGGACTCCGTTGACTGAGTGTCCACTGATCGTGTGCCCTGATCATTGTGTATGAGGAAAGAAGAGAACACTGTAAAAACATTATCTTTTGTCCAAAGGAGAATTTAGACTCGGAGGCTCCAGTACAAAATGACTTCGAGCTGCCTGCAAAAAAGAAAAAAAATGAAAAAAAAGATGAGTCAATGATAAAATAAATTGTTCTTGTTTGTTGTAAGTTGTCTCACTCCAGGTTTCCGGAGTGCAAGAGACGGAGAGGAAATTATTCGTTTCAGAATTATAGACATAAAATTACCACATCAAAGATAGGATGTTAGTGGTGGCAAAGTCAGTGAGATAAACTTTGCAACTAGCAATATATATCTGCCACATTTCACCCATTGCTCCGCCAAAATCATCTCGGTGTTTAGATAAACATGATCAACATAAAACCAAACTTATTAGCCGTATTTTCCCTATGAAGCAAAATGGTGGGAGCAAAATATTGAAATGTCAGTTAAGAGTTACACTCAATGGATTAGGCGAGGATTGCTCTTACCCCGGTACATTCGAAAAAAAAGCCCTCCACTGTCATCGAATTGAGTCTCAAAATTGATTAATATACCAATAAGATGAGAGAATATGAAATATCCTTAGTTTTTTCTGCTATTTTTGTACAACGTCATTACTAGGTAATACTTTGCATCCTTCAAAAGTGCCAAAAAAACAAAAAAAAATCACGCTACTGGATTTGTCTTGTGTCGGTGTCGGCATTGTCGCTGGTTAAGTCACAGAATAGCTGTCATTGCACTACTCAGCCTTATTCAGAGAATTTTTAAGATAAATAACACATCAATGTAGGTGTAATTTTCCGGTCTGATATAACCCATTCTTTATAACCGCTACTTTGTTATAACAGCAATGATACGCTCAACTGGGATGCCGTAATAACAATAATGAAGAGTGTGTTTTTTGCTTCAAATCATAAATACACTTAGTGAAAAATCCATCCATTCAACTGCAGATTCGTTATGTTAGTAGTTTTCTGCCTTCTCTAAGGACTTGATAGAAATCGATGTGCAATAAAATTCCATCTATTATTCATGACTTGGTTTTGAGATCCTTCCAAACTAAATCGATTTTCTGATCAGTTCTTCGAAAAGAAACCAAAGATGGAATCGGAGGAGTTTCAGGCAATTGGCACCAAATGACTCATGAGAAAAAATGTTGCTATGATCAAATGTGTTTTGATTTTCTTTTATTGAAATATATGCTTGGATGTTTTTGAATAATGAATATTTGAATACTGAACGAAACTAGTTCATGAAGGTTGAAGACAAAACTGTGAACAAAGGCAGTTTTCAAACAATTCTGTATGGCTGCCTGGCTATGTATGTAAGATACACACATCAGAGGCAAATTTGATTATGAACTCTTATAACGGCAGAAAAGATTATTCTCAAGCAGTTGTAAGTTTGGGTTCAATTCAAAATGCAAAGTTCAATTGAGCTAGCTCAGTATTCAACAACAAGAAAATATTGTTAGTTCAAGACAAGAAAGGTGTGGAATCAATGCTCCTCTTAATAGACACCAATGCAACTGAAACATGGAACCTAGGCGATGTTGGCTTTCAAACTCAGAACTAGGCAACGTGCACATGGGGAATTCATGCTCAACATCACATAGATAGAATGCAAGACAGGGCAGTACATTAGAAGAATAACATGAGTCAGAGATATCATAGGATCCATCATAAATCCCAAAGGTCAATGGGTTGGTCCTGCTGTAAGAAAGTCAGACAACAGCTACACATCACAACTCACAACGTAGATCCACATGTCTCGTATGTGGTTGGCCAAATATGAGATTACGTGACGAAAAAAACGCCCCACCACGCCCATAATATTGAAGTCTGGAGAAGGTTTATGACCAATGAAAGAGTTTGGGGGCTGTTGATAATGATGATGGTAGTGCTATAACTGCCATCAAACAAAGCTGTTATCCAGACCATCAGCCAGGATAAAGTAAGTGAAATAAATACTTTGCTGATTTCAGCTTGTTCAATGCAATCATTCGAGTCTAAAACCATAACAAACCGGAGATTGATATTTTTGCCGTAAAATTTCAATAAATCTTTGAATGTGTCCGATAGAAATATTAACGATAATCAAAAACTCACCAATGAGAAATATTAGCTAGCTAAGAAGGTACAAAGCAACAAAGCGTTTACCATTGATTCAGAAAGGAGATAAATTGAGCTTTTCATTTCGGAAAATGATGATTTTGTTGATGATATATTTGGCTGAGTAATCAAATATGAGAATCGCTGAACGTACAGGAGACCAGTTTGTAAGGAAGAGCGGAAAACGTTGCACCCCTCCTGGATGTTTATTTTTTTCTATTGTTTTTGGGTTGTTTTTTTTTTTTTGTAAAAACTTGAATTTGGCATCTTTTTAATTCCTTGAGAAAAGTTGGCATTTTTATCCAAAATCCATCCTGTGCTAATCTTGCAGCTGTATTTTTTGTTCTATTCAAAGAAATATCTATCCAGTCAACATATGTATGTTTATATTTTCTGTATGAAACAATTTTCAAAGGGGATAATCTTCCAGCAATCATAGAGTAGTCTCCCTCACTTAAATTTAACCTAATCATAAATTCCTTTATGATTGCACATTAACAACAGAATATGAACCAACATACGTTGTTTTGTGACAAAGTAGGTTGCAAAGTTGGTTTCATCTGGTGTAAAACGCCCTGAACTTGCATATCAGAGATAATATAAGATATAAGAAAAAGGTTAAGGCCATGAAATTCCCCATTTTGTACTTCTAAAAAAACTTAGTTAATCTGTCAATGGGGTTAGGTTGTGGAAGCTAATTTTGGTAACGTGTCCGTACACTTTTTTGGTAAATGAGTACAATTGCAGAGAAATTTTGAATACAGCCTTCATTTTTTTACTGCATGGTGACAACTAAAGCATGACAGATTTTGCATTATTTTACATATTTATCTAGTTCATCCTGAACTCGATACAGTTGATGCTTTTTTTGCAAATATTTAAGTGCCTGTAAAATCTTGTGCAGTAAACAAGATTATTTCCATTAGACAAGCGTTCAAATGACTTATACAAATCACAGTAATTCAATCGTTAGAACTCGTAAGGAATTCCTCATTTCAAAAGCTCTTGCCTTGCAGACATTCCAAAATTTTAATAAACAAAAGAGTCAATTTCCGGAACACAAATAAAATTTGACAAAGCAAAATATCTGGGAGGGCTAAAAGAAAAAAAAAACACACCCCAAAAAACTGCACACGCCCGTTTCATTCAATGCTGTTTAGGATAATATCAAGAAAGAGAGGTAAGAAAGAGAGGGAGACATATTAGCATTGCCGTAAATTGTGTACAGATCGGTTACTGATTGAAATCAATAACGTTGGATATATTTCATAACGTAGCACAATCAAGATCAATCAACTCAAATGAGGGAAAATGGGATTGCCACGAGAGGCTGTCTACGAGGGGTTCTCAAATTCTCCACCATCTGTTATTTTCAGCAATTGAAACTTGCCTTTATGTGCCTTTCCATATCTTTAACCGAACATGGTAAAGACAGTATTATATATGATGTTCACCACGATATGAGATTATCACTTGTTAAGAAAATTCCAAAAATGTCTGAAATAATTTTTCCTTTTAATCATCTCTCTCCACCTTAGAATCAATCATGCCCTCCCTAAACCTTGGAGATGTGACTGGTTGAGAACCATTACTTCCTCAACAATTGTTTTCCTCAACAAAATTATTGATTTTGCACTCAACATTTTTTGAAGCAATGCAACTGATTAATCCCTAATTACCAAATATCCTATACATTTGTAAGCATCTGAAGTCCATTTGCACTATTGCGACTGAATAACAAACTATATAAATTCACTGAATCTGAATCTACCCCTCACTCCTTCATAATTATTATTATATATATTACATTACACCAGGATCAAGGTTCAGTTTAAATATGTCTTTGTTAGACTCGAGTTAGAGCTTGAAAAAGCTGAGCCTTAATAGGCTGGATAGATGTGCAAAACTTTCATAGGTTTTCCATTTCGGAAAAAATGAAATGTTTTGACTTCTGAACTCATCGTATACATCGCAAACATGTTTTCATGCGTGCATCTTCAAAGTTGACGGACTGTGTTCAAAAGATCAATATTAGTCACAAAATACAAGGATCAGAAGAATATCTGATCAAGACTTTACATTATCTGCACTCTCACGAACGAACTGTGCAATTTTAAAGCTGAATGTTAAATTGAGCTTTTTTGCTATGGATCGGCAATTTTCCTTCCAAATATATATCATATTTCATTTCTGCAAATTCTTTTCATTTGCACGTTTTTTTTCAGCAATGATTTGGCAATTGTGGATCCTTGAATGTTTGTATGGCATTTTTTTTAATATCATTTTATCTGTATGTCATTGGTAAGAGCGAATGGGCAATTATTTTAGGGGTTTTTTGGTTAAAAACAGAGATAATTTTAGTCCAATCTAGGGCTAGCTGGAGTTATTTCCATTTATGGCTGGATTACATGAACCAATGTCTTTTTTCCAGCCATTTTTCTTCCATGTTTTTTTTTTAAATGTTTTCACTGCCTTCAAATTACAACTGATTGTCTGTCAAAACAACAACATCCATTGATATCTCTTCCCCTGTTGACAATAACTGCATCTGAAATCCTGACTGGCGTTTATTGGAATTTCAATAACCCATGAAATATCACTTTTAACTTACGACGACGGAGTATAGCAGTGGTTGGCTATGTCGATACTAGTTCAGTCGCAAAATATACTCTGAATCATTCCTTCAACCATAACATGATAGATAATTTACTGCATTTATTCATAGCTCTCAGCCCCAGACAGCCGATCACTCTGGTGTCGTTTGACTAATGTTTACCTGGTCAGTCTTGAATAAGGTAGGAGAGGACAGTTTTGCAGAATATGTTCAATGTCTTGCACTCTCTCATTATCCATTCTCTTATCCTGCATAGCTATAATAGTGAGTTTAGGATATTGAGCGAGGGTTTCCATATCTTTTACTTTCTGATCAGACGATGCATATATCTTGTTCTCCGTTCAAGGTTCATTTAAGATTACTTTCATTTCTTCTTTATCAATTATATATATATATATATATATATATATATATATATATATATATATATATATATATATATATATATATATATATATATATATATATATATATATATATATTAGGGAAGGGGTATTCTATTATTGAAGATGGTGCCCTCAGCATCAGCATTGTTATCATCAGTATTTACCGTTACCATTATCAGCATCAACATACTTCATCCTCGTTGCCCATTTTTCCAAATTATCGCCAATACGAGTAGACACTTTTAAAAGAAATAGATATACTTGAATTTTGATGAGATTACTAAGGGCAAAACCTCCTTCAATAAGAGAGCTCCAAAAGACAACATATTTTCATGGCACAATTATTACATTCAAACGGAAAGATCGAATTTAAAGGGCAGAAAAAACACACCGTACTGTTAATTATATAGGTAGATTGATATAGTGAAGAATATTTCGAACTGACAATAGTGGGAGATCGGATGGAATTGAACTTACTAACAACAACAAGCAATATTTGGCATGTAATATAGGATACACTTGTTCAACCCTGTTAAAACAACGCAGGTATGTTCACACTTCTATGAAAAGTTCAAACATTCTGAAATTAATTTACATGGATATTTTTTTAATTCATTTATAAACGGTTAGTAGATATATGCTTTTCATCAACAAAGTCATTGCTATATGGTGGACGAGTCTAGTGTTACAGATAAGGAATTACATTGCTCACTTTATACAAAGATTACCAATATCAATATTATCACCAATATCGTCACATCATTATTTCCATGAATATAAACACTCCAACTGTCATCCAGAGCCTCAGAGTTTATATCATCATTATTGACTTAATTGATATCATTATTATAATTATTATTTGGAATCTCACACCAGTTGCCCGGTGGTAACCGCTGGAGTTTGAGTGACAGCAAGTCTCCTCAAGTCTCTAGCCCTCCTCCCCCAGTCGCAGTAATTCTACGATTTACAGTTTCACACCGGTTGCCCAGTGGTTATTGCTGAAGGCTGAGTGACAATAAGTCTCCTCAGGTCTTCAGCTAAAGTCTCCTCTCTTTCGCATATCATGACAGAGCTACAATTCGTTGCAGTACTTATATCTCTAGCACTTTCCCCAGTATCCGTGCAGTTCCCAGTAGTGCTGTGGTTTGTACGGTCTCTATCCTCCCCCTAATCCCGATCTCCTCCAGTCTCTCCCTCAGCGTTTTGGGGACAGTTCCTAGTGCGCCCACTACGACCGGTACTACCCTGGTTCTCATATTCCACATTTTCCTTAACTCCCTTGCTAGGTCCTGGTATTTTTCCCTTTTTTCACCCTCCTTCTTTTTTACTCTATGGTCTGCAGGTACAGCATCGTCTACTATTTGGCAGGCCTTCTTTTTTTGTCTACTATTACTAAGTCCGGTCTTCTTGCCTGGATGAGGTGGTCAGTTTGGATGTCAAAGTCCCAGAGTAGTTTGCGGTTGTCATTCTCCAAGACTGCCTCTGGCTTGTGCTGATACCACTTTTCCACATGGTTGAATCCCATTTGATTGCTTAGTTCCGAGTGTATCATCGTTGCAACTCTATCGTGTCTATGCTTACACTCCTTCTGGGTGAGTTGACTACATTCACTAGTTATGTGGTTTACTGTCTCATCTCTTTCACCGCACATGCGGCATTTGCTGTTTGTGTGTGTTCTGTCGATTTTTGTTTTTATGTAGTTTGTCCTTATGCTTTTGTTTTGGGCTGCCATGATGAGCAATTCTGTTTCTCTCTTAAGGTTCCCTTTTCGTAACCACGTCCATGATTTTTCGTCTGCTACATCTTGTATCAGTCTCTTAAACTTGCTGTTCAATTTTTCCCTTCCAATCTTCTTTTCTTGATTGCTGTACTGTTCCATTGTTTTCTACTTTATTGCTTGTTGCACTATCTCTCGCGCGCTTTATGATTTCTTCGCTATTTGTTTGCACCTATCTTTCGAGGACTACTTTAGCTCTCTGGACACAATCTTCTATGCTGAAGAGCTTCTTGCCACCTTCTTTTCTCTTAACGTATAGTCTATCTGTATCATCTCTAGGGTGTAATGCTTTATGCATCGTCATAAGTTTCCTTGTTCACCTATCAATTGATTGGAGCTCTTCCTTTGTCCATCCTAGGAATGGTCCTGTATACCTAACTACTGACACAGCCTAGGTGTTCATTCCTTTTATTAGATTTCTGCTGTTTGATTTGGTTTCTAATATTTTCCTTATCCTTCTGAGGTATTCTCTCTTAATTTTCTCCTTCATCTCTTCCCGTTTTATCGTGTCACATTCAAGAGCACCTAGGTACTTATATCGGTCTTGTGCGGTCAATGCCCTAATCTTGCTTTTGTCTGGGAGTTCAATTCCTTCGGTCATTGAAAGCCTCCCTTTGTGCATCACCATGATTGTGCATTTTTCTATTCCAAACTCCATTTCTATGTCCTCACTATATTCCCCTACTTCGTTGAACAGTGTCTCAAGCTCTCCCCTGTTTTTCGCGAACAATTTTATATCGTCCATGTACATTAGGTGGTTGACCTTTCCATTTGTTTTAGAGAAATGGTATCTTTTGCTGTTTTTCAGGATTCTGTTAAGCGGTATCATTGTTAGAACAAATAATAGTGGGGACAACGAGTCTCCATGGAAGATTCCCCTTTTTATCCCTACCACTGCTAGTTTGTCCCCTGCGGCTGTCAAATCTACTTTCCAGTCTTCCATCGAATTACCAATGAATTTAACTACCGGTTCACTAATTTTGAACATTCTAAGGCATTCGAGTATCCAGCTATGTGGAATCATATCGTACGCTTTTTTGTAATCTATTCATCCAATTGCTATATTCTTCCTCCTTTTCCTCACTTCTTTTAAGATCATCTGGTCTATGTAGAGTAAATCGTTTGCCCCTTTGGTTGCTATCCTACACCCTTTCTGTTCTTCTGGTAGTAGTCCCCTTCTATCCATTGACATGTACATTCTCTCTGCTATTTGCCCGGTCAGGATTTTCCACATAAGTGGTAGGCACGTGATTGGTCTATAGTCGCTTGCTATATTCTCCTTTTCTGGGACTTTTTGGATGAGTGTAGTTCTGCCTTTAGTCATCCATTCTGGTGCCTTGCCTTTGTTTAGACAATTTTGGAGTAGGTGGGAGAGTCTGCCGTGTAACGTCGTGAATTTCTTGAACCAATACCAATGGATCCTGTCGGGACCCGGTGCTTTCCAGTTGGCTACTTTCCTGACAGTATGTTTCAATGTGGTTTCATTCAGTAATATTGGTTCTCCCTTGTCTATATCTTCTAGTTCTTTTCTCATGTTTCCTAACCATTGCTATTATTATTATTATTATTATTATTATTATTATTATTATTATTATTATTATTATTATTATTATTATTATTATTATTATTATTATTATTATTATTATTATTATCATTATTATTATTATTATTATTATTGTTAAACTGAAAGTATTTTTCTATCATTCTTACTATTAGTATTTTCAATATCATCATAGTTATCAGCATTATTTCCGGATTTCTTTTAATACCTGCTGTGTCTGGGTGCACGGATCTGAACAAAATGGGATTTCTAAAATATGATACATTAATCGACACTGTCAATGCTAGTATGAGATATATGCATAAAATATACCACACAACCGGACATGGCTGCAGGCTTCTGTAAAAGAAATATTCTGTCATTGTTCCTCGGATTATTAACCATGGGCAAAATGTTGCGTTCCACTATCGTACAATATTTGATGATGATAGAAATGATACGAATATTTGCACTTCACTTAGATAAATAACCGTACCTCGATCATGTACCTTAAGTAATTATGAAAAATGTGTTATTCATTTGGAATTATCTAAGAATATCAACAGTAGATTTAGCATTGCTGCCCTACCGCAATAGGCTAAAAAAAAACGAAACAAGATTTTTGAAAGTGCTTAGTAGTGTATGTGAGCGAATTTCCAAGATTTCATCCACAAAAGACGACGAAGGTCAGCCAGAGCAACGAAATAACTGTAGCCCAAATGGCTGGTTGGTGTGGTAGGCCAATTCTGTCACTGTGATTCAGGAATAATGACAAGTTCGATGCCCTCTTGAAGTCTATAAACGCCACCGGGAGTGGCAATTTATATTCTGCAATTTCTTTTTTTCAGTTGATTTATTGAATGGAGATGTTCAATGGTTGAGCAGATCCTCACAAAGCCAACTTGTTCTCAAAGTTGGCTTTTGTCTAACAGTCTTGTAATTCGGTTTTTGATAACTTTCATGAAAGGATTGTTGATGCAGTTGACTAGACTTATTGGTCTGTTATTGCCAATGTCTGTTTGGTGTCTTTTTCTATGGAACAACATTATGATTGTAGAGTCATTATCTACCAGGACATCACTCTGTTGAATCAAATGGATAGTTTTCTTGGGATTTCTTGAATATTTTTTTTTCGAGTTGGTTGATGGCGATATTATCTGATCCAGGGTCCTTTTCTTTTTTTTTTTTTTGTCTGATTGGTAACTTGTCTCAGCCCGTATAATGCCACTTCAAGAAAGTCCTTGGCTTTAAACCATAATTTAACGGGCGAACTATTTCGGGGAATAGGTGAGCTGCTCCTGAACCCTGGTTCTGTTCTTTTCCTCATACGAGGGAGATGGATGCAGAACACACACACACACACACACACACACACACACACACACACACACACACACACACATTTCATCATAGGTATGCACTACAACATTGAATATCTTTCTAATCTTATACCTACATACAACATATCATCATTATTATCAATATCACCATTGTTATCATCTTTAATATTATTCTCATAGCAATTAATATTCACATTTCATAAGAAAAGAAAAACTTTATAGCGAATGGAGTCGATAATTTTTTTCTGACATTTTTCATGTTATATCCATGAAATAATAGCAGTGGGATGATATAAAGAATAAACACCCTACAAACATATCCAATCTAATTATACCCGGGTAACACGGATCCTTTAGGATCAGGTGAGTGCAAATTACTTTTACTTTTGCAGTCGATGTGCATTCATTTTACTTATAAAGCAAAAGGGGAATAAAATAGTGTCTGTGAGTGCTTCGCCAGATACAGGTATTATCTGCTTTACATTGAGGAAATGATCAGCTTCAACGTGTGGAAGACGAATACATTTCTTCAGGGCTTCAGAAAGATGGGTTTATCCAGTGCATTGCATCAGGAACTACAAGGCTGATCGGATTGCAGCGAAGAAAAGCAATAATTCCTCTGGTAATTTTTTGTATCGAAATTATAAGTTATATCTAATAATAAGATAAGTTGATGCTATCATTTACCGGAATGCAGATATAGTATTGCGTGGTGAAAAGTTATAGTGATAGAAAATGTGTGGTTAAATGATTTGAAGACTCAAGCACTCAGTATGAAGGCACAGATTTAAAACGCTTCACAAAGTTCCTTGCATGTCCCGAGTTTCTTTAGTGCGCACAGGATCAACATTTGCCCCAGCATTAGGAGAGTGAAACGTAGACTTATAAATTGTAATTGTTTGTCGCCAAAGGGTAATCAAATACAGTGTAAATAATCTTCTTGAGGTTAGTTATCATCAAATGGTTTACAGCGTGGAGAATGAACTTGGTACTACCACTTTGAACTCCGACTTAAGTACTCTTAACTTCAAATTAACTTCTTTCGGCGTTCTGAGGGAACACTACTACAGTATGAATTTTTTTTCGTAAAATAAATCTCAGGAAAGGAATACTATAGATAATCATCAGAGACGGACCAAATATGGTCTTAATAATGGTACACAATAAAAATCATAGACCAACGAACTACGATCAGAGGTTTGAGATTTTTCTGAAGTTTCAAGGACATTGATCACGTCAGTCCAAAGCACGAAGTTATAAAGTTGGAAGAATGGTCGTACGTGAATTCTCTTGTACACATCTTACGTCTGACTTTTGATTGTTTCTAAGCTAAGTGAATGCAGATTTTGCTGTATTTGCCATATTCACATTTTCTCAGGGAATCTGATATTTGTCTATCATAAAAAGATCAATAAAGAAAAAGCCACCAATAGTTTTTAAACGAGGCCTGTTACTTCTGATTTTTTAGCCAGAAAGAGGTTATTGCTTTTTATGGGTAACACTTCATGAAATGTTCACTGTTTTGTGTTGATTACATAATGCATTGGCAGGAATATTAGAAAGTTGGCAAGTGCCAATCTCTCACATATATTGCATAAAAAACTATTACCTTTTCTGATGGACCTGAAAAAGGCTGAAAGTTTTTTAAAGAGAGGGAACACAGCTTTCATGACAAAATCTATGATAATATTAAGAAATAACAGTCTGAGTGTTTCGGTTTTGTGTTTATTTTTTCCATTTGGCCTATTATTGGGTTACAGGATTTTTTTAAAAAAATTACAGTTAGTGAGAAAAAAAACTATCTTTCCCTCCTATTCATGATTAAGACAGTGATCATTGAGAAAAATATCTAATCATCCTCAGGCAAAGTACACATATGCCCATATTAATCAACCTATAATAAAGAAAATAAGAATAATAGAAATAATAATAACATAGAAATATCACCATCCTGGCAACAAGGAAGGAGACCAAAAAGGAAACCAGCCAATTCTTTCTGTGGATTTCTCATTCAATTCAGTAAATATCTTCGAATATCGTTTGAATTAGTCCACTACTAAGCAATCCATGTATTAGATTGCACAACTTGTGTAGTCGTCAACTAACTGAACTGATTTCCCTCTGGTTATTATTTCATTCAAAACTAGATATACTCAAGAGGGATTTTTAAGAACTTATGTCAAAAACAATGGATCAATAATGATGAGAGCAGCGCCCAGCAATTGGATCAAGCACAGGAAGGAAGAATGATTTTAGGAATTCGATTAACACATCGTGGTATTTTTTTTTGCAATCTGACCACTTGAACGATAGGCTTGATGAAAAAAACAAAAACTAGGAGGAATGTCAACAATAGAATAATGAATAGCTCACTATCTGTAGTAACCTCTCTACTGATTTGTTGTCAAAATAGAAACGTTTTGTTGGTCCATTCTCTTGCAACTCTCCTCTTTTCAATTTCCTTGATCTTCTCTGTTTCCACTGTCATTAAGTAGCCGGGGCGATAATCGTTAACTTCCCAAGAAAATCTCATTGTTTCATGGAAATTCATATCTATATCCGTATATTGGCCTGGTTTGGTTTGTCACATGTTAGGAACCGTCATGTCACTAAAAAATTTAGGTAGCTTTGAATAATAGGCGTTATTAATAAAAAGTAATCATAACTTGTTTTTCACAACTTTTGATGATTCAGTACAATTTCAACTTTTTGAAAAAAATGGGGCAGGAGGGCAAAATAGCGACCATTCCAGCACGAGCTTACTTTTTTAATTGAACTTTCCCACTCAAACCCTCTTCTCCCCCAGTTCATTTTCTTCGAAATTATCTCATGACAATCAAAATATATCTAGAAATTGTTCCACTTGGTTTAGTGGAATGAAAGAATACGTGGATGGAACGCACATTGGATATCAACAAGGAGTGAACTAATCTTTTTGGCTTCTGCTCTCAAACTATGGTTCTTTTTCCAAGGCTAGGAATAATGCAAAAGAAAAATCCGAATTTGGAACGATTGACTCTTCCCATACAGACTCCAATTAACTTTTTTTTTTCCTTTTTTTAATCTATGCATTAATCCTTTAGGCTAAAAGGATACAAGTTCAATCGTTGATGATATTCATCTTATCGCAACAGGGGAGTAAATTATCAAATGATGACTTAAGCAATGGAAAAAGATGTAGGACATTAGTATATAATATATATATTTGGCTTTGTAAATAAAAAAATAAGTTGTTGTTTTAATTCACTTTTTTCTTTCATTTCTTTTTTCGCTAGTACAATGATTTGAAGCAATAATTACTTTTTTCAAGTATTTTTTCATTGTAATCTCAGTCCATGATCTCACAGTGTCAATGAATTGTCAATTTTCTCACCAGTACATACCTGCCGTATATTGTTGGAATCAATAGTAGAGAACGCAAGAAAAACTTATATACATTATGTTATACTATAATTATGCAACTTATTGATAACATATCAACATAAAAAAGTTGGAAGATATCAAATTCTCCTTCACTAGATGTGTCCGTAATACCTCAACCGATTCACAGCAAGCCATATTCTGATGAAGGGAGAGTGAATAGTTTTCAACGTAGTTAAAATTCAAGGCAAAATCGTCTTCTTTGAAGATAAATAACGATCTTTGAGTAATACCAGACAAATTGAACGGAGAGAGCGAGATGGTTGAACTACACATGAACTCCAGTAAACTAAATGGCATGCACAACGAACAATTTGGGGACAAACACACCAAAAAAGAAATTTAAAAAGGGAGACAATCCATTTATTATTAGATAACAGCCTGAATTACACAAAACGATCGATCAAAGCCAGCTAATGGCAATCACTTTAACTGCATCACCATTGACCTTACCCGCCAATTTATTGCAGGGTTTTAATTTGATAATGAAAAATGAGTTGATATTTGCTCACGGATATAAGATATTGGTATTTGTTTGCTATAATCAACTATTGGATTTTTGAAACTGACAATATAAGCTTCAAAAAGACATAACGATGAACCACCACCTCACTCTATGAAAAAACTTAAAACAGAATGAATACATGATAATATTCTCAAAATAATGGATTATCAAAACGCAAATTTTCTATCTAAGGGAAAAATTTGTATTGTCTCAAATTGATTCTCAATCAAATGTTGGAAACCGATTGCTTCTATCTTTTATAGTGCCTGAAACTACGGGGCAGGTTTCAGCTACTTTGTCAACGGCCCAGTCAAAATGGAAAGAAATGGAAGTTATTGTTGGATTTTGAGTGAATTTCCACATTGGCAGCCACTTTGAATAATAAAATCAACAATTCATTTATGTATGAATCATCCAAAAGCTCCTGATGATCTCATTTGATACTCAATATATGCAATGTACTCCGAATGATAATTCCTTGCCATCATCTAAGATACCATGTATAAATTTTCTCCCCTGACTGAAAAACGACGCCTAGATTTTGATTTTACCGTTTGAACTTCAATTACACGGAACTCAAGTGATCAAAACACTAATCTGATTGCAAATAGTCCTCCAAAAATTAATCATTTTCATCTTTTGTTTGGAAAATACCAATCTTTTCGAAAATGAGGCTGCAGCAGGGATAACTGTGGAATAATTAGCAATTCCATTATATATATATATATATATATATATATATATATATATATATATATATATATATATATATATATATATATATATATATATATATATATATATATATGGAATAATGAATTATCCATAGCCACACTGGAGAGTTGTAATACAACAAAACAGCTCTCCATGGAAGACACAATTTTTCAATTAGGAATATTAACACATCCTCATTTAGATTTGAGAACTCTTCAAGTTAAGTAACTTGTCCATTATAACCTTATGCAATGGTCCTTCAACTTACGAGTACAGCACTCTGGTGGATAGGGAATTATGCTTGAGTGAATAATGATTATCGTTTGTTTTCCCTCATTTTGGATCACTACTGCATTCGATTTTTTTTCTATTTCCACTCTGTCTGTCACAAATTAAAATCAGGAAAAGAGTATCCATTCTTATTTATGTATCACTAAGGCAAACTGTGAAAGTCAACGTGAATACAATGATCGCAATCTTCCAATATAGTTTTGTACAAAAATGTTCGACACAGGTTACGACAGTATTCCAGTTGTAATTCTGGGAGTGAGATCGAAGAAGAAATACGCCTGGTAAAAACCATATTAAAAAAAAATTGTTATTCAGTACAATCTAAAAAAGGTATCCCTTCAATGAATCCAATAAAGCTATACGATGAGATCAAACCTTATTTTAGAATAAGAAAAAAAGTGATAAAATAATATCAAATATCACTTTTACAATTGCTATTGATAAAATTGAAATTTCGAATTTTATTGAAAATAATCTAAATAGCAAATCCTGAGATTTAAATGCAGATAAGAAAAATCTACGTTTCCCCGAAAGATATCTGAATGACCAACACTGAAGACATAACTCACATTCTGTAAGGAATTTACTGCCTTGCTAATCACACGTACCGACTCTTTTTGTGCACAAAGAATGAAACAAAGTTCAAATAGAACCACATTGATTTGGAGAGCGTCGGGTAAAATGTATTGACTAAGACAGGAAGTGCGCTCATTACCACTATTTGAATGATTCTCCATAAACTTCCCGACACGGCAAAATGAAAGCCACTGGGCTGGCCCCTTTTGAGGCTCAATTACGATCAAATGTCGATTGGTATTAGATGAACTATAATGGCATCCATCTCAAATGAGAGTGGTTACATGTATAGAATAATATGTATTTTGTTATATTTTGTTTATTGCAAATAAAATAATGATTGCATCCTCTTGTTATTCATCTTTTCTTTTGATTAGCATGATTAAATCTGGGAAATATTAAAAGATTGGACAGGAGAGAAACTAGTGGAGAGAATAAGCAGTAGGACAGGGGACCTAAGGATAATTCATCGATAGAAACAATCGGCTGAATATTTTGTGTCCTGAAAGTTGTAGATAGAAATTGAAGTCTATTACGACGGATAGGAGTATTCAGAGTGGTTCAGGAAAAGAAGAGGGCAGCTATGTTTCTTTCCTTTCTTTCCTTTCTCTTCTTTCCATTTTTCTTTTAGCTTCTGCCCCTCGTTGACTGACGTGGTTATCTGCAAATAAAAGACAGAAGCGACAACGGCTTTCGTATAATAAGATGCCAAGATAATGGTTCTTCCAGCTGAGCTTTCCCTTTACGAATGCAATCCCATTAGATTTATGAGAAAATTGCAAAAAAATATTCATTAAGGAAGGTAATTTGCTCAAAATTTGTTCAACAAAGCAAAATGTTCCAATATGATATTTCTTGTAAGATTAATTTCAAAATGGCTTCCAGCTTTATAACTTCATTTTGTATGACATATAAACGATTAGCAAGCGAAATCAAATCCAATAAACATGGCAACCGGACATGTCATACAAGAGAAGCATCATTTGCTTTCTGTGAAATTGCCTTTTAAAGTCTGCTATTCATATTTTGATGCAATCAATTATAATTTTATGCCCCAAATGGATTTTCATGATCAGCTATTTGATACGAATGAATAGGCAATTTTAAGAATTTAACATGTGTATGAGATTTGTTTTAGAAAAATCGCCTTGACCTTATCTTTACGATGAGATTGTTTCCAAAATAAGATAATGCATTGACTCTCTCCCTGAACACTAGTTCGGGTCATGTAGAATGTTCTAAAGAAATAACCCTTTTCTCTTGATAGGCTCCATCAATCAATTCTGAGGATGTTTTTGGACATTCTAGGTACCCAGCATATCCTGTTCTTTCATTCATGATAATACGCGGGTGAAATTCGTACTTGCAGGGCAGGACCCTCCCTTTGTGGTAATTTATTTCTCCATCTCTCTCACTCTCTATTGCGTGTCTCCCTTCGTCTCTCTATCTTTTTATCCATCTGATTGTCTCTCTCTCTCCCTCTGTTTGAATGTGCCTCTATATCTCTGTGTCTTGTTATCTTTAACTATCAATCTATCCATCAATATATATATATATATACACACAAAAATACACACACACACACACACACACACACACACACATATATATATATATATATATATATATATATATATATATATATATATATATATGTATATATATATATATTCTCAAATTCCATTTTTTTTTAAATAATTTCGATTTAGATGACATTTCTCTAGATAATCTGCTACAATGTATAATGTCAAAAAGTTTGTCGACGCTAATAATCAAAATATTCAAGCTGCAAAAGCCGAGGAAATTGATCTTTGATATCAAATCTTTTTTAATTCAATGGACCCAATATCAGATACTTTTCCTTGCATGCATTTTCACTCTGCTGAAATTTCATCATCATATGAAATCATGCATATGTTCAGATAGTTTTATTGATTGCTAAAAGACCATAAATTGATTTTTCAGGCATTCGTCTTATATATCTTTCGAATTGGAATATTATTGTAATTGATCAATTTCTGAGGATAACAAATGAACAATTTTTGAGTACATCTTCGAATGGCAGTTACTATTGATATCGTCTGTTCTACTAATTTAGATTTTTAACAACAACTGTACAGATGATCACTGATCTTGAGTCACCATGAAATATGTTATATTACTCTTTTAGGCATAGCACTTACAGCTCTTCATTTTACAAAGTCATTTTACAATCCATCCTTTATAACAATTCAACTACTCCAGACTTCTAGATTCTTTTTTACTAAGTGCATTCATTTTTGTAATACTTTTTTCCTTTCCTCGCCGGAGCAGTTTTGCATAGTTATTTTCAGACCAATGTACGTCGAGTCTCAATCTTTTATCTACTTTATATATATAGTAGTGTAATATAACATTTATTGTTCTCTCTTTCTGTTCACCTAGACTGAGAGCAACATTAATGTGTCCGTGCATTATTTTGATGGTCAGTGTTTATCCTGATTCGTTTGTGTTCCCCATGTACGTTTCAGAAATCATCTAAAGGCTGACTCCGAAGAGTGATGGAACGTATCACATTGTACCCCTTTTGTTTTGTACTTGAAAAAGCTCAGAGTCTTTATGTAACCTGAAAGAAAGAACGACAGTGTCTGTGGATTAGTTATAGTAAGATGAGAGAATATGTTAAGAGTAGTAAGTTAGTTAAAAAATATCTGCATATGAAACTAGTCCATGTTCCCATAAGATTTAAACAAGATCATGTGATGATTGAGAGAATATGAAGGTATAAAGAAGAAGGGTTTCATCCCTTCATTTTTGCATGACTCCCATATCAAATATAGAATCAGAATGTCACTTTATGATAATCATTTCACTGTTATCACCCGCACTCATACTCTCCGCCAATCCGGTAGGTTTTGTTTCCAAATCAATACGGGTTCGGTTAGAACGCTCCTTTGAAGAATGGGTGTCCTTATAAATCCGGTACGGTGGGCAAAAAAACACAGATTAGCAAATTTGTTTTCAAACCTTTTGCTAAACCCTTTATAGTTTATACATCACTGTTGCAGGCTGTTGCTGAAGTCTGTCCAGACAGCTGTTAGTTTTTACATCATAGTACTCAGACAGAGTTCTGGTATCGACTTTATTTATTCCAATGTTTCCGGACAGTTGCAAAATTGTTGCTATCCACCCCCCCAACTTTTTTCAAGATTAGTGACAATCTATTGCTGCAGTTGCTTGTTTTTACAGCATTCATACCAGACAGTTGTAACAGTCTTTCAATAGCGTACACATCAGTGTTAACACATGGTTGCTTACACATCATAGTTGCCAGACTGTAATTACACTGTTTAGAGACTGTGACTAAACTATCGTCAAAATCATATTAACTCACGCATCAGAGTGGCCAGTACGTTGCTGTACAGTTACTACGATGTTGCCAGACATTTGATAGTCTGTTTCCAGACTGTTGCTAACGTGTCACTAGATTGCTTATAGTCCAAAACCAATATTTTCAGACTATCGCAAGAGGTTTGCCAGACATTCGATGGTCTGCTGCCTGCAAGTGGCTAGTTTCGTACCATTGCTGCAAAAGTGTGTCTAGTTGTCACCCCATTGTCACTATACTCATTTCAGACCATTTCCAGTGCTTATTGATGCCAAGATCCCCCCCAATTATTGATCACAAAAAGATATATTCCTAGCATTTTGAAAAGTTTTACTACTTGATTGATTTGTTCATCCAAAGCAAAATATTACTCCAGACAATGTGTATATCTTTATACAAATTTGAATTTTTACTACGAGAAGACCAATAACACATTGTGTAATAAGTAAAACAAAATTCATTCTAAGAGTTTGCACAAACAATCAAGATATCATTTCAACCATTAGGAGTCATTTTAGCAATTCTGTTACGGATTGAATTAGACAACCATCATATTAAAAATCACCACAAATACTACATGAAATCACGCTTGGTTTGATCTCAATTTATCTTGATAGTGTTTTTTCTCTAGTTATACTCTTTGTCATCGAGATTTCGGTTGACATAAAAAATATTACGTATTATACGTGATCTGTTTGTAGTTGATCTATTTGAAATGTACTTGTAAGACTTTTAAGAAATAATGTCATGCTCTAAAGCATTAAGATAGCAAGATTCTCCCTGTATGGGAAAAATTGCTGTATTCTATGTATAAAGAAAATGTTCAGCCATGACTATAACTCACAGAAATCTTGTTTAAAATTTGACGAAAACCCTTGATTTGAATGTTAGAAGTATATGTTTAGCAGCAATCTTTGTTTGGTATGATCAATTGAAAAATTGGGAGAGTGATAATCCATGCATTGCTTCCTGCTGATTCAGTTAGTGGACAGTTCACATTCAAAAAGGTATAAATCGAAAAGAAACAAACTCGAACTGTGGAATAAGTTTTACTTGAAATTGCACTATGAATTGAACCTAATTAAGGGATGTTTTTATTTCAAACTTCCACACTTATTATGTGTTTTTTTTTAGTCCCTAATGTACGTATAGGGTTTATATTAGGATTTCCAAATAATAGCTACTACAATAAATAAGTAGTGGCATCTGATACTTAATACATCTACTGATTACTTCTGACAATGACTTGCATCAATATTCGTGTCACCTTCTGTTTTTGCACACAACGACTGCAATTGTTCCCACTGGAGTCCATTTACCTTGATCGGACGGATGACATCAGCCGAATAAATAGTGAATAATTTTTGCCAAGGGGCACAAGCTCGATAATTTTCCTCCCAATTTTGTCAAAACTGTAAAATACAACAGGATCTCGGCTTCTCAGGTGCAGACACATTGTAATCATTCCATCACATTGATATCATTACGATGGAAATAGAGTGCAATTGCAAAACAATATGAATAATAGTAAATAAATATCACTACTTTTTCTCACAGTGTTGCCTGGAATCAATGTCCTGGTGGTTCTGTTCTTGAACCCAATGGTATGGGGAATGTACGATGCTTTCTTTGAGTATTCTTTGGTGTTTTCAACAAAATATTAGGAGAATATTTTAAAATGTGATTTGAATAAGAAAATGAATGAGAGAAATTTTGAACGTAAAATTTGTGTTAATGTATGATGGTCATGTGTGGAATCGTAGGCTTTTATGCGTAAAGACTTATTTATGCATGAGGAGGTTGAATGTAATTCTAGTTCGGCTCGTTCAAAATTACTGAGGCAAAACCACTCGTGGTTTTCTGCAGTGCATACCATCTGCATCCATTTCCAAGATCTTCGCTGCTATGAAGTATGCTTCCGGGAAATATGCTAGATTAATCCATCCATGAATAGGAATAATTTGAATAATATGTGAACATCGTTTTAGATCACGTTTCGCTCTTTAGCACAAGGAATAAAATGTTGCACATAAGAAATCGCTGGCCATGTTGAGAGATTATCGTCGAAATTATGCCAAACTATTTTTTTATTCAGTTTGGAAGTGGACAATGAAATGAGATGGTGTATGCTGAAACAACCAATCCAAAAAGAAAAAAAAGTCATTAAATAGACCGTCAGAGAGACAAACGGATAAAAAAAAAGTTGGATATATTGATTGGAGTATTTATATGGACATACTGAGAGAGACAGACAGACAGAAAGACAGAGAGATAGAGACAGAGACAGAGACAGAGAGCCAGAGACAGAGAGAGAGAGAGAGAGAGACAGAGACAGACAGAGACAGAGACAGAAACAGGGAGACAGAGAGAGAGACAGAGACAGAGAGAGAGAGAGAGAGACAGAGACAGAAAGAGGGAGAGAACAAGGGGATAAGAGTGGGATGTTAAGAGTGACATAGAAAGATAGCAGCATTTTTTATTGAAAATATAAGACGGTTCCCAGTGCTGTCACCACAGGAAAAGGAAAAGCAAGTTAATAAAAGTACTTTATTTGTATATAAGTTGGGAGTTTGGAGATGGCAGGTTGGACAATTCATCCACATCTCAGGAATAAATATTCTTTCTTAGCTGAGAATTTTTGCTGGGTAATGCAATTTTATTCTATTTCAGTGTGTATTATCCTGTAATTGTCCATAGAATAAAACTAAAAAAAGTGGTTATTACTCATTTCAAACACCTTTTCTCCAGCCAAGAAACTGATATACAAATGCAATGTATTTTCTCAAATGTGATTGGAAATAAGTCATGTTTGATGCCTATCGACATGAAGAAAGGTATTTCACGACTTGTCACTGCCCTGGTCGTAAGTGCAAAGTTTGCAGGAAATGATAGTCATTTCCTATACGCTTTAGACATAATCCATTTTAAACTGTAAGTAGGAGATGTTCTCTCCAGCACAAATATTTGTTGCTGGACGGCAATTCTTGATTATTGGGCCATATTATTGGTAAATTTCAGCATAAGAACCCTAATAAAACGAAGACAACCACAATCTGCTATTTTAGAAAATCCCTTTTTTTTTTCAACTCTCAACTCAATATGCAATTTTCTCTGCTATTGTTTTTGGCTACTGTCCTACCACTTGAATATCGATTCTAATTTGTTCTAGATGGTTCGAATCTGAACCTACATTGATAGGAATTTGGACCAAAAAAATCTATAGAACAGGCAACAGATTTGTCTTCGAGCAACAGCCAATGCATTGACAGAAATTACTGTACATGATTTGAAATTCTGTAGATAAGTGAGTTATGATCGGGAAGAATATTGATTTCCCACGTCAAACTGGAATTGGCCTGATAATTTAGTGGTCTCTTAAAAGCTGCACAAAATTAAGCTCATTTACCTACCGACCAGAAAGGATGAAAAACGACATTGAACGCAACTCAGAATTCATTTTAGTTCCCGTTTCAGCACTCAACCACTGTTTTGGGTATTGGCAAACATTCCCAAATTGCAAACAAGCCTCATCACAAACAAGCACTGATCAGTGTCTGGTTGAAAAACGGAGAAACTGTTCTCGTTAATTGTTCATTAGCAACCATGCAGTGGGCAGCATCTTCTGGCAGCATGTCACGGTTTGGGGGATCAATTGAAACTTTGAAGGATTATGATCGACACAGTAATTTGTACTTATCTCTCACCGTTTCCAATTTTTGAAAAACATCCCAAAACCTGCAAGAATGAAAAAAACAAACTAATGAATAAATTTAGAATAATTACCTGATAATTGAATACTTAGGTATTGGTATTTTTTTTTCACTTTATTGCATGATGCAGGAAGAATTCCATGAATTTCCCACCTAATTTGACCAATCCTGTAAACTATGTACTTCATACAACCATTTTATGGTGTTTTAACTTCATATCCATGATCATGTTTTATTGTGATTTCAATTGTAAATTTATGGGCCTGATATAAACACTATTTCCCCCTTTTGTTTTCAGATTGAACATTTTATCATAAATGGTTTACGATGTCTCGATGTTAGATTCGTGAGTTCATTTTGAATGTTTCACCGTGTTTGGATCATAGATTTGAGAGCATAGGATACATGTTCTATGTTTGACACTTTATTCATGAAGCTATTATAAATGTTTTATAGTGATTTTATTTTTGAAAATAACACAATTACGTATTGAAAAGATGCCTCCTTAGTATTTACATAATAAATACAAAATAACAAATGTACACTTAGTTTGTGTGTATGTGTGTGTTTGTGAGTGTGTGTGTGTGTGTGTGTATATATATATATATATATGTATGTATATATAGATATATATAAATATATATATATGTGTGTGTGTGTGTGTTTGTGCGTGTGTGTTTGTGTTTAGTGTTTTGATTTGGAATACGGAATGAAAATCTCAAATGAATTGAAAATTATCATTACGTCAGCTTCAGTTTTTTTGTATACTTTCTCCTCTGAACTTCATTGAAGTCTCCAAATAGATTATGTGTGGTTCTCACAGGGGATTTCAGCTTTTGTGTTCCTGGTTGAAAGAAAATCAATAAAAAAAAATGAGATTACTGTTGGGGGATGCTGGTTCTCCAAAAGTTCTTGGCAAAACACCGGGACCTGCTTATAGATGTATCACTTTTTTACATGTAGTAGATATGTGACTTTTTTTAAAATGATTGTTGTCTCTACGTCTATTGTGCATCCTGAAAACGAGCTGACTAAGTGTCGATGCTATATGTGGATCAAAAGCAGTTAACATAACCTGCATGAGAGTGTTGATTTTCCTATTTTAAATATTTGTTAAACCTCAAATGAAGACTGCAAAACTTGTTAGTTTCCATGATGAATTATGGGCGATATTTTGTATGAAAGAAGGTCACTAATATGGTATGACGGAAAGAAGAATTTTTAACGCTACTCTCTCAAGTTTGGCAACCTGCCTCTCCAAGGATTTGATGATTCAGCTATTTTCATTGGCTTCTACAACGACATCTGACAAGGTAGAAATGCTATTCTAGCTGCGATACACACCACCTATCCCTTTGATATATATCAAGGCACCCTTCTAGTCTCTCACTCAGTCAAGTGTTGTACATTGCAACTGATGTAAAGTACTCAATAGGGATTGGATTTGCTACGAATGGTTTGTAAGTCTAGCTTGTTCACAATGTCACTATTGAGAATTGCTGCGTACTTCTCTGCCGTAGCCAAGAGTAGCAATTATCGAAAGAGTGGGTAAGGGACTACTAAAAACTATTGACCTCTAAATCTAGAACATACCACTAAACTGAATGATTTGTGGGAAAAATTAATAAAATCTCATCGATACCTCATCTTTGGCACAACATTATAATGGATTTGCAGTAATGACAGGTGGATTTTATCGAAATTGCACTGCAATAATGTCTGTAATGAAAGCACCCAAGGTATCTGAAGATACCGTAATAAGGAATATGCAATCATAGCGGGAGGATATATCACAATTTGTGTAACAGTAGCCTCCTATCACTACGGGCCCCACAGTGAGATAAGAGTGCCATTATACTGAATCTGCCGTTATGGTAGGTGTAATTCATACAAAGTGTATGAATAATGAGAAAATGAAGATGACTTCACAGCATAGCAGTCTCTACTCTGCAGATTAAATGATTGAAAGTATTGGAAATTTGCTTGCAATAACATAAACTAAAACTCCTGTGTCATTCAATAGCATCCCTCAGAACAATTCATATTTCAGTGGGGTTTTCTCTTATTTTTCAAAAAAAAAACATTAGGAAATTCAAAAAAGATGAAATAGCAACAAAGTCTCAGGAAACCAGCATATTGAACAACACTTGGACATACGAGAATGTGATTAATCAGAGGGGCAACAATCATTCACAGTATATATATATATATATATATATATATATATATATATATATATATATATATATATATGTGTGTGTGTGTGTGTGTGTGTGTGTATCTATATATATATATATATATATATATATATATATATACATATATGAAAAAAAACTTCTTCATCTACCACCGTTTGTACACGAGGTCCCATTGCAAACGTTCAAAAACCGTGTCTCAATGTGTATCAACAGCGGTGGTTTAATCTCTGCATTTTAAACCAATGACTACATAGCAGGGATTGTTCATGCAAGAAAAATGCTCAAGGATAAGAAACAGAGGATTGAAAATAAGAACTATGCAGACAGCAAAAAAAGATGCAACGATTTATCATTGACTGTAACAGCTCTCTTGATAACTATCAGATGTCCATAGAAGTGAACTAGGATACTTTTGATTACCACTGAAGAATTGAAAAAGATGCAGTAACTTTTCAAGACAATAAAGTATTCCACATATATAGAATAAGATCAAAATGTGAGCAGTTATAAAAGGACCGCATGTGATAACAATAAACGGATATATTTTCTCAGTACTTTCCCAATATTTTCAGAAGTGGCAAAGAATAGTGTTCAAACCAGACTTTATATTCGATCAGTTGGAAAATTCAATTCACACACCGTCAGCCATAACTCTCCCCAAAAGAGTCCACTCAGATCCTTATTGTTCATATATCAGCTTTGCTGGCAAACAAGACGTTCCAATGGATGTATGGGTCCGTAAATTTGAGAATTTATCCTTTTAATACAAAAAAAAATGAGAGTACCATTTATTAATTTCCCTTTTTTCCCTGATAACAGTACTTGATCATCTTCAAACACAACATGTTGTCAAAAGACGTAGACGCATGAGAGTTTCTACTGACGGACAAACCAAACCTTTTATTAACGTTTTCCTATTATGAATGAATTGAAAGTTCTATTCTACCTATGCATGTGTGGTATATTGTCGGCTATTGATTCTACAATCTGTCTCCTTTTTTAATTTAATACCAGATTCGATTCATTCGTACTGACTCCACGGAATACTTTTTTTTTTTTTTACTTCATGTAGTTGAAAAAGGAAGAATTGCCAGTTGTCCAATGGGAAAAAAATGATGCAAGACTATACAGCTCCCGTTGTAAAAGCAAAGATTGAACAGCAATCTTTTTTTCACATGCTTTTTTCTCATTTTTTTTTTCATATAGACATCATATATCTGGAAATATTATCTATCACCTAGTTGGGTAAACAATTAGTGCCGTGAAAATGGTCTCAAAACACCGTGAGAGGTTTATTTGCCTTGGAATACATTCTATTTGGTCCAGGTGATCATAGTAATTCCCTCAGTCATATTGTCCCCCTCGAAAGTTATTTCATGGCTTTAAGGCTAATAATGTCTCTATAAGGTATTTATATCGCTTCAATGGGCCCTCAATAGCTTTTTGCCTCTATTCCGCTGAACAACTCAGAACAGGTCCAGTTAATCGCTAAAAAGAAGAAAAAAACAAGTGTGAATGCTACTGGACAAAAGCTAATTGACCAATTAATATCTTTTTGTGTTTGCTTATGAATGGAATGTTAGGACAAAAGGAATGATTGAATATTCTATTATGTTGAAGTCTGTACTGAGCTGAGTTAGACCAACCACTCCTTATTTCGACAGTGTCAAATGAATTAATTGAAATCCAATTGTCATTAGGATAACGTTTTACCTCTTAGCATTTGAAGATCGTTTAAAATGTTGTAAATGCACAACTTAACGATAGAGTTGAATTTTAATCAGACATTACCACGCTACAACGTATAACCAACTTAGTCTGGTGTTACGCTGAGGTGCTACTGGGGCTCACCAGGTTATTGATAATGGGTTTTCGGTCCCCACTAACCCTAAAGTTTTTTCATTCGCAGCAGGACTTGTATTAGATGATTCATTGTAACACTTTTTTCAATCTCTGAATGATAAAAATGATGCCTCCAGATGAAAAAGAATGAGTCCATTGATGTTAGTGTATCTAAGAGAAAACTGATTGAGGGAAATTAAATCCTTCAAAACATGGTTATTCTCTTATCAACTCATATACGTCACAAGAGCATTCAATGCTAAATGCTTTACACAATATTGGTTGAAGCAAGTTGAAATACAACTGAATATTCCAAATCCATTGGTTGATTCATGTATATTCGTGACTCCAGCATCCTTATCAGCGAGAAATAGGTCCGTCGACAATGGCCAGCAGCACTTGAAAGTATTCATTATGCATACCTAGATATAAAAATCTACCGTAATATACTGGGGAGTATGGTTATATACCACATCTGCTTGCGTAGAAATGTTTGAGCGTTAAGCATTCTACTGAATGGATCATATCAGTTTATTCAGACGCCAATGACCTACTACTCAATACGACATAACGCTGCCTTATACAGGAGAGTCCGTTCATTTGGCGGATACTGGGCGAAACTCCAATTAACACAACGATATATATATATATATATATAACCCAATACACCATCTTTTGACGAGTAGTGTATCAGTTGTACACAGTTTAAAAGGATAAGGCCTAATACGAATTATTTTTGGCACTCTTCTACTTTCACCGAGAAAATAATTCATTTATTCCCTATGACTGGAGGTAGCTTTCTCTCCAAATGTTTTTTCAAACAATCATACGTTGTTTTTTCATGAGGTGTTCATAATCTATTTAGTTACAAGATGAGGACCTCTTGCAGTTTTTTCCATATATGATATGATAGAACAAAAGGGTGAAGCGTCTAGAGTCTGCATAATAAACACAATTAATTCTCAATTTGTCCTTCAGATTTGTAAATTGACAATGTTAAGGAGTAAATATTCGCTCAATATTTATTGTTTTGAAGCCTGCAGCGCTTGAATTGTTTCTTTCTTATATCAACTTGTTTTCTATACGTTTTGTTCTTTTCCAGAGAGAGAAAGCATGAACTTTGTACAGTCAGGGTTCTATTCATAGTTTAACTATAATGATCATGCTGGAACTTACCTTTCCCATTTTTCACCTTAATATTGCTTACATTAATTATTGCTGCTTATTTCGATTCAAATTCTCCAACATCTTCTACCCAGACCCAGAACAATCCTTTACCTCGAGCACAACCATAAACTGGGATTATCCAAAACATAGATGTCAACGTTTTAGAACTTTCATTTTTTCATAATTGCATTATTTTTCAAACAGAAGTGGGGGAAAAATTGGTAAGATGACACGGGTAATTAATGTATGCTGTGTATGAATTTGAGAAAACGAATCTCAGCCAAATGGTTTTATCATACAAAAAAAAATGACCAAAAATGACGTAGTCATTCATTGGATACCTGTGTAACCGCACCTGGACAATAAGCAGTGGTTGGCACATTCGTTCTACAGATCTCCAAGTCTTTATTCCGTGCCTCATCTGTGAATTGAATCCTGAGAGAGCTCACCATCGTTGATACGCATGTTCTCTATCCTGAATTGCAAATCAGCATTTGTTGTGTTTCACTGTGTGGTACTGATAGTCAGGGTTCCGGGCCAAAATAAACGCCGGAATTTCTGATGCCGGTTATCGAGGTAGACTGACCGCTACTTGTTTTGCCTTTTATCCTCTATGCAGGACTTGAGTTATTTAAGATATCACCAACTGCCATATTTGTTTTGATTGTTGTTCTTCAATCACTGCATTCCTCCACAATCCAGTTTTATCTCCATTAATATGCCTGGTTGTCTTAGAAACCTCACATTTTGCATCCTTCTCGATAAGCGTTACAAAAAGTTTCTTCACTTATTATTTTTTTGGCAAGTCATGGAGGTTTCAATTTACGATAAAGTTATAAGCTAACTTTGCCCCCTTGAGTTTATGTCCAGGTACATTCATGCTTCGAAGCTGTGTTTTTGAGTTGCAATATAAATGATTACAGCCCCCCACCCCGGACAAAACATGCCTTATTATTTGACCATTATGATACGTAATTCATGAGGTAAAACACAGCATTTATGAGTATCAGTGATTCATAATTTCACTTTGAGTGGTAGTTTTCATTGTAATCCTGTAAACTGTCGATATGGTGGGTCTATAGGATTCTGGCAAATACCTCAACGGCTACCGACAGGCAAAATTAAATCTCTAGGTTAGCCAGAATGGAAATGCTGAGAGTACAAAGCTGACGGACTAAAAGGAGTGAGTTCAATATGAAAGAGTCCAAACTTTTCTCGCCAATTGAACATTTTTCATATTCTCAAAATGATAAAACATCTGGTATATCCTATCTTCTGATTACTAAAGAAAGTATCGTCACATGGTCGAGCAAGAAAAGTTTTTTTTTTCTTCCAAATACAACTTTGATCACTATACGGTGTAAATAGCTTATATAGCAGTTTATTTTTTACAATATTCTACCATGAATGTGTGTTCATGAAAGGGGAAACACCGACTCCCCAACCCATCCACTTCTTATTTATTTACAGAATCCAAATCAACAAAGTTTCTTGGACATGTTTTGGCCATCATATTTAGAAAGATCTCACTAAAAAATCCTAAGTAACTAAGTCATTTTTGTAGCGAATGAGTTGAACGTTATGGATTGAATTATAGAAAGAAAAATGAAAAAGTATTAAAAAAAAAAAGTTTCTACATTCGCCTATGCGAAACACTAGAAAGTATGAATTTTCAAAACAAGCATTGATGCAATTGGACGCCATCTAAGAGGAATTTGTGGTGAAGGGGTATCCAAAAAACAAAGATTTCTCTCAAGGCCTATTGAGGGGTGAAAGTTTATTTGAGCCCCGTTCTCTGGTCTGTAAAAATGATACATAGATGATTAGAGAATCAGGTCAACGTCCGTACTGAAGAGACTGTTGACAGATTTGTTGACATTTAGTTGCTAGATTTTAAAACAAAACTTCATCAGAGAATATTTTGTTTAAAATCTCTACGAGCGTACGTCTACGTAGAGTGGGTAATTCATACGAATTTCCTTTTGCGTAACTTTCCTTGATATGGCAGCTTCGAATTAAATTTTCCGATGTTTTAGGATAAAAGCTGACGTATGAATATATATCCCTGAAAAGGAGGGAAATTTTATGATACATGGAAATTATGTTTTCATCTCAATTAACTTTTTTTTACTTGATTTGTTTATCTCCTTTAAATACTCTATAGTCTGCCTTGAATAATTTCTGTCACATAAAGAAAAAGGAATTCGATTTACATTTCTCTCGATAGCAAAAAACCTTTTAGATGTAAAAAGTAAACAGACGAAATGGTTTTCAGAAAATTAGCGGTGCCAAGTGAAGGGTGAATATTAACAAAAGATGAATCTCAAAGAAACAAAATAATAGATAAATGATAAATAATGAATAAAAAAGAATCTTTCAACGATGGCAGCTATGTCTATTAAGAAGCCGAAAATTATGGTTTTCTCCTGACGTGTTGATTTAATGTTTTCAAAGATATACTCATCTCTATTATTTATTATTTTAACATAAGTATGAATTGCTAAAGTTAAAGTACCTTTAATGTGTCTACCTCTACATATGATTTCAAAAGCATGGTTACAGAATTAACTTTGGCAAGAGGGATATATTAAAGAGACAGAATAAACTAAAATATGTGAGAAGAAATCGAAACCTTTACCAGAAGCATTTCCCTTTTTTCTTTAAATCTATTTTCATCAGAAGCCCTTTTTTCTTGTCATTTGATGGTGATATCGTAGGAATGATATGCAGATATCCTGATCTCAATCGTGGATGTGAATGATGGGATCTTGTCCACTTTTTAATGATTTTTATCTCGTGATTATTCAGATAATTCTCCCAGGTCTCACTTCGTCACTTGGTGTTAAGTTGAACCATACTATGTTATTGACTCATAACGTATGAGTAAACCTCTGCTCTTCTTTGATATATCACCTTTTTCCAAAAATGAATAAGATCTGATTGGTATATTTTTGCTTATTATTAAAAGCCTGTGGCATCAGTGGACCCTTGGCGTATCATAGATCACTAAGCTGCTACGGTCTTCAGAGTTCTTGTCTGATAACCATACTGTATCCCTTCATTTGTTAACTAAAATGAAGCCACTTTCACTTCTTTTATTTTCCCATTAGATACCATCAACCAAACTGTCAACATGGTATAGCTTTGGTTTTTAATTGATTTTGAATAGATGGCTGACAATGTTTGTATCTATGCAGAAGCCACACCAATAGGAGGTTGGAAGTTTTTTTCTTTATTATGTCTACATATATTCATTAGATTACCCCTATCATTTTTTACATTGTAAGAGCTGGTTGGTCTGCTCAATAGAAAATTTATTTCACCTTTAAAAATTTTGCTCCTTTTTAGACACTATTTTCTGTTAAAGATACTGTTGGTGTGAATAGGAATGAAGTACATTAAAATACTTCGACAAGAATATGATGTTATGAAGCACACTTTTTAATAAAATTTCGCGAGTTTTCATGGATATTCACATAATCTCAGGTTTCGAAATATCACTGTAACATTTTGCATGTTTTGAAATTGAGTATCAACAAGATAAGCTGGCGGTGTGTGTGTGTTGTGTATAAGTGCATTCTTATACGTGTTATAACTTGGACATATCTGTGTGTATGTGTGTCGTCCTGGGAGAGCCTAATAGACTAATAATGGTGATAGTGTTCCCCTGTCAAACCTCCCAAAAGTTCAGACAATGTATGTTGCTGCTCTCAAATTTGAACCCTCGTTCCTTTGCAAAGTGAAATTAATTTTCAGTTGCAAATAAAAATACACATTCCCGGCAAAGTGTTAGATCGAGAGACGAGCTAGACAAGTTCAGGAAGTACTGGATCCGTGACGCCCATGATAGAGAAGTGTGGCAAATCCTGGGGAAGGTCTATGTCCAACGACGGATGCTAAAGACTGACGATGATGATGATGATGATGATGATGATGAGTTCTGTTGGTAAAACTTGAATGTTTACATGCACCAAGAACCAGTTAGAACACTTGAAAAAAAAATACAGAAAAATATGTTGATGACGTCGGTGTTATTTATTCTTGTGCATGCCTGAGATTGCATCTGAGAGTTTATGCTCGTTTTTATTCTCTCATGTGCGTTTGACTTCGAACTCTTAGTTGTAACCATGCAAATATATGCTTACAAGCTTATTCAGCATTGCACTCAATATATTAGAGGAAATACAACATGGAATAAAGAAAGAAAAAAAGGAAGGAAGAAAAAAAGAAGGAAATGGGAGTTGCAGGAATACAGCGTAAAATAGAATGGAATGAATGGAAAACTGAGTTGAAAGAAAAGGCTGTATTTTTGATATATGTTTCCATCATCTTCGCAAGGTTTCCCGTGATTTAATTTCGCTCAGTGTGTATACACGGTGTAATTAGTATACTGCCTGGGGCAGACACAGAACAAAAACGTCTGGAAAGCACTGGTTCACAATAAATCTGCTACGAACTTTTGTGGAAAAAATCAATAAATTCACAAAACATTATTGTGATATTCCCAAGTTCATTCTTCTCGTTCTGTTCCTTTTCTCCTGCATTTTAGAAAACCACATGCAACTTTGCTATGACTTCGAGAATTCAATGATGCCTAAGTAAAAATATAATCAGGTATGGTATAATATCGAGAGCTAAGGAATTTCAGAATTTTTTTTTCTACCAATCCGATGACGAATGAGCTTGTGAAAAAGTTTACTTGGTTACTCAATGGAAACTGTCATGTAACAAGGGTATCTTTGCAGTATTCGTTTGTGAGAATAATCGATGGCAAAAAGGGGACGATCAGTAGACCTCACTCTTTGTCCGCCAATAAAATAAGGATCAATCCCCAACCACCCTGAAAAATGGGAAAAGAACGGAAAATACATAATCTAAAAAAAAGGGTCTTTTATGGACTCACCCTTCACTGATTGGAATTCAGCGGACAGTTTGAAAAGAAGAAAAAAAAAAGGCATGATAATAAGTAAATTTTTGCCCTCTAATTCTATTAATGCTGTTTGCATAGAAAGGTAATCTTGAAAACTGACAGGCACCGATTTCTCGAGTTTTCTTTACTATTCTGGTTGGGGGGTTCTGTTAAAGTAAATCTATCTGTGAGATTGCTGGGTGGAAACCAGCACGGAAATTGACTTAACAAGCCAATTTGGAATCATAATTGTGACAGCTAGTATTTACTTTGCATTGATGACCTTAGAGGGAGGCACTATTCCACATCATTCCTCAACTATGGATAAATAGTGGAGGGTCAAGTGATTGACAAAACTTTACGTGTTTATCACCACGGTCTAATCCTCGTTTCACAAACCAGATAAGCAGTGAATAAATATGCGATACGTTGAACTAAAAAAGGGTGACCTATAGCCATAGATTGCGAAAAGAAAATACCAAACTACTTGGGAGGATTTCACCAAACAGGTGTCACGTATAAGTCAATCAGTGATTGATGATATATATATATATATATATATATATATATATATATATATATATATATATATATATATAAATAAATAAAAATAGCCAACCAGATAAGTTATTCGTCAGTTCCGATTGTAATGCTGTGGTAGTTGTGCATCACTTTTGTTGGTCAGTCTCTTGAATAAAGGTCACCCGTGACTAAATTGCTCTGCTAACATTGTTCTGCAAATGAAGAACTTTACGCTGCAGAAAACTCCGAATAAGCGAACGACCATTCTGTCTCGTCGGTTCTTGTGATAGATTATGTAGATGCTCATTTCGTATTCACTGTTCTTTGGAATTGACTCTCAGCAAATATGGCAGATATCAAAGTGAACCCCCCCCAAGCATGTGAACAGACCAGAGCAAAAGGTAATTCATACCAAGTGAATTACGTTCTAAGAACAGTTTGAGAGATAATGGATAACCTTTGCTTTATGATTGAAAGTGGATTCCTCCGCCTCGATGCACGTAAGAGGAAATGGAGAGTTAAAAAAAAAAGAGGAAAAGGCGTAAGCGTTTATTAGATTCCCATTCATATGATTTGAGCTTAAATTTAGATCCTTGGTTTTCATTCCAATAGCACGTAACAGAATCAGCTTTCTTCCTCTGAGGGATCCTTATATCGCTTCAATTTACTTTTTACCTTTCTTTTTTACCACTTTCTTATCACTTGAATCTGCCTTTATCTCTTTTGATCATTTCTGTGCAATGCAGCCCGATTTATCGATGCGAGATAATTGGACTATTTTTACTTATTAAGTCACCCCACACCAGTGGCATTCAAAGTGGGGTTCAACGCTTTAAATTCATAAACTCCTTTTTACCGTTCCTCGACATAGTGATAGTTTTCAAAGACAAATATTTGAAAGGTGATCTTTCCAGGAGTTTTGCAAAATTGAATAAAATGTTTTCTATGGACTTGATCACTCTCATTACCTTTTTATTACTCCAACTGGAATGGTCCTTTCATTCTATTATAATGAATAGCAACATTTTTAACATCCAGAAATTAATTGCTGACATTACCTTCATGTCATAGTCAGTTTGCTAAAGAGGACGTCGTGTATACGCTTTGTTAGTTCCAAGCTGTCTAGACAGGGAAATGCTTGAAGGAAGAAAATTAAAAAAAAAAAGAAAATACATTCACCTCGTTTGGTTGACTTAATAGCCAAGAGAAAGTGACATAAGGAATCTCACGACGCGAAAATCTAATGGATCCAGAACATCACTTGAAATATTAACATCAACAAATGAGGAGGTCTTGTTAGATATTCAATAAAAACCGTCAAGTAAGCAGATGTTAAGTAATAGCATTCCAAAACTCCATCGTCTAATTTTTTGCCCTCTAATATCTGAGTTTCAACCCCTGCATTACAAATTGTGACCAGAGCTTAGAAGGATTCTTCAAGTTGAAGTCATAACGAAGTGGATGTCTCAAATTTTCTTCAGTAAAAGCTGACACCAATATCCTAATTAGGAAATGTGGATACTCCGATTGTTTTGAAGATGTTTTTAGAGCACCAACGTTATCATTTCAAATCATTGTCACTTTTTTGTATTGATCAAAGAAATGTTAGTAAATATACATAACTACCAAACCTAAAACAAACTCCTAACCAACAACATCGCACTAACAACTTGAACATACAACGAATTCCTAAATAACAAAATTGCACAAAACTACTATGAATATAACACCAAGAGGAAGAACTACGAGGTAGCAATAAAATCATAGAGGAAAGACATCAGTGACAATTCAAACATCTGTATAAAAGTTAAAGAATTACGTAAGATCTGTACATACTAATGTGGGATCAATAACCATAAAACATTGCCCCCACACACACTTTGGTATGTAACTCCATTAAATCTTAAAATAGATGTATCTGCAATAAGATACCTAAAGTTACAAACCATACCATCAAACAACAAATTAGAATGAACCGATGGATGAAGACAACGTTGAACAACGACATCATTTGTACAATCAAATGTTATGGACGCTTAGCTTTCTATATGCGAACGGATCTTCAAAGAAGTCATGGGAAATCCACACCAACTTTAGTGATAAAGATATAGAAAAAATCCACACTTCAGACATACCATACTGTTCGAAAATCGAAGTCTGCAGCGTCAAAGGTTTCAGCAGAATATCAATTCTATCAGAGATGTCGGACTCGTTCAGTTTGCATCTTTTATATAATATCACCAGAAAACTGAGTTTGACTTAACGGACTCCACCACGATTACTGTCAAACAATATTGAAAAAAATATAAACTCTAAAATGTAAAGAAAAAATCATGAAAAAAAAAATGAAGAATCTGTACATTTTACGGGAACTACCTTTGGATACTATGGAAAGTAATATCCGATATAATAATATACAGCAACAACATGATCTGAAATCGACAACCATTGAACTCAGATACTGAGATGGGAAGATATCATTTTAATTGTTAACAAAACATTTCCCCCTGTGCAACGTACTGAGTAAATTGTCTAACAAGAACAATTACGTATAGTTGTATGAATAAATTTTGATAATTTCATTATAAATCATAAAAACGAAGAAATCGGGTATGTTACAAATGGAGAGATCATGTATAAACCAAACTGAAAATATACAAAAAATGAATGCCTTTTGCAAAACAATTGTCACAAACTGGATATTGTATACCACATATGAGGGAAATATTATATAAAAACGCAAGGAACAATATATATATATATATATATATATATATATATATATATATATATATATATATATATAATTTTTATTGTTTTTTTTAGTTTTTATATGATATTTCCCTGCCCCCTGCCCTACCAATTGTCAAAATATGTTCAAATAAACCATATTTTGCCGATGGTCTTTCCCCTCCCAGAATGAATTCCATGGTTATTGATTGATAGTTCAGGAGTATAATTTTACACTGAAAAAACAAAACGAAAATTCAAACAATTTCAAAAAAATTAGTTGTCATAGTGATGTATCGAAATTATTTCATTTCCATTAGACTCAACCCACAATGCATAAATTAAAAATCAGTCTGGTTTACCACCAAAAAGCCTCGAAATGACCTGTACTACACTATATGTGTTATAGTTTGACTTTTTTTAGTTCGGTAATCTTGTTGAGAGTCTTCATTGATTCAGTTTCTAATCAAGTATTGAACATTATGACCTTCGACAAATAGTTCGTCACCCACATTCATTGCTTATATCTTTGACTTCAAGTTAGCAAAAAAAAAACTAGGTGAAATATAGTCAGAATTATTTCTATATGTTGCTATACCTTATTATATAATGGAAATAGAGGAGAAAAAAATCCCAATAAAACTGGTAGTAAAACACGCACAAAAACATGACCCCTAATAGCAGTGTGCAACTTGAAGAAAATGATACGTTCAATGAGAAAAAGTTGTATATTTTCTGATTGGTTAGGCTTTATATGTATAGAAAAAATTGCTCTGAGACCACATCAGTAGTAAAAGGAAATCAACTTATTTTTAATTGCACGATTTGAAAAACCGAAAATTTTCGACTGCAGGAAGTAAAGTAGGTAATTATATATGACTACAACTTTCCAAGTTTCAGAAGTAATTTTTACAGGGAATAATAACCTTTCACTGTATATTTAGAATACAAGCAATCTGAAAATAACTATTAAAACCCAGAACGAAAAATATCGTCGCACAATCTTCCAAGACAGAAGGGTTAGATTCGAAAATAAGACTTTTGAAGGCTTGACTGAATCGTGAATTTTCTCTATGAACAATGATGTAAAATTCAATCTTGCAGGAAAGCATGTATATAATTTCGATGAAAAAAAATAGGCAAAATGATTTCAATACGGACCAGACCATCTATCTACTACTTCCCAAACTGACATGATGATTGGCGCCACTCAATCATTTCCCAGTGTTTACCATGGAGAAATGTATGCTTTTGAAATGACCGGGTCCCTGCTACGAGAATCGTTCCGCGAATAGATTGCAGGAAAAGAGCTGGAGCAACTGCAGACCAATTGTGTTGCTGAATATGACACCTGGTATTCCCGGTCACATTTGGGTATTGACCCGTCTAGACGTCCCTTAATTTCGGAACCTATGTAATCCAATGTGAATTGCTTCCATAGAACAGATGCAACTCATTCTAGAACACGGTGAATAATGCCAATAATTTGTAAGCTTGTATTGTAATTCAGTCCAGAGAGTATTGATTTTCTACGACTTCTGCTTCTTTTCTGCGATTCTTCATTCTGTGCTTGACAGCCCTTATTAAATCTCATCTCACGCCAGGGACGTTATTGATTCTCTAACCTCTCCGTTTGCCAATGTCCCTCTCCTTTACGCTCCCTCAATTTGAATAATCTTTTCAGTAATTTCTCATATCCCTGCTTGCTTTCCAAATTATTGCTGCTGCTGTGTTGTCCTGGAATTGTTCGAATGTTCAACAGGATTGAAAAAGTATAAGTATTTGGCTGTCTAGAATATTATGGTGTATTTTTAAAAATCATACACTATCTCTACAATTTGGTTATCGCAACTCTCACTTCTGTCAACAAAGTTATAAGTGATTTCTGTATTTCTTAGTGTCCGTGTGTTCGTCTGTTTGTATCTTCACACGATATCTCCAAAATTAGTGAAGATATTTGATTGAATTTCGATAGGAAGGGAAATGGGGTTGGTAACCAATAGAATAATTTTGGAGCAGATGTAAGATTTTTTTTTTCTGATGGCAAGATATCTAAAAAGAATGTATCTAAGTATTTACTTTTGACTGTCAGCAAAATATATCTGAATGTTCCGAATGAATTTCTATAATATCTATGGAGAAATGGTCAATAGGTTATGGATGAACGGATTACGTTTCGGAACCAATCAATGATATGTCAAAAGCACATAATGCAGCCAGGATTCCATTTTGGAGGTTTTCAATGAAGTTCACAGCTTTTTTTCTTCGATACTGAGTGATTGGGCATTTAAGTGTGGGAAAGAGCAAATATGCAAAGCATGGTTTCACAGTGGTCAACGATGACCAGTTCTAACTCAATGCTGGTTGCAAATGATTGAGTTGCATGTCATTGGAAAACGAACTGTGTTATTTCAAGCATGTATCAATGTAGACAGGTACTTTGGAGGATGATAAGCTTTTAGCTGACCTGCCAATCCTTTTAGAACAAACAATTACCTGGGAGAGGTGTTTGTTGCAAAAAAAAAGTTTCTTGCGAGAGAGAATTAATTTAGGAATGCAATGTATGCAATCTTCATCTTAATTGAGGGACCATTCCAATATAAGGCCTTACGGAGCTGTGGTCAACACTGATAGTGATGACAGTCGTTGTTACAACTGGGAAAGAGATATCGTTCACTATTCTGTCGTATCCAAGCAAACATCTCTGTCCTCAGTCGGTTTCTATGACTTTGTACCCTGGCCAGGGCCTCTTGTATTTTTATGACATCGTCTGTAAGCTGCAAGACCCTAAAATGTGAAGAAAAGGAATACACTATACACTGATTTAGTACTAAGGCATCTCCTTCTCTTTCATCACTGCTTCTTTTCGCCTCCATTGCAGACATGCAATTAAAAGATTTTACTACCGTTGGTAGCTGTCTTATTTTGAACTTGGAAGAGATGTAAAATCCTTTCTTTATGTTTTTCACTATTTACAAGTATTAATACAAATTTGACTATAACAACTTTTCCAGGGTTCCCTTCATGGATGAAAACGTTTGAGAATACTTTGCATTTTCTTGTCCGACTTCCTATTGATCTGCCTGGACACATATTCTTTTTAAGGATGCACCGAGCAATACAAGGGGAAACAATAAATCATTTTGAGCGGTTCAGAAGACATATTCAAATCGACAGACCCTCTCTCTCAATTTCTCATTTATGGGCATGTTTGCTCATGTTTGTCCTCACAATATCGGCATAAGTTCTTGATGAATCAAAGTCAATGTCAACCGCTGAACACGTCATCTGACGTTCGCAGCAGTATCCAAAGTGGTTCAATAACTATGGCGTAACAGGATTGATGGATTCCAAATTTACATTCTCATCAGGACCAGGGAGAGAATTTTCAATAGTGCTCTCGTGGAACATATGCAAGGAGGTGAATTTGAAAATGCTTGACTTGCAAAATAGCAATCTTGCAGTAATTTTGATCCGAACTTAGATCCCACTGCATTAACTGTTGATCGAAGCAGCTTCGTGGATGCTAATTTTACTCGATATTTGATTACTAAATTAAAGTATGGGAAAGATTTTCACAGTTTCAGAAAACAAAATTGTCTTGAAATTTTTGAATCCCTTTACCTTCAACAATTGACTGGGGAACATTTGATTTTCCAAGTGAATTTATCTCAATTTTATTCTCATCTTTGGAAAATCTATTTTCCAGCAACGTATAATTCTTGGTAGAGATTTTGTTTGGCTTTAAAGTATGAGGGAAGAACTGCTTTGGAACTCTGGGAATAACCATTACACTTGTATACCTTGAATTGTGCAGTTTCAATTTTCTTAATATTCATCTGATTAATTTATTTCTGAATAAGTATATAAATAATTCATTAACGAAAAAATTGGAATACCAAATTATAATAAGACCTTGAACATGGCAGCTTTGAACAGTTAAGAAATTCTGAGAACAAATCAACCGTACAAATAGAGTTATACCTGGATATGATGAACTTGTGATTTTACAAAATCCATCTACACTGTAAGTACTGGAAGAGCTTATACTTCACTTTCATGATGTTTACTACAGTAACAAGAGGGGCGATCAAACTCAATACAACATTGGTGATCAGCATCACAAGCTTGGTACAATATAGAGACGCTGCTGCTAGTAATATTCCTGATTTTCACTATTTTTGATTCGGATTGACACACAGCCTCTAAAGAAAGGATCAACTGATTGAAGTAGTAGTGATCATCAACAACGTATCGACCATTACTAAATTACTTTAGAAACTGGGGATATCATAGAATCAATCATTTTTCGGAGAATCAACAAAAGTCATTGCGCTTTTACGAAGCTTAAAGTTCCCAATCTTACAATAAAAAAAAACTATCTTGATTTTAAGAAGTACATATTTTGGGAAAAGAAACACAGTATGATTTTATAATTTTTTTATAGATTGATCGTTCATTTCACTTAAGAACCCAAAAGATTTAGGCCCTAGAACTTCTCACATTATCATGATATTTTTCGCTCAGCCAGCTTTTCCATAATCTAATTTTCAAAATTTTATATCATTCAATACCGGCATATAAGTGAGAAAATTATGTTCCGGTGGTTTTATTGTCAATGTCCTCCGAGTAATGCATGTTAAACGATAATATATGTGTAGAAAAGAAAATGATTAAGACTTACGGACCCCCAAAAGTCCAGCTTTACTGTGAGATCCTTCGAAGAGGAAAACGTATCCTTTTTCTTTGCATCATCCAAATGGGAAAACATTTCCTTTTTGAGCTTTCGAGGATTTGGTATCTTCCCAAAGTAGATAATGTTCATTACCAGAAATGTTTGCTACATGATCCGTAAACGTTTCATGGCTCATGGTATTCCCTGTCTACATGTCGAAGTACTTGCCTGTCTAGAAGATGCTAACTTATGATAATTTGTAAGTCGGTACGTCCGACTTGTTGTGGCTAGATTTATCAATTTCTCCTAATCGTGTAAAAGCCAGCTATAATCAGTTTTCATAGAAACAAGCATGGACTTATTCTTAAATGTCAGAACTAACTGGTTAGTCGTAAATAGAAACTGTCACGTGACAAACATGTCTTGGTGTTTTGTTGATGATTTAAAAAAAGGGGGGGAGTGATCAAATGATAATTTATTTCTCTTTTATTTTCAGTCAGTGCTCACTGAAAATATTCAAATTTTCAAAGCGATAACCGAAAACACTGTCAGATACGAAGTAAAAGACCAGTATAGCGTGAACTGTGTAATAGCCAGTATATGTCTGAGTTTAATCCCTGCCCTAACTTTATTGATACGGCCTGTACACATGATATACGGACATACACTGTCAGCTACAATCATTTAAAAGCTAAGGCACTTGTGTTGGGAGTTTAAGTGACAGTTTTGGGACTGTTTTTAATAATGCAGCTACATAAGTTTTAGTTATTCGTTTAGACTTTTCGCAATAAGTGAAAACAATCAATTTAGTTTTTTTTCTCTGTTGTTTACTTCATAGTATCATATATATTGGTAACTTATATACAGTCCGAAGCAGGTCTCAAGGAGATGTAATAGATATGTTGGGCCTTGACAGCCATTTAAACCAAATACTCTTGTGCATTCTGGTTTGTATGAAAATTTCCGTGTTGATACGCTCTGTGTGATGATCAAACACGCTTGACTACATGAGGATCAAATTTTATTTGCTCTATCAAAATGCAAAAATGAACAAAACATATTTAATTTATCCATGCCCAATTAAAATTCCTTCACAAGTGGACGAAAATCCATCATACGCTTTTCAGCATTGATCACTGTTAATCGTGCATGAATCCATTGGGTTTCAATTGTCAATGCCATCGGTGTCTCCTGCTTGAATGTTAAACTCAGTAGTAAGAGTCTGGCAATAGGTTTAATCTGTTGTTTACTGTTGAGCATACATAGTATGGCTTTGTACAAGGTTTATAACAGACTAATACAAGGCAGCTAAAGATTAATGTGGCTCTGCAGTGTGTGAACCGCCTCACTAACTTCATTTCTTAGGCTTTGGTCATAATCAACAATGGCAAGAATGTAATTATAATCAGCAAGATGGGATAGTAGTCCAAGTAATTTAGATATAAAAATGGCTAAAAATGATTTAGGAGTGATTACATAGTAAACTCAGACAAATCAATTACATAAACTGTAGATTTAAACTAGAAAAGATCAGATAAGTTACTCAAAATAAACTGTCTTGGGATGCATATGGAAGTTAGTGATCAATGAATAAATTACTTCTCCCACCTTCTGTTGCGTCAGAATGAAGTACATATTTTCAAAATTCAAAAATATCGAGAACGCAACCAGAGAGAGTAAAAGTATTTTGGTATTTGATTTGGGGACATAATCTTGAGTAAAAGCTGAAATTTCAACTGTTCAAACTTAATCTGGTTTACACTTGCGTCACACCACCTGATGTTTTGGCTGAAGCAATTTTGCATATAATATCTTGAATTGAACATTATGAGACAGGATGCTTTCAACTTGTCAGATATTCTTGCACGATTACCAGCTCATTGCCATTTGAGTTTTCGATGGACTGTATGTTATCCCTACTGTTTTTTCACATATACTGCTACGTTTTGTGCTCTGCATATGTGATGTTGTGTATAATACAGTCGTGAAAAATGCAGTATTGTTCTCAGTTTGAGGAGCAATTCCTTCGTAACGATCCTTATTACATCAACATAAGTGACTATCGGTTGCTACTATCGATTTTGAAACTAATTCGAATTTCTTTTTCTCATGAGCTGTTTATCCGTAAACTTGCCATCTGACATCAATATTTTGTTTGAATGATTTTGGGGGGCGAGAGGTTCCTCGGAGATACCTTGCATGAGATTGATGAAGTGATCACATTCTTTTTATGCTCTGTTATCGATTCAAATTTTGGATCTTCATTTTCAACACGTTTGTGGTAGATGACATTTGTTCTCTTGGAATCGAGTTGTTAAGAATTTTGGTTAGCTTGCATATTCTTGTCTCATTCTATTTTGAAGATGAATTCTGCATCTACAAATCATTCAATTGCATGTGTCAAGAATATAAATCTTTGAGCATAGAAATTTTATGATTCGACTGTCAATCGTGAGACAACCGCAAATGCTGACTTTTGACTATTCTAGACTTCAAACAATTTCAAAGTGAAACAAAATACAAATGATAAGAAGTCTACTGTATTTTTTAAAATTTGATATCATTCTCCCTCATTCATTCAAACATTGTAATATACTTTGTGGTAGTGCATCAAAGCATTTAAATTTAATTTGATTTAAATATTTGTTCAACTTAAAAACTTAAATGTATGGGCTGACCCCTTTAATTAACAAAAGGTAATTTGACAGTTGCGCAACTTATCACGTTGAAAAAAATTCAGACTTGTAGATTCGAATTTTTTGCATTAAACCAATTGATATACAGTAAAGAAAGGATATCTAATGTTTCACATCGATCCAGGTAAAAACTCGTAACCTATAAAATTTACATCTGAACACCTGAAGATACATGGCACAATGTCCGAAGGAGTTTTAATTAACAGAATATTTTAGAATTGACAAAGTATGTATACTAGTTAAATATTCTTGCCAGTATTTTCTGTCAAACAAACATGGGTGTTTTCTGGGAAAATTGAAAATGAAGCAAAGTATTGTGGAAATCTTTAAAGAAAAAAAAGATGAAAGGAAGGAGATATGAAACAGAAAAATTGAGGAATGGCTGGCAATTATAAAATGAATCTATTTCAAAAGAAATATGAACAAAAGATTCCAATTGATCATGAAAACATAAGAACTGGCGATAATTGGGTTACACGATGAGAATTTTAAAAATGATGGAAAATAATTAAAATATTTCCACTGCGGAATGAAAAATGTTGGCTACGGGACAAAATTGTTCATTTCAAAGTGGGATAAAATGTTGAAAAAATATAACCGAACTTTTCCGATCGAAGTTTGAGATTTTCTGAGTGACGTTTTAAAAATCAAAGGAAAAAGAGAAGGGATTGCCGTACTGGAAGAACAAAGGAGACAAAAATGAGGACAATAAGAAAACAATTGAACAGTAAGGGGGAACTCGTTTATCGATCACATACACAAACATACGCACATAAACGCACACAAGGACGCAAACACACGCAGACACACACTGGGGAAGCTATTTCTACCATCACACAATACAGCCACTGTTGTATATGTAATGTATTTCCACATGTGCATATGATTATTTGGCAAAGATTTGAGGTCATTGGGTAGAATTTTTACTGTGGCCTGTCACCCCAACAGCCCAAACACATTAAAATGTATACATATTCTTTCATATCGAATTATGGGCTAGCACGATTGGTACCCCTCTCCAGGCAACTACCCTGTGAACCACTGAATTAACACAGCCAAACATTAGCAGCTTTTTACGATCTTCTGTAATGGTTACTGAGTCTGCAATTTTTAAAAAGCTGCCACAAAGTACAATTTTTTCCGTTCTTTTTCATTAACATCGATTATTACCAACTCACAATTTCTAAAAGCCTGTACTTAAACTAATCCTGATAATTGGAAATCTGCTTTGAAGTTAAATACATAAATGATGTAAAAAAGCAATAATCAAAAGTCAATTCTGCCTATTCACTAAAGGTGCAAGGTAGCTGAATGTTATGACTACATTTCTGGCACCAGAAGCACAGATGCTGCCATTGATCGTCGGAAGTCTCGATTTGAAATTGAAATAATTTTTTTTTTCAGCATAATATTTAGCACATAGAATTTTGATTTGAAGGAAACCTCTCTTTTCAATGAATCATTGACTAGGATTATGAAAATTGAATAGTATTCTATTGGATAATACATTTGCTTCCGAATATATATCAGTTCGAAAATAGAAGAAGAGTGGTTAGAAATATTTGTGATAAATGTATCAAATAATATGAATTGTTGAGAAAACTTCTCGAACCTGGAGAATAGGGTTTACATGTTGACATGTATGATATAATATCTCCCCGATGGAACACATGCACTTACAGCATATGACACTCTTTGCTGAAGTACCTGCACTATTTTACTGGGCACTGATGATATGAATTTCTTGATTTGATGTATTTAGAAATGCTATAGAAAAAATATGGAATATCGTCAGTCGATCAATCCTGAATAGAACCAGATGATTTTGATAAATGGGGATTCGAATACATTTATAATTTTTTTTTTCGGATGAGCTGACTGTGTCAATTACCTGATGAGTTATGACTTGTGACTTCTTAGTGTTAGTCAAAATGTATTATGCAGGGTGATTAAAAAGGATGAAACTGTCTTTATGGCATCTTTAAGTCTCACTTCAGATAGATAGATAGATAGATAGATAGATAGATAGATAGATAGATAGATACATACATACATACATACATACGTACATACATACATACATACATACACCCTCAAATCACATGAATGTAACAAAAATGATATATATTTCATATTCATTCAAACTTGCAATAGATGTTAGGAGTGGTTTAATCTACTATGAATACTTGTCTGTACCTACTTCATCATATTACCGCTTCATTACATTAGAAAACAACACAGCCAACAAAATACAAAGGAATAGATGCTCGTAAGAGGTTAGCACGTGATGCCATCATTCAATATGCACAGTACTGTTGTTTTTAGTCACTATATCACGACGTAACTAATATTTTAAAACGAACTTCATAAGCACGCTGTGTTCCATTATGTGTTAATGTTTACTGAATGCTTCCAAAACAATTATTTTGTGTTGTTTCACGGAATTTTTCAGAAGTTGGTAGGTGTATTGGTTGATACAGACTTAGGAAAAATATCTAATAAACCATGACTTGTATCTTTTCTCTCAGATAAGAGTGATCACATTTCATAGTGCTTCCGTGTTATGGATGAAAAGAAGTCAAACAATGAAGCAGGTTAGGATCAGAACAATATTTGGAGTGCAAAGTTCCAGATTAGCCCTTATAAAACGTGTTATAAACTGCTTAGAAGATACTGTATAGTTCAATAATGGCAGAAAAAAATTGTTTTTGGCCTTGACTCATATGTTGACTCAGGTAATTCACTTCAATTCATCGATTTTCCCCCCAGTAACCGTAAAATTGAGGCCATTCAGTTCAAAACATGTATTCAGTTTATGTGTATACCAGTGTCAGAAGTTACAGGTCAAAGTATTTGGAGCATTCATTTCATTTAAAGACATCCACCACTTTTCGTGCAACTTATTCACTTCATCTAATTGGGAATCACAAGTTTCACTGGTGTTGTGCTAATATATTCCGGTTTCGTTGGTCAACTTTTTTCTGTTTTACAATCACATTCAAATCCAACGTCTTCTAAAGAGGCTGCATATGAAACTATTCAGGAAGTAGATTAGGTATGAACTATCAACAACGACTAATTATTGTAATGTTAAGGACATGTTTTAATGTAAATCTGTGAGTAAAATGTTAAACTGATGACTATTTTCTATCTTCAATGGCTGGTGATGTGAATTAATATTTCTTTATAAAAAATATCCTGATTGATATCGACAAAAACATAGGTACTCAGGAACTGCCAAGTAGAGGAACACAGGAATGGTTTATTACATCATTCAGATTCATATAACGTGAAATCCTTGGCAGACTTGCTGACGACCTACAATGTTCACCATATACATACATTTGGATAAGTTGTACTAAAAACATTCCTTGCCGATTTTTACCTTCAATTAGAAATGTTTTTAATCAATTATCTTAAAAAGTGATGAACCATTATTTTTTTTTTCACATTGACATTGTGACTAAAACCACGTACGTTTGTCTATTCAGGGTTTGTTCACCATTGTTTTAACGAATCTGAACAACTTGCTGGAATATCCGTATATGCCTTATTGAATATTTTGGAAGTTAAAAAAACACTGACATCCTGTCATATCAGTTATTGCTTCATTCTACCTTGGTTTGATCAAGGAGTATTATAATATATTCATCTGCATCCTGGAAAGGCATGCACCCCTCCCAAGAAAGGTCTATGGGTTGATGATGTACGTATCAAAGGCATCGAAAAAGAAAAAGAAATCGGGCGGTGTTCTATGAATAAAGTTCACGGTAAGGTTGGATCTACAGTATTAGGTTCATGGTATTATCTCTACTCAAAGTTTATGAACTGTGTACTAATAACAAGGTCTGAATCGGAATCCTGTGTTTCCACCACTCCCAACACTGGTGAGCACATGAAATTGCCAAACTATTGTATAATTTGATAAAGTAGAGAGCTCATTTATGACATCCATTGTGTATGTAATATTAAAGATGACAGCTTCGAAGATTATATCAATGGGGATATTATTAATGACATTACTGATCCAAATGATATAACAACATCAACCTTGGTACTTTGAAGCTATATTGAAAGAGAGATGCTATAACCCCATAAATGTGTAACATTCATTTTTAGCCGATGGTTTCAAGATGTCAATCGAAAATGAACACATGATCAGTGAGTGATTGTTAACTCCTTACTTACATTGATACTCAGGGTTGACATTCCTTTGTTGCCCGGGCAACTCATGGTCGACAATACTTGGTTGCCTGGGCATGCAGAATTTTGACACCCTATAGAATCATTTCTACTGAGCAGCAGAAAGTGATAAAAATGTTCTGTTTTGCACTAGTTCCACAGAATGTGACTCTATTTATATTGTTATCAAGGAAATGTATCTTCCAAAAGGAAAGTTGGTTTAGCAGACATGTATGAATTAAAACCGGACCCTGATGTTGTATTATTTTTTGCAATGAGAAATTTCCAATTTAAAATAATAATCTGCTGAAAAGAATATATATTTACGGTCAGCCTACGCAACTTATTTCGATGTCTGGCCAGTTAGTCAATTGTTTTTTACACTTTGCATGATTTCTTTCAGTTGACCGTATCTATATTTCTGAGAGCAGTGAAACAAAAAAAGTAGTGTTCGGTACTGGGAACATTTTGATATGTGTTTAAGTTCAAATTAATTTGAGGGAAAATTCTGCTAATTTTTAGATAGCATTCTCAGTTCAAAATTGAAAGCTATTATTTCACCATTTTTTTGGTCGTAAAGTATATGTTGACGATTTGAGGTTCGATTTTGATTTCAAGACTATCGATTACGATATCCGAGCTCACTCTGAAATCCAGTGTTAACATAGTATTCTCAGGTTGGGTACATATTTGCACGGATATGTTATTGGTAGGTGAATGATTGTTTAAAACATTATTGATTGGCTAGGATGAATGCTTTGGAGTTGTTGGTTTTTTCACATATAGACATCAATGCAGTTGTGGACCAATCGATTATTCACTTGTGCAAAATAATCATCATTCTTTTTGAAGATAAAAAAACTATTAATGGTTAATGACTTCTATGTTCTCTGAACACACAACCATTTATATTTCAAAATGACCTTCTTTCTCCGACATCTTGCTTTTGAAGATCTTTACTTCTCGTATCATTTTGAAAAGATTGATTCAAATCAGCATGAATGCATGAAAAAAATGAGCCATGGGGTTGTCTGAGCAACAGTATTGACGCGAACTTGGTGTGAGACGGTAATTGCTGGCAGGGAAGGCAAAAATTCATCTATCCTCCGACCAATGCGTATAATTGTGCGAAGTTAAGAGGGTTGCTTATGATGCTTGTTGCGCTGAAGACTTATTAACACATCAAAAGTAAGTAGTAATATTACATGTGATGCCGAAACAGACTTGATTAAAGCTGTATCCAAATAATACTAATTTTGTTAAAGAGAAAAAAGAGAAAAGCATAAAAACTTTGTTGAAGTAAAGAAAACCTACTCTCCCCCATCAACCAAGAAAAATAAGCAGCAACAGTATATTTCACCGAAGAAGGCTGCAACACTGTTGATAGAAAATCCCAAACAGCCAATGTCTCCACTACTATTTGCCGTAAATTCCGATGGCCAACAATTTGATATTTGTAATAACAATATGTGTGTATAATGACATTTCTCTGCATGTATAAACGGGAATATTGCACTGATACTAATAATAACAATTAATTCAGTTCCTCTACTAGAATCCCTGTGTTGAATCAGGGTCTTGCCAACAGTCATCGGGCGAAATCCAGTACATTGTTTTGCCTGGAGGCCACAAGTAGTCTGGAGCCGCTTGTTGTGTTGTAGAGGGTAACAAAATCAAGTATCCAATTTAAATTCTGCATTCCCCGTTGGGTAACCCCAGTAAATATATATTTGGGGTTGTTTTTTTGTTTTAAAGATTATATTTTTTCTTTTTTTTGTGCAACACACATTCCAGTGAACAGATTTATCCCGGGTTCTCTTTCATTTTTTCTGTACTTGCACTTAGGAGGCCTTTGGTTGTACTTGAACACCTTTTTTTTTCTGAAATAAACAAAAAAGATTCTAAGTCTTTAGAATCTTCAGAAAATTCGTTTTTTAAACCCTTTTAACATTCCAGAAACATTCTGTTGATTTGTCATTTTGACATGGTTTTGAGAAGTTTTTTTTTCATTCTTCTTTTCAATCTTTTCTCTTTCCTCCAGCTTCTGCATCTAAAGAAAAAATGGGGATGGATTTGTATATTTATTCCTTGCAATCTATCTCAGTGTGGCAGGGATTCAAAGAAGTGTTCAGCGTTCTTTTAGTGGCTGAAATGGAATAAAATTGAGAAAAAAGGAACAATTTGATCTCAATGCTACTTGCAGCTCAGATATAAGAGATTGCACTTGATGCGATGAAATAAACTTCACATATATAGGTGATCAGGGAGGAAAGCAGTATACAAGTAGTATGAGCATGAAGGTCACATACATCTTGACTGAAAGTTGTTGTCACCGTGACAATATCCGACTTTATGGGAGGATCAATTTTTTGTCACTCGAACAATGCTTTAATAGGATTTTCTCCTACAACCTGCAGTTTCGTTTTTTTCTCTTCATATCACTTCCTCTCTGACTCAAAAAATATTTTTCCATGTTCATATTGAGTTGATATTACTTTGCTCCACTCTCCCTCTCTTTTCTTACCATCTACGTTTGTTTAACATTCTCAGTACTTTCAAATATTCTGAATATATTTTTCGAAGCATCTTTTGCTCGGCCCCTAATTACTTTTTACAGCGAGTTGGGAATTGCTCTACTCCTGGATTAAAGCATTATTCAGCAATAGCTGTATTTTTGTATCGATATCTCTATTATTTCACTTTCAACCACATTATTCTTCATCGTGACATTGGAAATTGGGATAAGGGCAGTTACACTTATCAGTGATTTATT
>OY735199.1:86583501-86671001 GCA_963457665.1 Thysanoteuthis rhombus | reverse complement strand
ATATTTTGGGCTTGTAGAGGGCATTAAGTATAAAAAGCTTGGATTATTGATACAAAGATCTGCATTGACACAAGAAAATTATCGTTGGGATGCACACTTGCTTACAAGCCTGTTCTTTTTAAAAGATTTTTTTGTAAATAGGAACTGTCTACTCTTTTCTTTTCTGCAGCAACTGTTTAGATGCACACGACCAAATCTATTTTCACAGTTGGGTGCCTTGATTTGCAAGTTCAATGATTGGATTACCCTGTCACGCTGCGCTTTTTGCAGAAATTGCAGGAAAATTGCCCAGAAGGTTATTTGCTTTCTCTCCATGTTCGATGATTTATAGATTTTGAGACGGGGAACAGCATGTAAGGAAAACCATCACCAAACTGCAGTCTTGACGTGCTCAACGATTACAAATACCACTATAATTGGGTTAAAAGGCATTCGAATGGTGCAGACAGTTGCAACATCCCTGCTGACTTGGACCATTTATCAATGTATTTTTGACTAGTTATACACACATGCACGCTTGTGTGTGTGTGTTTGTGTTTGTGTGTGTGTATGTCTGTGTGTCTGTGTGAGTGATAAAATACATACCTGCTGCAAGAAACTTAACATGAAATAGACAAGGAAATACTACTGAAGTTGCAAAATAATCAATTTATCAAACCAGGGAAAAGATCTCTCAACTGATTCTTGTAGATAAGATATTTAATGTTATGAAAAATTTTGCAAGTTTTCGTGGAATAATATCATTTAGTTAATACCGATACTTCAACGATTTCGTAACTGAATTATCTGAATTATATATTATTTACTCAAAAAACAAAAAAAAGTAAAAGTAAGTTCGTTATGACCAGGCCCATTCAATTAGGGAAAAACAAAATGACAGCAGGTACATCTCCTTTTCTGTTGGAATCTATGAATAGAGGTAATACAGAAACTCAGATGGATATTTTCTTACCGATTCAAAAGTGTGTTTATGCTGTTGTCTGAGCAGATTGCAGGAAATTATTTCGGGGAGGTAATGAACATGGGCAAACATTTTCAACATGTCTTTTATACTTGATAATTGCCTCTCTGGTATATGTGATAAAAAATGAATCCTTTCAATAAATGAGGAAAATACTGAATAGCATTGTAGTATGTAATGATGCTTGAAGAATAAAATTCGTTTCCAAAAGCATAATCGAAATCATGGCATAGTTTTATGACAGGATAAGTTATTAAAATCATTCAATAAACAAGTTTCACTGAGGGAATCATCCTTAAGAAGGATTGTCACCATTTACTGTGTAATGTTTGTTACATCTGTTTTGAAGTGTTCCCAGTATATATATATATATATATATATATATATATATATATATATATATATATATATATATATATATATATATATATATGTATATATATATATATATATATATATATATATATATATATATATATATATATATATATATATATATATATATATATATATATCGTTTATTCGAATTTAAATGTGCTATCCTGCATGTACAAAGTTGAAAAAAGTGTAATAAATTGCTATTCATTTTCATAGAATAAGTAATGTTTTATACAATTCAGGGAATTCAGGAAATAACAAGTATAATATCTGATGTGTGTGTGTGTGTGTGTCTGTGTCTGTGTCTGTGTGTGTGGTCGTGTCTATGCTTGCCTGTGTGTTTCGAAAATATAGATGTTTAATTTTTTTTTCAAATGTTTATTGACTGATCTTCTGAATGTGAACTTGAGAAAAAAGTACGTAACACTTCTAGCTAGTTGTCCACGTGAGAAATGAAGAAATGCATTAGCAAGTTTGAGCCAAATAATTAAGGAATCTAATTAAATAATCATGAAAACGTTTTTGCTAACAGTATTCACAATCGTCACATCACACATTTGAAGCAATGCCTGATGCAAGGGATGTAACTCTGTCCAACAATTGTATCTTCGAGAGTTTTGTTACTTCCATTTCAACTTGAGTCACGAGCCAAAAATATCCTAAAAATAATGGTTTTTCGATCCAAGGATACTTTTTAGTGATTCTATCAGATTTAATCAAAAATGTAATTTTGGGAGCTGGGTAGTCAGGTCTAAATGCCGGGTGCAATAAAGAATATTTGGTCGACTGCTAAGGTTTTTCAGGTCTGTGGTTGTACGTTGGTGTGTCTGGGCATGGAATATGCAATCATGTTATGAAGAGTGCGCCCATCTAGGTTTCCCCATCGCTTAGGTAAAAGGAAGAAAGGCCCAGGATTGACCGCTCATTACATAATCCGGAACGTACTATGACAAGTTGGCTGATTATTTTACAGACCAGTCCATACTTTGTTTTCTGTGTATAGAATGTTTCTTTTTTTTCATAAACCAACTTTTCTTCCAAGAAGGAAAAAAGTTAATGCCTTTTTACAGATACACTCAGTTCTCTTTTAAAGAATTATGACAATGTTAAAGTTTTTAACTTCAATTACCGAAGTTGCTTCCCATGTGGAACATAGTATAGATACAAACATGTACACATTGATTCTGTAATGTCGGAAGTGTACTATTATTAATGATTTGGATATTCCACAAATGTCAAATGATATAATCCCTAGAGACTATTGGAAGGTATCACTTTTTTCTTTCGATTTATTTGTAGAATTTTCAAGAACTTGAAATCCAAATTACTTCAAACTCGAAAGTGCCACTCCTTGGTTACTAATGAATGTATCTGGCCAAGTAAACACAATCCATGCGATTAGCCTCAGAGGAACGAACTTTAATTATAAACACTTGGCTAGTCATACAGTTCCTAAGAAATACAGCAATGATAAAATCAGCAATATACGGGGTCTTTAACAAAAGCATCAAGGGAGACAGTGCCAGCGTTTATTTAAAAATATATGATGTCATTGTAGGATTTCAGCTATATAGGGGGGATGAATGCTCTATATATCATCTGGCAGCTACTTCCCTAAGCAAATGAAATATCATACGTATCGATGAATGTATAGAATCTCGAAATCAATATGTACGTGCATTGGTATATTTTTATTGTCATATCAATTGCTCATTAATAATATTATCGAGTATGTCGCATCTTCAGTTACTATACATGAAATTCAATCATCAAATGTATCACGGAAGCAGCGACTCAACTCTTGAACGTTGTATTACTGACCTGAGCACACACTCTAAATAGTAAACCTGGATATGCTGGGTACTAACATAGTTCAACTCGTATTGGAAACGAAGGCACGGTAGCGGGGCCGTCGATGAGGACTGAACCAATTACTGAAGTTACTATCCTGTTGATAAGTTTCACAATTTCGTTGTTACATGCACACGCACACACACACACACACACACACACACACACACACACACACACACACACACACACACACACACACACACATCAATGAATTAAAATCGATGCACCTGAAATCAAAAGCGTCACTTCAACAAAACAGAACTCTTAACAAAAAAAAAAAATTATGGTAGAGCCATGTAAAGCTTCTGCTTTTCCTTGCAATGTTCAGAAGCAGAGAATCAGCATAATTCAATGAACTGGGCAAGTCTTTAATTCCTTTCTTCAACTCGATTGTACGTCCAGAATGTCAATTTTCGTCCGTTGTTTGTGAATGGTATGAATAGATAATGAAAAATCGACGAATATTGGGCACAAATCAGACTCGACAAATTCATGAATTACACGGCAAACTTCCAAGTGAGAAGGACAATGCAATGTTGATGGTGATTGTCTGCTCCCGTAACCTATAATTTGACTAGCAATGTTCATTTCCAGAGACGTCAATATTTTTTGTAAAATATGGACGGTTTACTCGACGTCCGTTTTGTAAACTGTATCATCAAAGATAGATACCAGGGAAATAAAGATTGCATCTAAACGAGTATCAGTGAAACTGCTCTCCAACGTTGGGGAGTAAATTCAATTCACACTTATAATTGCAGCCGGGGCCTTTCATCCCAGTAAAGCAATCCCTTTGTTGCGGAAGGCTAGCGGCTCCATCCAATAGACTGCGTTCCAACCCTAAGCTCCATTACGAAAGTACAAAAAAAAAACATTAAAAATGATCGGATTCATTTTATTGCCAAAATCTTGATTTAACTCTATTTTACAATCATATTAAGAACAATTCTCACAAAGAATAAACTTTTTTTTATTAATAGATATCTATAATTCAGATACGCACGCACTCCCCCTCATTTTGAATAATAAATACATTTATACAAAAAGTATGTGTTTAATTGTTTTGCGGCAACAGGCAGGCCATCTTGCAAGAATGACAGACGATTGATGGACATCACGAAATACCACATAGATTCCACGAGATCACATGCAAAATTGAAGCTGAGAGAATATAAGATGGTGACATAAACTAGAAAAATTGATGATATCTCTCTCTGTCTCTTTCTCTGTATCTCTCTCTCTCTCTCTCTCTCTCTCTCTCTCTCTATATATATATATATATATATATATATATATATATATATATATATATATATATATTATATATTCGGTATTGAACTCAGAGTGGAGGTTGTCATGGCAGCCACAGAGCTGGTTCCCATATCCTGTCTGTTTTTATATTAAACCCAAGTTGATCATTTCATTTAACTGCACTGATAGACGTATGGATTGCATTAATCAGCGTACCATTTTCATTGGCTTTCTCTTAAGATGGTTAACAAGGCTTTCCATGCAAAAGCTCCACACATCATTCCCACGAGAAATTGCGCCATTCGAAGCAGGATTCGGAGAGAATCAAATAATTACAGTGACTACTACGTATATTATTGTTTGTTTTTTTAATCATTCAAAAATCGATGCAATAATTTGAGATGGATAAAATGAAACAATTAATTTTACAAAATGTTGATGATATTTGGCAAGCAGTGGGTCAAGTGCTCTCATATAAGAAACTGCTGTTGTCATCATTTAAGGTTGATCCTGTTCCACGAAGTTCTTACCATGGTCGACAATTTTGATTATATGTAATAGATCAGGGCATTTTCATCTGATTTGTTTTAACCCCGTTGACATTGAGAAAATTAGGCTCATACCTTTTAATTTGACGAATAAGATTTTAATCAAAGATGAAGGAATATAAAATTCCCATTAAATTTGCAGTCAACCAGCCTCGCACAAATCAGGGTTGGTATTCTAGTTAAAAACCTACATTTACAGTTCTGGTTATTGAATCTCAGCTTTATATATACAGTGATTCAATAACGTTAATACATCGGAACCTTTATTAATCAAAATAACGCTTTGCCAGTTTAACCGATTTTTGCTAAATTATTGAGAAACTGAACGTAGTGCTGTTTACTTATGAATCACATTATTTCTGAAACATGTTGTTGTAACATTATATAATTAACTTAGATTTATTCTATCAAATTGGGTATGTATCGTAAATCACTAATTTATTGCAACTTCTAAGTCGAATTTCAATGATTTTTTCTCAATAATCGTAACTAAACTCAATTACATCTCCCCTTTAACAGAGAATAGTTGCATTAACAATGCAGATTATATGAGAAAGTGAGCTACAGGTGAGAACAGAACTGACACCAACTCTAAACCGGAGGGGGCATCACTGATTGTATGTCTGCCCCTACCATTGAGCTACTAAAACATGACAGTGACTAACAAGACCTGTTTTCGATGTTAAGTTAGCTTTTTTTTCTAACTCCTGAGGTACAGAAAATAATTATGGATTATATTGACAAAAAATATTTTTTTGATCAGTTCAATATGTAAGAAGAGAGAAAAACATGCATGATTCCATTATTTCGACTCTGGAATGAATCACTTTTGTAGGGAGGAAATTATGCGTAAGTGAGTATATCGCTCAAGTCGGTTCTACTGACCGTCAAGTTCTGTGTGAGGCACGGGTAGAAAGTATGCCTCCTGGTCAGAAGCAGAGGTTTTTATCTTACCTTGTGGTATTGGATGGAATATTGGATAGTGTATAGCCAGGATGAGAAGTCGTAATATAGTGAAACGGCTATCTGTGGATGATATACTCAAACAGATAGATACATGTTTATATGCGTAGCACAATCGAGTAGTATGCACGAGATCATGTAAGTATATTAATACTTATATCAATACTCACACACATGGACACACACATACATATATATATCTGTATGTGTGTGCATGTGTGTACGTATGGATATATCTATTTTTCATCGATTCTACTAATACGGCCATTCCTTTAGTTGTAAATTCGGATTACACCTAGAACAAAGCAATCAGCCATGAACAATGATGCTTCTCTGACAAACCACCTGTGGACAGATGCCATAGTACAGTTCATGAATCATTCCTGATATTTCTCCTCATGACTTCCAGTAAAATTCTTTTTCCTACTGATTCCCTTGTTACAGATACTCTCACCAATTCGATAATGCATCTTTCTCTCAGACGGTTGCTTCCTACACTAGAAACTATATATATATATATATATATATATATATATATATATATATATATATGAATAATCATATATATGTATGTGTATATATATATATATATATGTGTGTGTGTGTGTGTGTGTGTGTGTGTGTGTGTGTGTCAGTGTGTGTATTAAAGATCACTCTCAGAAAAACTGCATCTAGATTTTCATCTTGAAAATGTCCTATCCATAAGGATGGAAATGGTTCAGCTTCTGCTGATTTCTCAGTAATTCCCGACTTGCCACGATGATTTTGTATGTATACATCTGTGGTTGATTTGGAATAAGCATCATGTGTAATTATCAGAAAGCAAAGCGTATTCAATGATCACACTCAAGCTACAGTGGGATCCCAAAAGAAATTGCCACACTTTCGAGTGATTGTAACACCTTTAGTTGGACTATTTGTTCAATGAAGATCATAGGTTATCGGCAGTCGTCGATGTTTCTGTTAGCTATGGGGTGATTCAGTCCAGAACTTCGTATGTTATCCCAAAATCCAAACCTTTAAGCCGAAGTCTTACAGAAATTGATACCCAAATAGTGTCACCCTTCTTGGTAATAAAGCTGGTTGAATTTGTCAATTACAAAAAAAAACCGGTGCTATCCATGCAATTCCACCATATCAGGATATATGATGTACTTCGTAGTCTTTATGTCAGATAAATTCATAACATCTGTCCAGTTTGTTTTTTTTTTTATTCACAAACACTGGTTTAAAATGACAAACCGTATTCTGTCATGGTAGGACAGTCTCACATTCGTGTCTTTTTGAGTCAGCATCATTCATAATCATTGAACTTCAACTATTGTTTGACTGCCTATACATTGTGCCATAAAGTATGTGTATGCATGTGTTACGGTTGTAGAAAATAGATCACAATTCGTCTACCAAAACTATCATCTCGCGGACATACATTCCTCAAGCTGTCCCCCCTCTCTCTGTCTGTCTCTGTCTCTGTCTGTCTGTCTGTCTGTCTGTCTGTCTGTCTCTCTCTGTGTCACTCATACAGACAATGTGAACGGAAGTAGTAAGTGGAAACCCCTGTAGAAAAGTTATTCTGCTCCTTCCTTCAATATGCCTGTATTTGTTATATTAATAGCATTTGTCTCACTGTGTCCATGCTCTGTTTCGTTTTTTTTCCTGCTCTCATCTGAATTTGAAAGTTTTCAGTGATCAAAAAATGTGATATGACTGACTCATTCATTGATACCCCTTCCGCCGATTTATTTCCATTTGTAACCACCCACGTGCGCAAGAATATTGCTGGTTACAACTCAGTTCATATTGAGTGACCAACCCGACCCGTTTCTCTTATTGGCTTACACAAACGGCCTTCAGATTCTTGACGAAATCTGCTAATAATTGACATCTTAACTGCTATATCTAATTCCTGAAGTTCTGGTGTTCTATGATATGAATCAATTTGTAAAGTAGAGGATGCAAGCTGTTATTAGAACATTTTGCAGCAACGAAAAGTTACTACTATATATTTCCCTCCAGTATATAAAAAAAGTAATTCATGTCGATTGAAAAAAGGAAGCACAAATCTGATGTAAGCCATTTGAATTAAAAATACATAAAAAATAGGCAAAATTATTCAATTTGTTTGACGTATTTTCACTTTTTCGAATTTTGTTGCAGTAGTCTTTAATTTAGTTTCCATTGTATTTGATTTAGTTACTGTATTTTCCGTTTGATTGCTGCATTTTTTAATCTTCTTCTCCTTTTAAAATTTTGATTATTGTACTTTTTAATCTTAAATTCGACATCCACCTTTTATCACTCGTAGCCTTGATGACCCATTCGTAAAACCTATACACGGACCAATGAAATACAGTTATGTCAAAGCTTGGCTAGGAAAGACCTGGGGGACCAAAGATCTAGAAGATACTAGAATGTCGAATATTATAAATCACTAGCATATTTCCATCCTTACATTAGGTTAACTGCATTATTTCAACGACGATTATATAGAGTCCTATTACAGAGAATAGAACTGGCCCATACGTTACGCAGCAACGTATGAGAATGTATATGTTGCTTTTATTGAACTATAATCACATGTCTATATGATAAGCTGATGAATAAGTTTCCCGTATAAAAGTCAAAATAGTTAATTTATAACATAATTTTAACGTGATAATCCGACTTGAATTACTTTTTTGTTTCAAATGACCGTATACCATTTCCCAGAGAGAGTGCACATTTCGTAATCAAAATCCCACTATTGATTATATATAGAAAAAACATTTTAAGTTTCAAGTTCTTTTTCGAACTGCTACACTATACAAAAATTGTTGCATGAAGAGAAACAACGTTTTTAATCTCTTACAAATGACACATATGGTTGGTCCTACACCCTGAGAGGTGGCATACTCGAGATATGTGTCGATTGATACCAAATTAACCTTATGCATCACTCTGACCAAATTAAACAGCGCGTAGGTTCCCCCAAATCTGAAGGATGTTTTACATAAGTATATGGCTTTTCAAAAAGTGACGTGGAAATTCCTCAATAATTTGAATGATATCAACGTTTTTTCAGTAATATTTTGAATTTTGTTTATATTAAAATAAAAATATTATTGATTTGAAAACCCAGGTATTTCTTTTTGAATAATTACAAGACATGCTATAGGGTAGCGTAATAATTGGTATATGTACCTTCACACACGAGGATGGAGGTTTGATTTCTGGTATGAAACAAGTGTTTACGATTGTTTATTGAGAAAAATTACCTTTTACACTCAGCAGCTGACTGAGTAGCTCGTAAGTTATATGGTTAAGGTGGAATGAATGCGATATACGAGTTGTCCTTCCCTCAATCCGAAAGTAAACACTTAAATTATTTTAAAACATAATTAGTTGTTAATATTCAGATATGTAATGTTGTTTTAATATATTCATAAATGTATCAATCCATGTTGACTACGGTAGCAGTTTTTGTAGGTTTCTGGATAGTACCGAGGTAATAGGTGCTGTTTGCTTACGTACAAAACTTTTCGTTTTTTTTTTCAGGCGGGAAGGGTTTGTTTTATTTTAATTTAACTTAGTTGGTTTTGAACACAATTATCGTCAAATTTATCTCTGGCCTAGGTTAGAAGTCAGACTGAACTTGTTTCTTTGGTTTTGTGTGTCGAGCAGTTAGAAATAAAATTTGAAGCTGATTCAAGTTTGATTTACCTATACATTGGTAATTACATATGATTATAATCCGAAGAGACGGAACATACATGCACTTGATCTTTTTTTTTCGTGGAGATCTACTAGTGTTGCAACTTTATTTTTAAGTTAATGTCAAAAGTTGAGTTGAACAAGACTGAAAGTCTGATCACGGATGCTTTAGCTGTCTTCTTATATTATGCAAGTTTACTCTCAAATTTACATCAAATATATATATATATATATATATATATATATATATATATATATGTATGTATGTATGTATGTATATATTCATATATATATGTACATATGTATACATATATATATATATATACATATATATATATATATATATATATATATATATATATATATATATATATATATATATACACACATATATATATATATATATGAATATAGTATATATATGTGTCTGGCCGTCTGTCTGTCTCTAGGTGTGTGGGTGTCTGTGTGTGTGTGTCTGTGTGTATGTATTACATATTCTGATAAATTGAATATGATTTCAGGAATTATTTTAAAGATTACACTTGATTCATTAAAACATATAACTTATCCTTTCACTGAAATATTTAAAAAAATAATAAATGTTATTCAAATATTTTAAATAGTAATTTTTGCATCTAGAACGAATGTATATTCAAATGAAAAACATCTCAATTTGAAACACTTAGCAAAAGACAAAACTGACTGACATTGAGCCGTGGTTTTAACTAACATTTTGCTACCTTAATGCAAGTTTATATTAAAAAAAAACATATATAGGGATGAATGATGATATCTGCATGGTTAGAAATGTAATCATAAAGAATTGGAAATAAATAAATTCTTCCCATACTAGTTGGAAAACTTAGATATAAAGAATCTGATATGTATTGCATTTTTGCACTGGCAGAAAAATTCGAGCCGATGAATTCTGGTATCTATTAGAGAACGGTTGGATGGATCTTGTCAATACATACGTATCGGAGAGAAAGCAGACATTGGCACCAACAATAATTACATATTATGCATGCACTTTTGGGGATGTCAATATTTAATGAAAGGATCGAGTCCAGTTCTGTCAGGTATACTCTGCCTTCAGCTCTCCCCACTTTCATCAAAAGGTAGTATATCGAAAAGTAGAAAACGATACTTCTGGCATCAGTATGGCATCAGAAGTTTTTATAGTGGATCTCAAATCAGGGTTAACACCACCTTCTGGGGGCTCCACTCACTCCCCAAATTGTAATAAGGTACATCCTTCACTTATACGAACATAACCAAGACAAAACTTTGAACTTGGCTTGTCAATTCCATTGCTTGATCCGTTACAACCAACCCAAATCATACCTCATCATACTTACAATAATAGTCAGTTAATTCTTGGATGTGTCATAATAACCACAAAAACAAAACATCGATTATCACTATTCATAGTATTGAACTTTTAATCAGAATTTATAAATGAACGATCCATAATTTAGAAAACGATAGTTTATGTTAGCAACGTGGCTTTCGAATTTTACAGAGCGAAACATATTATTGTCGTGATCCGCTCAAGGGGTTTGACTCTTGGCATTAGCAGAGGATAATGATATGCAATTAAATGAGATATATTGGACATGAAGTAGAGTCAGTTTATGCTCCTCATCTTATTTTGAAGAATGGGTGAACATTGCCCTGTTGCCAAGTAATGATAACCGGGAACAGGCAATTAGTCAGATAAATCATGTTTCTGTGAGAGATCAACATCTTGTTGCATTGATCCAACCACTTCATCTCAACAACGCCATCCATTTCACGCATGCTTACGTCTTCTTCCTCTCCTTGATTTCTGTTTCATCTTTCCTTTCCCTTCCGGCTTCCAACATAAAGACACAAGTAGACTCAAGTGCCGTCGACGCACGTGTTGTCACTCGTGATTCGCTATAGATCACCAATCCTAGCTTATATCGAACAACACTCCTGTTTTCTGTTTCTAGTGAGGTTTGTATTCATATATTATGTATCTATATTCATTACGCTTGCAGCACTTCATTCAAAACATTCAACGCCGTAGTTGTTGGTCTATTCATGCATAGCCCTGGCTTGCATAGGATAGTATAACAATTGAAAACTCTTCTCGGTTCCTCTTTCACTAAGTCATCATTATACTCATTAACGCTCAGATACATAATGTCATTGATACTGTGACTGTCCTTCACGCTCAAGCCCCCTTGGTCTGATTCCCAGTTTGGGAAAATTGAATATTTTCACATGTTTTTGCAGAATGGTTTGTATATACATATATATATATATATATATATATATATATATATATATATATATATATATATATATATATATATACATATACATACATACATACATACACACACACACATATATATATATATATATATACATACATACATACATACATACATACATACATATATACATATATATATGTATATATATATATATATATATATATATATATATATATATGTATATATATATATATATATATATATATATATGCGCGTGTGTGTGTGTGCGTGTGTGTGTGTGTGTGTGTGTGTTCTGGCAATTTCCTACTCTTGCATAAATTAATGTCATTGTCGTAAAAATGTATTTTGTAGACATCACAATTCCTACCGTGTTACACTGGATAATTGATTAAAATCTTTATTCATAATTACAAGGTCATTCATAGAAGCTAGAGGCAGTATACTGTTATAGTGACAAAACAGGTTTCGGATCAATGAATAAAATCGTTACTTTTTTAGCATCTAGGGTAGGACACTTGCCAAAGATATGTCTTGGGGAATATATTAGTAACATAGTTTGCAATGTACTTACTAATTGTTGCCTGTTGCTTTCTCTTCTTCGTCTCTTCTTCTATATTTTTTGAAGAGCACTGCCATTTGGGTTCTCCTGCGAAGATTCTAGTAGATATGTATATCTAATATCAGGTGATGACTTGACATTACAAGTGACTTGCCTTAGGTCGTTGAATGTTTCTAGGTATAATTTGAACTAGCTCAGTTATGACTTTCCATAACATTCTCTACATAAGTCAAGTCAAAAAGACCAATAATTCCTATTTGGATTTTTTATTTTTTACATCTGGATAAGGAAAGACTCCATTTTTTTTATTGATCCAATTTTCTGTTTGATTGCGTTTGGGGTTCCGCCCAGCCTAGTTATCCAACGGATATTGCACTTTAAGATTAGCATTTAATACGGTGGAATACTTTCAAAATGATTTTGCTAAGAAGACTGAATTCCTTGGAGAACTGCATCTTATAACTACAGTGTTTTAATATGTGTGTGTGTATATATATATATATATATATATATATATATATATATATATATATATATATATATATACATATATATATTTATATATATATATGTATATATATGTATATATATCAATATATCTATCTATCTATCTCTCTCTCTCTCTCTCTCTCTATATATATATATATATATATATATATATATATATGTCAGAGGATCAAAATAAAATGTTACTGAAAAGATTGCGAAATATTGTGAAGCAAAGCAATACAAACTTCAACATTAGATAAGTGGTTCAAGTTTTCTCCCATTTTGGATGTAGAATTTGACTTAGATATTCTAGTTTAAAGATTCAAAGGAAACTGAACACAACATTTCTCTAGTTACAGGAAGGAATCATCATCATATCTTGTTGCACTATTTCTCTCAACACACCAATTATATGAAGTTGATAAATATTTGTACACATGCTGGCAATAAGTTGATCAATTATTTGGTAAATTTCAAGATTGATCCAATATTTTTTCGATTGTGAAATTTTATTCATACATTAAAACAATAGAGAAAACAATAGAAAATCAAAATATATAAATTTACCTCTTCCACCCAGATGACAGTCAGTGTATGCTGTTATCAGAAGTACATGTCACCTGGGTATGTTTTTTTTGAAAAAATCAAAACCATATGTAATGAAGTCATAAATTCATTTGTTGTTATTACCCGACCGATGTGACGTCCAGGGATGTACATAGTTGGGACTTATCTCAGACGACCAAAAGCTTGGCAGGTTGCAAGAGTGGCAGACAAACAAGTGATATCACAACCAATAACATGGATCCCCAAAAACCATATGCTTCACGAAAGCTAAGTTGATAGTCAGTGTCCAACAACAAAAGGTAAAATATTGATGATGATGATGATGATGATGAAGTTTTTCTTCTCCTTGAGGGAATTTCATTGGCAGATCTCTGTATAAACCTTAACTAATCATAGCACCTGATAATCCAAGACTAGCCTATCTAGGTACTGGACTGTTTCGACATTGTTCTACCCAACTGTCTCGAATAAACCTAGATCTGCCTGTTTCTCCAAACTAAAACCCTGGCTTAATTGTGAATAAGATTGAATGAACAGTAAGATGAATGATCCGTGGGGGATATGGATTATGCCATTCCCTATCAGTGGTACAAATAGCTCCAAACGAATAACCACTTGGTTGAGCATGCCCAGCAAACCATGAAATGTCTTTATTGCATTATCCAATCCCCTTTTTTCTGTTCGGTACAGGCTCAGTTGTATATGGGTCATTGGTCAAGAAAGAGGGAATAAGAATACAAAGCGCACGCATTTTTACACGCCTACTAGGAAGGGAGAGGAGGTCAGTTCTGGACAGTGATGACAGTCAGTTGTTCGGAAAGGGATATCGGTATTACATTGAACAGAAAAATTGCCAAGAGTCGGAACATTCGATCAAAAAGAAGTAAATTAAATTGCAGACCAAAATATTCTTTCTTTCTCTCTCTCTCGCTCTCTCTCTCTATCTCTCTCACGTGGGCACATACACAAACATACAAACATGCACAAACACACATACAATATACATGCTCACGCACACATAACACACAGCACGCCCACACATGTGCACACACACATATACACATACTCACACGTATACATGATTTCGCATATATTATATCTGTGGGGAAATACCGGCACCATATGTGAGATTGTCAAAACAGAATTTATGGTGTTGACTTGAGGAGATGAGTTTTTATGCAAAGATGTGTGAATGAATGATTGGGACATGTTTATGAAAATGTGGGTGCACTAGTGTTTTAAAAGATGGATGGTATATCTGCATGTTTGTTTTTTTTTTGGAAAAATGGTTGTGTGCAAGGGTCACCATGTTTATGAATGGATATTCGCAAACATGGATTATTTTGTTCATCGAACCAACGAACAACCACCCAAACAATGCATTTTAGTATAGCCAGTACAACGACAACTCACCAAAGTACAACATCTCCAAAAGTGACCTAACACATACATTCGTAAGATAGGAGCTTATCTTCAAATCGACACAAATATTATAAAAATAAAATGCACCAATCCAATATGTGAAACCGCGAACACAGAACTCAATTTTATGACACATGGGAATTTATAACTACTATACACATACTAATACGTGACATGAACCGCTGATGATAGACGCACACACACACACACAAACACACACACACGCACACACATACACACACACACACACACACACATATATATATATATATATATATATATGTGTGTGTGTGTGTGTGTGTGTGTGTGTGTGTGTGTGCGCGTGTGTGTGTACATAATATTGTGTCATTCCCAGACAGCTATTTAATTGTATTACGACATATATATATATATATATATATATATATATATATATATATATATATATATATATATATATATATATATATATATCCCATAGGGTAGAGCTCTCTGGTGGATGTGGGATTTCTGTGTAGATACATATATCGCTCAAATTCAGCTTTACTGGAATATTGGCCTGCGGATCTGAAGTGATGGTTTCAATTCGGCCTCATGATGATCAGTAATCTTGGCAAATGTTGAGAAATATCATATGAATGGACTGTTGTCATCCAGCCAAGACCCTTTACTTACTTTACTCGTAAGACTGAAAAAGACTGAGACAGGGATCGGATATATGATGAGTTGGGTTTTGGGGGGGGGGGATTGATCATAAGGCAAATAAAGGTGAGTCCAGGCTATAGTTTGATGATCAAATGTCAAGAAGCGCAAATGAGATAATTCATAATTCTAACGTCGAGTTCAACCCCATTTGTTCGTCGAAAATGTCACTGCGTTGCTTACGACAAGGGGGATATATTTGTGGAATGTTTACAGAGAATCGACCTCACTCGACTAATGTAGGCAGCATCAGAGCTATCAAGGGAATATATTATAAATATGTACGAGCGTGGACTGGATTATCTATTAATGCATTGGTTCAAAGTACCATATTCAAAAACTGATGTATATGATGCCACACTATTATATGAACACACATTAAAAACTTTTTGCATTATACATATCTATCTCCCTCTCTCTCTCTCTCTATATATATATATATATATGTATATTTATCCATCCGTCTATACACACACACACACATATATATATATATATATACATATATATATATATATATATATATATATATATATATATATATATATATATATATATATATATATATATATATATATATATATATATATATATATATATATGTATATCGATATACACACAAAAAGTTCTTACTTGCCAAGTCTTTGGGATCAAGTAACAATTAGTGTCCCGAAGTATAAAAATAAACATGAGTTTCTTTGGTTTGAAATCGGGTTTTATGTCTGACTATTTATGAATGCATTGTATCTGTGGGCAGTGCTGATTGAGAAGTTTTATATGGGATTGGATTCAATTTGCAGTTAGAGGAGCAGTTAGATATGTCCTTCAGTATTTGCCACGTGGTATTTACATAAGATCTGTTCAGAATTACAATGTATAAAGTGATCACTGTCCAGCAAAAAATGTCTTTATTATTTTAATCCCACTTCCTCCCAAAACAACGCCCTGCAGTTTCCATCCAGTGACATACCAGCCCTTTGTTTATTCGTTTGAGTGTTTTAACCCTGTTTTGGTATATTATTCTTAATTTCAAGCATATTTTGTAATGATAGACTATCTCATATGAAGCTTAAAATTTAATTCAGGGTTATTCTAAAACCGAGGATATGCTAAATAGGTCTCTGTCACTTGTCAGTATAATTGCAGTGACCCAAAAGCGCTTTTGATGATTTGGTTGAGTCAAGAACATGCAGATAACACCAATCCTCAAAGACGTGCTGCACATCAATTTTTCAAGAAACTTTTTTCACCTCCCTGTTCACGTAAACTAGGTAATGATAGAGGAGCTCCCTGATTACTTCCATGCAGCAAAATGATGAAATAAGTGAGATGATCCTAATTGAATTTGTTCCGATGTAACGTATCTGCAAACTCTGATGAGAAGAAAAAATTATCCTGTTTGTCAATTCCTTGATTACTTGTTGCTGGAGAAAAAAAAAAGACTTTTGTATCTTGCTCAACTAACCACCTGGATTTTCTATGATCCTAACTTTTGCTGATTGCATAATCTTTCCCCTGTCACCTCATTAAATACAAAAACTGATCTGTAATTCCATTAGTCTATCGGCATCCAACGAGTGTCATGAAGGAAAGTAAATAGATCAACGATCTGAACAACAAAGGCACAATAATGGCTAAAGTATTGACAACAGAAAAAACAAGTAATGGACCTGTGTCCCAAAACCCTTATTGACTGCAATTCTAGATCAATGTGTCGTATCCCTAGTGAGACAGTTTGTCTAAACAAAGAAATGCTTCTTGTCGTGAATCATTATTCTAACAGAAGTATGTAAGTCCATTCCCTATTTAGAATGATTGAACACGTGAATGTACCTAATTTAAAGTGCTCCATTGGCCCATTTATTTTTTGGTATTGTCTCAACAAAATCAAGTGAACAAAAAAATTATCTTAATTTCTCTAATATCCAATAGCTGAAATCACTTGCAGCCCGATTTTCAATATAAATTTTCACAAACAACTCAATCAAAGCTTCTATATTTACAGAAACCTGCTCAAAATATAGTTTTGCCGGTTTTCTCAGTTTCACATTTTTATACTTCTCCTACTTTTGGCACTGGACGAGTTATGAGATATCCATAAACGCTTATACACTGGAGATTATAAATCAAATAAACACTGACCAAATCAAGCAAACAAGAGAAACCATCATCTGATGTCCTCAAAGCCCCATTAATTAATTATATATAAAGGGCACGGGATATCAGTGAAACCTTGTCGGAGGCAATCTTTCTTCTATTTTTTAAAATTCCTTTGCCTGACGGTCATGGCTGTAGACTGTAAAGCCAACTGTGTATCGGGATAAAATGCAGCAAAAATTAAAGATGGGTGTAATCTGGAAGTATCAACAATTTGAATGAATCATTTAACAAATTTGACCATCGGCTTTGAAGAATAAATGAAAACATAAACGGAGGCACATCCATCGAACTGAGAAGATATTTACTAATTGTTGAAATCTATTGGTGATTTCATTGAGTTTGAAATATCGTGCTGTGACTCTTTGGTTTAAAAGAAAAATCTCTCTCTTGATATAAATGCAAGTATAAAAGTTTAGAATGACAAACATAATCAACGATAAAGGTTTATAACGTAGTGAACAAAAATGTAGCAAAATTCAACCACAAAAGTCATTCATTTAAAAAACTGATCGATCATAATGTATGTTTAGCTTTGAGTGAAGGTCTATAATTCTAAGAGGGCATTAGTTATAAAATATATGAGTTCTTTTGGTAGCACTCGAGCTCAGTACCTTTGTGGGTACTTGCCTATACTAGCATGTTGAGTACGACTCCATTGAAGACATTTTTGATTAAATTTACGTGGATAGTTTCAGTCTTTTACAAAACTGTTGACCATGATGATCAAACCCCCTCGGCTTAGGGTTCAAGCCCAGCTTCCTCCCTCCTGCTCTTTTGCATCCCTACAGTTCATTAGCTTTACGATTGGAATGCACAATTTGATCAGTCATCAGTGATGAATCAATTGACTAGCTGAACCAAATTCAAACTCCTTTTGGGACGGATACGTGCTTTCGGGACCCCCCCCCCCAAAAAAAAAACATGAATCTGTTTACTTCCAACCTCAATAAAACACTTGCTTCTGGTTGCAAGACATGCTTTTTCGGGTTCTTGTCGCTCTTCTGTATTTCATATCTTGCAAATATCACACAACTAGCCGATATCAAAAGTTTGTGATACATGATGTTTTGGTTGGGTTGAATGATGCTTGGTACAACGTATATATACTCTCAGTTTTCCTTTATTTTTTTGTATATTTGATGCTTGATGTTAAGACATTACCGTATACTTAGTTTTTAAAATCTGGTATTATCGTATACCTAGATCGGAAACCCATTCATCCCTATCATGGAGTAATGATTGATTAGCTCAGTGATCATTGCTGTATGGAAGGCATATTTAGTATATTCTAACAGTAAGCAGCAAATATAGCTCAGTTTGAAAATATCTAAATCGATGAAAGAAAAAAATATCATTCGATATTTAACCTCATCCTAAAACATATTACACTATATAGTAACAATTCAGTTCTATCCAACTGATGTTGGCAGGTGGGCTTTCTTAGTTGTAGGTAAATGTGTCATATGCATGCCTAAGTCAGGTGGTTCTACCCATTTGTTATCATAGTTTTGCTCTTCGATGTCATAAGAAAATATTTTTCCAATGATTCAAGCTAAATAATGACAAAAATTGGAATGATTTAGTAGATCGAAATAGGTTTTTTTTTCATAATTTTTCAAACAAACCTCCTAAGAGTCCATGATCTACAGAGATCTGATTGATAAGTATTTATTGAGAATGAATTTTGCAAAATACTCATTTTATGTGTATTCAAAGGAGTAAGTTTATCATACGTCACATTTAATCATTGATTTCAGTTGGTTTCAATCATTGTTACGGGAAAAACGATATCTTGCTTTTTTTGAATAATTTTTCCCTTTTTTCATTTGCAGTGTTCATAAGTTAACTTTTGTACACACTGAGGTTTACGGGCCCGCGCTTCAAACCACTGATTCAGTACACAAAAGAAGCTTTTTCATATAATAGCCCTGCTTTGTTCGAATCTTCCAACGAAGATATAAAAAAACTGTGACAGGCAGACATAATTCAGATGGAAAGGTAATTGCCAAAAATAGATTTTCAGTCAATGTTTATGCAAGTTTCCTCGATATTCGATATAAAATAACAGTCTTAATCACATATATCGGAATTGGTAATTTGATTTTTGTGACTTATGGTAATTCATGCCAGAAAAAGTTATTTCAATCATTAAAGAAAGCAACTTTTTATCACTTTTCTGGATAAGCATCTATGTGACTTTGTTCGTTTTTTTTTTGTTTTTTTTTTCTTTTGCTTTTAAAATTTTTTATCAACATAGTTGCAATCGATATGCATCTATCACGGATGAGTGTCATGAATATGCACTGGCTTCACCCATATAAGTTTTTAAACGTTTTTTGTCAATCTCAAGAACTAGCGATAACTTTATTCATTTTTCATAGGAATGACAAAAATCATCATCAAAATGAGAGTTGTAAACCGGTATGAAATCGACATCTTCCCTTTTTATCTGATCTCATGACACCTGACCGCAAGGACACTTAGTGACTGAGCTAATTTAACAAGATGATCGAAGCAAAAATCTATCAGGCACGTACACAAGGGGTTATTCCATTATAATACATATATATGGAGACTCAGAGTCGGACACAGAGAGATAAATAGACGGAGATAGACAAAGAAGGAGAGAAAAAGAAGGGGAAAGGGGGAAAAGAGTTATAGATTGCCTTGAATTATAGTAAAACCTTCATATAGGATGGTGCTCTGTTAATACATGGTGAGTGTCTCATTAGGACGACAGAAACAAAAAGATAAAGTGAGGAAAAAGAGTTACTCAAGAGCCTGCATCGGCAGGTTGTCCATTGAAATATAGCGTTGCCCTTACCATTGTGTTTGACTAGTTGCTAAATTCATTGTTCAAACTGAATGATACTTTCATATTCCAATAAAGAGGGGTCATTTTAATTTAGATAAGATTATTGATTCTGCTATATAACATAAGATATTTATTTGAAATGCCCCTCTGTTGTTAAACAGTTAATGTATTACATAGCTTAGTTAACATAAATAGAGTAAACTCTTTTAAATGATTGGATCCTCGCAGGAATCGAACCTGCTACCGGGTGCTCCAATATAGCTGTTCCTGAGCGTGGGATAGACTCCATACAGAATTTCTCGTTTCCATTGTTGAATTAAAGAATAACATCTGTTGTTAGTGTAACTGAAACATCTTTTAATCTTGTTTCTTCTGTGGATATACCAATTTTCTTTTTTTCCACAAAGGTTGGTCGATCCATGGTAGACTGCCCCTTGCATCAATCGCTGGAGAGTTTACCAGTTGGCCCCGGGTATATAAATATTCCCTTCATTTTAGATCAGAATAATATATTCAGTGACTCAACATGCCAAATTTGATTATGCGCGTAGGGTTTCAGGTATTTTAATTTTAAAATAATGAAAAATCTAGTGAGTGGTGAGATTGACTGCAGTCCAACATTCCCCCGTGAAAAGGAAACCATATGTGAGTTCTGCACGCGTACACTCTATTTAGGGCTTAGTGTAAAAATTTTATGACTCAGTATGAAGTTAAAAGACCAAAGGTATGTAGTTCAACTGAAACATCATCCATTCGAAGGTAGCTTAACATAGACATCATCCATTTAGAAAGCATAGAAAACTGGTACCCACTCATATTTCCGATGAACTGCATGTCAAATGGTGTCTCTGAAACTCTCCTTGAATCGTGCAAATACGGAAGGATCTGTCGCTGAATTCAGCTTTTAGAGTTCCTGTCTAATGAAGCCTTATTGATTGAATTTTTGAAACCTTGTTGTAGAACGTGTCATCTCAAGCTAAGCTCGGTCTAAACATAGACTCGGTTACAACATTGGTTCCTATTGAAAGGTTCAGCTCTGGTGGGTTATGTGTTTATTTTCTGTATCCAAATCACATGAACAAGTAATAAAAGAAAATTGAACTCATATTCTTTGTTATTTTCAGTTTTTCTTTGCAGTTTAAGTGGAAACGCTGTTCCAAAGTGGTATCTGTTGAACATCTCATTTCACAGAAAGGCTTTCAACGGAGGCAGACAAACGTTGATAAAGGAAAATAATGACAGAAAGTGTGGAAAGTAAAGCGAAGAGTTCTGAAAGATATTCCGGTTTGGTTGCCCAAGAGACGAGAAACAAGCAAAAAAGAAACAATGTTTTTTGTATTTTTCCAGAGCTTGGTGAAAGGTTAACTCACACCGAAACAATATTACTCAGGTCTGATTAGTCAATTAATAGGAGCCGTTACTTAACCATCGTCTTCCGGTTATCTTGTTGTGCTGTAGTGTGAGCAATTTCGGAATTCAGAAATAGTGTTGTGGTCGCTGGAATAGTTATTTTCTGCTCGTTTTGTTCTGTGGTGATCATTTGAGAAAGAATGTCTGGATCAAAAAAAGGAAATACGAGAGATGCTGTTAAATTTTACCGATTAATGGATTTGGCATTGATTTACATTGCAAATACGACCACGCACTGTCAGTTGAATTAAAAGCGGCGATTTTTCTTCCAGACATAATAAACATTGATATTCAAAACTTCAGCCCTCTACCTCCACCAGTGTGATCTGCGTTCGTGTTGGAAACATTCATCCATAACCAGTCAGCAAAAAGAAGCATGTTGATACTTTTGATGGCATTTTTAAACTACGGTTCCTAATTAGTTCATATTCGATTATCTTTAAGTGATTGCATGACTGAAACAACAAACCATAGACAGAAAATGTGACAAAGACACTACTGTTTGCAGCATTTAGTAATCCAGAATGTATTGGTTATCCCTGAGGAAAGGTCATATTTAGTGTAGATGAGATGGTGGTATATGAATTTTTATACATAAAACTCCGAAATGATATTGTCAGTAATTGGATGATAACAAAAATATGATGGGTTCTGAAGAAAAAAGTTAATTAGAGTTTTCTTTTTTGTTTTTCTAATTGGATGGAAAGTTTTATAGTTCCGTGTTCAGTGCAGCTCACCTTATGCTTACAGTCCTTTATTCATCCATCAGACACACATTAACACGCACACACTATACATATACATACACACACACTCAAACACACACACACATGTACACACAAACATACAGACACACACAGAGACACAGACATACACACACATATATATCTATCCATCTAATTATCTACCTATCTATCAATCTATCTATCTATCTATCTATCAATCTATCTATCTATATATATATATATATATGTGTGTATATATATATATATATATATATATATATATATATATATATATATACACACATATATATATATATATATATATATATATATATGTAAATGTCATTTAAAAGTGAGAGAAATCTCTAACCTTCCGTCGAAGATTTCTTTTGCCTTTTCTCAGATTTTTGGATTCTGTTCCCTCCTCCGGATGGCATGCATGAATTATCCAAAAATCGTGTTGTCTTCTTTTTACCCTTAGGTGTGAAAATAAGCAGAAATGGATACAGAGACACATCTTTTTTAAAAATATATCTGATCATTAAATCCGACCGTAAGAGATGACATCCGTGAGATAGGAAAAACCTACAAAGAAATTGAACAAGCTGGAAATGTCGATACTGTTGAACAAAACATGAATGCTTGCACACACACACACACACACACACACACACATACACACACACACACACACACACATATATATATATATATATATATATATATATATATACATATATATATATATATATATATATATATATATATATAAATATATATATAGAGTTATGTCATCCACAGGCAGCTGTTTTGCGGTATTACAACTAACGTAGTTATAGATTATCCGTTATCCCACCCAGTGCCATGAGGCAGGATTGAGACCTATGTTTCAGTACTCAAGACTGATATCCCACAACTGCGCCGCGGTTAGTAAGGCTGAATTTAAGCGATATATTTATTTAGTATAAATTTCCTGTCCACCAGTGTGCTCTTTTTCCGCATTTCATATATATATATATATATATATATATATATATATATATATATATATATATATATATATATATATATATATATATATAAATTTATGTAAATATATATTTATGTATATATATATATATACATATATATATATATATATATATATATATATATATACATATATTTATGTATATATATATTTATGTAAATATATATTTATGTATATATATATATATATATATATATATATATATATGAAAGTGATCTAATCCAATCACTTCTATCTTGCAGTAGAATATACAGCATGTAGAATTAGTAGAATGAATATAATGGTACTGACGTTCGATTTTACGGCTCAGCGGGTGATATTGGTTGATTAGTCAACTGTATTGATTGCCATGTTGGATAAGTATGTTGATATTGGCATTTTCTAATATGGTTGAAATTATGCAATTAAAAAATGGACATGAATTGATCAAAAAGGGGAGCAGTTTAACATTTTTGAAAGAAAAGTGCTTTGATCCCTCCTTGTGACTGCAAAAGCCTCGTAAAATGACCTGCTGATGACTCATAACTTTGCGGTGGGGGTGTTAATAACACATTTTTGAAGTAGCCGGGTCTTTATCATAATTATGTGGCTTTCAGTACGAAATCAAAATGTAATTCATCTTATTTTCACGCAAAAAAAACAAGGCATCAAGACATTTCTCAATGTCAACCCACACAGATGCAAACAGTCTAAGGCACAGACGCAAACAGAAAAACAGACACAGATACGCACACAGAGACACAGACATGCACGCGAAAACACACACACACACACACACATACACACACACACACACACACACTGAGTCACAGACACACATGCACATACAGAGACAAAAAACACACATTTAGAGAGGTGAGCAGGAACAAGAGATGACAGAGGGAGAGGTGGGTGGGGTTCATCAATAGAAAAGGAATTCATTGTGTCTCAGATCAAATTGAGAAATCAATGAAATATCCTAAAGGGGAAGAAAGGGGGAGAAAACTATCAAGGATGGAGGGGTTAGGACGAAAAGAGAAATTCGAAAATAAAGTGTTCACATTTTTCAGATAATATCAATTGAAAGCATCCAGAAAAGAGGTGTCAACATTTCAATTGCTGTAGGTTACGAAGAGTCTTCTCTTGTTTATACTATATTGTGCATATTGATAAACAGATACTTTGAATATGGGTAACATTATTGTCCCTGAATATTCATCTAATTTTCCTCGATGAATATGTATTCTTGTTGTGATATTTTTGTTCCCTTATATAACTAGGAGTAAAGCCTCGGAATAGATGAGACATCAGTGAGTGTGTATCACCTCATCAACAAGATTAAAGAATTCATATATATATATATGTTTTTTCACTCCCCGCAGGGAAATGTTCAACATATCAACAGGAACACTAATTATTTTTTCAAGTGATTCTAAAAATTGATCACACTATTTGCTGTACTTCATAATCCATGGCCTCTCTGAGGCCTGCAGAATTAGATTAAATTAAGTAGAGAATCATCCAACGATGGCAAACTCCAGCAAACCAAGCTCAACCATAAAAGATGGGACGATCCCAATAATCCTAAAAAAGGGTATACAACGAATGCATCTTTCTGATAGTCACTCACTGAGCTGAAACATGGAACCTAACCAAGAGACAAAGCTGTGATATGAGAAACATGCAGCGTGAATATGAGAGAATCATGTTCAACCTCATGTGAAGAATCACAAGACAGTACAATATATCAGGAAGAAAACAAGAGCGAGACATCTTATGGTGTACAAGAAAACGCGAATGGCAATGGGCTGGTCATGTTGCAAGAAAAAAAGACAACTGACAAACATCACGACTCATAACATGGCTCCCTAAAGACCACTTGCAAAACCAAGGCCGACAGGATACAAAATGGAAAGATGGACTAAACAAATTGAGAAAATACTTTTTCCTCTACGCCCATAATAGAGAAATGTGGCGGATCCATGGGGAAGACTTTGCCAAACAAGAGACGTTGAAAAAACTGTTGATGATGATGATGATGATGATGATGATGATGATGATGATGATGATGATGATGATGATGATTAAAAAGAAGATGAGGAGTATCAGTTGTATGGATCATAATGATAGGAATAACAACTATACTGAACCAAATCGATAACAATTGCCAGCTTTGATTCCATGACACAACTGACATTGCATTTAGACTGACCATCAATGATGTTCCTGTGGTCATTGGATGTTTTTTGATGATCACCATACACCCATTCTCAGGAAGCCCAGTCAATGTTATTCAGGCTGTGACTTGTGCTCGTCAGCATTGACCAACAGAGAGTCTCTCACTGCAACCTTCATAACATTTTTGATAGCCTGCTTTTTTAAGTAAGTACTTATCAAGTAAATCACAAACTCTAAGAAAGGATCAATCCACCAAATATACACTCAAAGCAGGCCTGGAACCCACTCATCCGGTACTGATCAATAAAACCTTGGCACTCAATCCAGTCCCTCTAGATTGGAGAAAATGTTTTAAAAAATAAAGTAATTTCGATGTAATCCCTTTTATGGTTGTTCGCCTTTTGATATTATGTGATTAAGTAATGAGCAGTGGCAAGGAAGCGGAGTATCATTAGGATATGAAAGCAGACTCAGTTTAAAAGTAAGAGGAGAAAAAAAAAAGAAACTGAATCTGCATACGTTGCCAGTGAGAACAAATCTTATGAGGTAAAAGTCTATATAAATGTGAAAACCTTCCAGATATAATCAACTTGGGAACTGTTTCAGTTGCATGTTGCTAACGGGTGGAGAAAAAAAAACAAACTTTGATCTATAGCCAAGTTTTGTAAGTTCAACTATGTTTAAGAAGGATATTACCTGGTTGTATGACAAGCTGGAAAGGAAAAAAAAAGAAGCTTAATCACCACATACGTGGGCCTAATTATAGAATTTCCAAAAGCCTTGAGGGTAAGTTTCTGAGAAATGCATTTGGAACATAATCAGCATTTTTTTTTCATGCTTATTTCAACATGGGACGAACAAATAGATCTTTCTTTCTTTAATTGGTTGGCGGCAGATCCCTTTTACTTCTTACAATACAATAAGGATAATGAGGTGGATAGCATAATACCATTCCTTGCCAATGCACTTTTGTCGATGAAACATGATGCAGTATATATCCCAGATCCTTATTCAGCTATATATGTTATTGATGTGTAGTAACACATATAATCATTAAACTGACGTCACTGATTTGGCGTCGGAATAAGAAAAAATAATGTTGAAAGAAAGAACAAATAAACATTGTAACAGTTTTTGCATAAAAATTATGTAAAAACCGTGACTTGATCCCGTAGAAAAAATGTTATCTGATTGTATATAGCAGTTTTTGATTTCAAGTGAACGCATCATTATTTCACAGGTGTAATCAATGACGCAAAACATCCTTTCATTCTGTTCTGTGGCGATTCGATCAGATTTTGAACTTTTTGACAAGGCTGCTAGCTGGAATTTTGCCTTTAACTCATCAGCCACATGTTATCTTCGACCATTCAAGCAGGAGGCATTATGCATCCATTTTCAAATATGCACAATCTAAAGTGTTCACTTTGTTTATTTAATTAGTTGAGTAAACATCCTTTAATACTTGAGAATAAATAATATATTTTCATAAAAAGTGCTTTGGCTTGCTGAATCAAGCCTTGAAACACTTGCATGTATATAATATAATACCCCCCCCCCATGAACATCCTCGACATAAAACTATAATGGACATCTACACAAATATATATATATATATGTATTCTTTAACTTTGAGAATATTTATTCTTCTAATAATTGATCTTATACGTGTAATAAACTAGAAACTTTTCGACCAATGTTCACAAGTTTGTTATTGATATTACGTAGAGATCACTCTAGTACCTTAATCTCTGTTATGTGAAAAAAGTAAATAAATAGAGCACTGAGAGTTAATAAAACAGATGATTCGTTAAGTTAGAGAGCCCTTTACTCTTGTTGATTATAAATTAGTGAAAGTAAATTCAAAACCAAGTTTTGATTACTAATAATGTTTGATATTGCTAAATGTAATGTATCGTGTAATATTCCTGAATATATTTCAATGTGATGATTATTGATCGAAATTCAGGTGAATAGAAGGACCATGATGTCATGTCTTACAGTATCCAAGTTACTAACGTTTATTCAAATCTGAATCTAGAGGAAGGAATCAGAAGCCATGAGTTATATGGCTGCTCCACTCTACATCAAGTGTCCACGTCATGTTATTGAATTGTTTTTGATTTTTCAAAATTATCATTTCATTATATAATTACCGATTGTGAAGGGTTTAGTTTGTCTTCCAACAGACACCGTCATGTGACCTACGTATTATGACGTCATACCATGTTGAAGGAAATAATTGAAAAACTGGAGAATAAGAATTATCAATAAATACGTTACTCATCATCTTTTGGTGGATCATTAAAAGGTCCGAATGTTGAGAATAAAACTAGCCTGACCTCGGTATCACATATAACAAGGAACAAATTAATGAGGAAATATATTGTGAATTGAATACATAACCAATACATGTTTTTAGATTAAAATTGAATGAATAAATACATCATCCGAGCAATCGTAAGATTGTTGTATACATACAACTCTTGTTGTCAGACACACAATAATTGTGTTTTTATTATTTCCTTTCAATCGATATAATCTTTTTCATATATTGAGCCTAGATTCATTATCAAATTCTCACAAGTTTTGCTAGCTTGGCCCAGCTTTGGATACCAGCAACCTTGGCAGTCACCAAGGACTTAAAAGAGTTAACGTCTCTGTCATATGTTCACGACGGTGTGTCTTTCCGAAATCAGCTGAAAAGGCTGAAAAATTACAACATACCCGAGTACGTGTTAAGAGAAGATAATTCCCCAATGTTAAATTTAAAAGATATGTGAAAGTTATTTAACTTCTGTTGTTAAACCAAGGTGAACAAAGGGTAAAGAAAATATATATGTGGAAGGCATCAAAATGTATACATGTACATTTACTGCTGGGAAAACCCTTAAGTGATGATTTGCCTGGTCGAATTGACCTTGGAAACAGGTAGAGAATTGATAAAAACCTCTATCAACGGACGGCATCATGACTCTATTTTACACATTAAGGAATATAGTGGTTCCTTATGACGGATAAAGAGAATTTAACCCATAGACGGATTCATAAAAAAGCATTTTTTGTGCGCATAGGAAAATGAAGTAATATTAGATCACAAATAGAAACAAGGAAGGGGAAAATAGGAAGGAAAGACACGAGGAATGAAATGAATCAGCTATAAATGAAATAGAAATAAAAAGATGTTTTAAATGAAAGGCTGAAAGGAAGGGGGAAATTGGATATACATGCCTCCGGGAGAGAGCTCTCCAGAGCATACGTGATTAAGTTAATCAGCGAAATGTTAATTAAAGAAAGAACGCATAAATGAGACGTTCTTCTACCCTTACCCATTGTTTCTTATTTTTTAGCTCTAGATTTTGGTTGTAATTACTTTCTCTTTGACTGGTACTTCTGACTGACTGATATGTTTATTTGTTGTTAATCAATGCAGGAACAAGTTTCCGAAAGCAAAGACATTTTTTATGCTCTTAGCACGTCCACATAACGTAAAGCTTGTTTTTACATAAGGGACAACCAATACAGTCAACGCCAAAGCCTATTTGTCATCATCATTTTCAGCAGTAGCAGACTTTTAGCATTTTTTAAAGCGTAATCCCCACAAAGCGATCGCCAGACAATTTGTACACATCTTAAGTTACCTATCTCGTTACAACATCCAATATTTTAGTTGCTGCTGATCAGCAAATCCACGTCGTGAGATACAATGCCTATCAATTGTCAAAATTTCTAGCAATTTACCAATTCAATCGTCATTTGGGTTTTTCTCTTAAATATTGATTTCTCTTAACTATTACACTTTATGTGATCACTCCTGGTGGTGTTGAGCATGATTTTTTAAGGTGCTCGTTGAATGGCTCAGAGTGTGAAAGGTTACTTTCTTGGTCGGGTTCCATGTTTCCTCTCCATAAGTGTATATCAGGAGGATGTATTGTTTTTTTAACATACGTGAGGTTTACTTGTTGTTTTTACACTTCAATCTTGGTTTAACAAGAGTTTGCACTGCTAGAAAATTATTTGCTCGATGCCTTTTTCTTTTGAGGTTTAGTGTTGTGGTTCTGGATTAATGTAATTTTCTACTTCTGTCAGGTATGTGTCCAAGATATATGTGTCTTTAAATGTTGTACATCTGAAATGGTGTTCCCCAAATAAGGAATTATGGAGGAGGAAGGATAGAGACTACAAATTCATCTTCCCTATATCCGAAGTAAACTAACTTTTAAAGAATGATTTATCGTAATAAAATTGACAATGAATCTATTTTTGTGGTGACTTCTTTATTTTAGTAGTTGGGGTTGAGGAGTAAATAGCGCAGAGAATGTTTGGAGAGACGAGGAAATTAGTTTCCTTGTAGTTTGATTGTAGCACTGACGTCACTGGGAGTCTGAAGAAGGAATGGAGCCGTAGGAAAAGAATGTGCGCCAAGTATGAATTTAGATGCAGAGATGGAACGAAGTAAAAATAATTCATACAAGGATTTGGATGGACAAATAAAATGGACACCTTATACAAGTATGTAAATGACTTATGAAGGATGAAAATGGAGTGAATAATAAGATAGCATAAATCCAATTGATTGCGTGGGGAGATCAGAAGAGATACAAAAAAGTGGGAGCTTTCTTGTCGTTGACAGTACTGGTGTCGGGGTCGAGGCGTAGTTCTCTGAACTGCTCGTGATTCTGTATGGCTTGGATCATACCGATATATATGGAAAGCAAAGACATTTAGAAAAGACTAAAACATTACCATTTCATCCACAAAAGTGTGTAAGTATGATGCCTCGACATTGGTCATTTAAAATGGGCAAAGTCGGTGCAGATAAAGGTCATGGTGGAAAAAATGATCAAGATCAGATCGGTCGAGAGTAGCCAGCAACAAGTACCAGAACCACGAGTGTTAACAACTAGGAGTGCTGGTGCTAATGAGTGTTGGACCATTTGTGTCCTGGGGTTTCATAGTTGTTGTTTGAATAAGTGTCGTTTTCAATATCTTGCTAAAAGGAGGGTTTAGAAATCAATTCCTAACTAGAAATATACGGGGCACTACACTATCAAGAGATAAATGCAACCCCCAATGTTCCAGCTCTTTTTATGTGGTGTATAATGAAATATATGAACCAAAAAAGAGGTTGTTGATCCGGAAAGCTATAAATACTGCTTTACAAAAATATTGAATGAACGATATGACAATTGTTTTTATTTCAAACATTCATACAGTGCCCAGTCTTTTCTGCTTCAATGATTGAATAAAATACAATGAGTCTAGTCTTGTCCAAATCATCGTTGTGATGTCAAGTGAAAAGAGAACGTGTTAAGTGAAAAGACGAGCGTTTCGATGGTCACGTTAGCTTTTGATCCATTTATAATCTTTGAAAAGACATAAAAAGTTCACATTTCTTCTAAAAGCAATTTGGTAAAATATTACTAAATAGAGGGAATCGACAAAAAGAGTAAGAATGTAAGTTGTTCCTGACAAGAATACTTGTCGAAATCGAATTGACAAGATCGGTTCCGACACACGTCAGGGAATTACTCCTAATCTCTGTCTCCATACCCAAGCCTGATGATTTATATGCACCTTGTTTTCAATGCTTATCACAGATATCAGATGGTTAGAAAAATCCGTGGATAAGAAAACACAAAAAAAGGCAAGAATGGCTAACTTTTTCCAGACATTTGAGTACTGCTGTAAAAAGTTAGGATTGAAAAAAAAAGTATATCATTTCAACAGAAACAACTTCTTTCTATCAAATGTTCATTCGGAAATTACAGACGGATGCCGAGATTTTTCCAATTGACAACATTTGCGGTCATCCCTGATCACCTATCGACAAAAATGATATAAATTCAACTAATTTTATTGAAGTGAAAATTAAGTTGTAGAAATGATTTTGTTTGATTGCATTCTTGGGAATTAAAATTAGATTCAGCCGAAGTAAATTATTAATAACTAAATACCATAGTTTGCACACAGAAAATTATACTCATATTGGGTAGTATACCCATTCCCTTAGAATATGGGAAATGTGATTGGTAACCATCATCATTATACTACTGTTGTTGTTGTTGCTGTTGTTGTTTTTGTTGTTTTGCTCTTGTTCAACCTGTTTAGTTTTGGCACTGATTATAATTGGCAGCTTTTACAAGCGATCAGGTGGGAGCATTGCATCCACGAGGAATTTAACAAAGCAATGTTTTTCAGTTGTATTAGCTTGTTAGAGTGGGCTTTCATTTCAAATGTCATTTATGATGACGAGGTGATTTCCCCATATATTCTATCAGCTACTTTGAGAATGTAATAATCCCAACTCGCATGAATATCCGATTTTAAGTCAATTTCGTGGCAAGACCCGCCTTTTTTTTCTCGCTGATTTCAATAGGTGAATATCTTCTGATTTTCAAAAGAGGATTGTTCATAGCCTTTCTTGTGAACTTTTTATTCTTGAATTTCAATCTAACATAATTATTGCTAGCCTATAGAATCTGCAATACCCTGCCTGTACACAAATATACTGTATATGTTCTTTCATTATTGATCAATTTATCATTACTGGTGTACGCACTTTAGTTGATAAGCCATTGAGAGCTAAGAATCCCCTTGACGGTTTGAATAGTATCTTCATCAAATCGACTCCTTTTTTATGTTATCGTGGTTCCAATGCGTCGAGTCTGCACCCCAAGAGAGTCTAAGTAGAATACAACCAAATTATCATAGAATCTGGTTGAGCAATTCGATTGTATTTCAGTTATTTTATAGATTTTTTTTATCACATCTCATCTCCTTTCACAACAGTCAACACAAATAAAACCAAGTTAAAAAGAATCAACCCGCTAAAACTACCAATATAATTTTTCCTTGTTCATGTTAGTTAGGTTCATGGGTTAGCTGGCTATAAATGTACAAGGATTATAATCTGCATTAATAGAGCTTGAAGGCTGAATATTCAAAAATGTACTCTTTGAAGATTCTGAGTCAGCTCCGAATGTGAGCGAGATAAGATGATACCAGCTCAGGCAAACTTTCTATAGTCTGACTCAAAAAAGTTTCCAAAACCTAAACTGGGAAAATAAAAGGATAAAAAAAGGACGGGAAATACCTAAATAAACCTATCTTTACTACTTTATCCCTCTTTTTGCAAAAAAAATCATTATATCCAAGTAATGCTAGAAGAACTGAACTGAATTGGGGTTTAGCATATAGTCCAACATAGAACAACACAAACATTCAAGTTGGAAATGCAAATCCGAAAGAAATAGGACCATTACATATACGTAAGATATTGAATCCATGGAATGCTCGAAATATGGATATAACAATAAAAAATTACTCTTTGATGGCTAAATTTTAGTAATGGAATATTTACTTCTAGAGAAAATAGAATTCTATCCGTTCAAAAATAAAATCTACAACATATCCCCCCTTGATCATTGATGTGCCTGAAACATGAAACCTGGCCGAAAGATAGAGCTTCAAACTGGAAACCAGGCGACTACCATATGAAAAAAGCACGTTTAACGTCACAATGAGGGATCACAAACATAGCAAAATATGAACGAAAACCTATGTGAAATGAGCAAGTCACTCGCGAGAATGTCAGACAACCAATGGATATCAAGTCTACATATTATCTGCGGAATTGTTTCCAGCAAAATACAAATTAAGATGACAAAAAATTGAATAAAATTGTAAACCATCAGGTCATAACAATTATGAAACACCGCCAGATTGAATACCACACGTTCAGAAAGTATTGGTTCTGCGATGCAAATCCGGGAGATGAATATATCCAACGAAAGATGGTAAAATGCTGCCATCGATGATATTGCCTGAATAGATTGTTTCTTTTTATTTGTTTTCCAATATAACCCAAAAAAACAAACAAGTTCTTGTTGGGTTCAATTTGCCATGAGATTTATGCTAAATTGATCCTTATCGTCAACCTGCCTATTTTTAAAATTCCACGCTCGATTACCGTCTAGTAGAGAGCGACAAAAATCATTTTTCATAGGTCAACCTAATTTATCCATTGATCCCATGGGTGACACGGAGCCAGAATACGTTGGTCACTTGACAGTTTATCATTGAAGAGAAGTTTATATTCGGATGAAATTGAAATGAAGTAAAGCTGTTAATCAGTTATTCTATCTTTTCAGTTGACCCAGGTACAATCAATGGTCTGATGTTCAGATATATTTCCGATGATTATATTTCAGGAGAGAGGACTTATTCTATCGTTTTCTCACATGTTTCAAAATGGTCAGTCAATGTGCACACCGATGGACTTCAAGGTACGTTTAATTTGCTCCCTGGTTTAGTCATAATTTCCCAGTGCTGAATGTTCCAAACATAATAAATAAGCTTTATGTCACGTTACACAATAATGGGGTAAATAGTAATCGTGATAAAATTCAACCACATGGTTCATAGGAACACGAAACAATCGCCGTACATAGAGTCATGGAAAGGAACAAGAGACAGCATAGTATTTGGGGGGGGGGAAACCGGAGTCAAAAATATCATGGAATACGCAGGGATAGTTGAATGTGAATGGACTAGTCATGTTGCAAGTACAGATGACAACCACTAGATACCATGAGTTTACATGCAAAACCGGCACCAAAAGAATACAAAATAGTTCCACAAACTTAATTAGTTCGGAAAATACTTGTTCCGTGACGCTGGAGATACAGAGGTTTGAGCAAATATTATAGAAGATCTATCTCCAGCGACTAACTCAGCTGCTGCTGCTGATGATGATGATGTTGAGAAGTTAGAAGGTTGCAATCACATAACAGGTGCTCCTTATCAGTTGACGTCCTGTGTGGCTGATGGACACGAACTGCCCTTGTCTGGAAATTGTGATATTTTAATTAAGACTTCAAACACTATTTTTCTTTTATCATTAGCTGAAGTAGGATGATAATGCAAACACTAATGAATCTAATTGCCTTAATTTCAAAAGTCACAAAGCAACGATTTTGTAGTTTGTTAATTTACAATTTACGAACCTACTGATCGATTTTGCTGAAAGGGCAGCATTGGAGACAAATATTTCAAAATGTAGCTGATCCGTTATTTTTGACAAATACAGAATGTGGGTCAGCGTATATTATCTGAGGTTACAAAAAAATACTGTTTAATGTTCTGATTACACTATTCAAATATTTGCATAATATGTGCCCCGATAATATCAAGTCTCGTATAAACGTCTGGAATTTACAAAGACTGCTAATTCAGCCAATGAAGATAGGATTTGTTTTGCCGTCTTTTTTATGATTATTTTTCTTTGATGAGTCAGCAAAATATCGTGAACATCTGGCTGGTTTCATTCATTCTAAATGCATTTTCCAATCATTAACAACAATATCTGTCATCAGTAAGTGAACACTTTTTCCCTCATTCTGCGACAACAGGAGTACTAGACTTTTAATTAATTTTTTCATCCTAGAATTTCAACGAAACACTGCAAGTAATATTTAATTGCAGTAAAGGTCACCTGAACCCTATTGCTTTCAGCCAATGATAAGAATCTAAGGAAGAAATGTGTTGTTAAACTCTTATTAACGTTGGGTAATTATTTTGGATACAAATATGTCAAATTTCATAAATAAAATATTTTTCTAATGTAATTCGTATTCTTCTTACATAAAACACGGTATTGTGCAATCCCCTTGCATTTTCACAATTCCCAGGAAAATAGTTCACTTGGATTGGTCACTTGAAATAGTGAAAATCTTAGACGTAAAACGAATACTGTTATTGTACAATGACCCTCACTGACCAAAAGGACATTGATGAAGACAATTATTTATTTAATTCAATTTTGTCTTTTATGTCTGAGTTTTTAGTGTTTGGCAATGGCAAAATGAGAGAAGGGAAAAATTATCAGATGAAATATTCATTTATACATAACTATGTTTCGGTTTTGATACGTCTTGTGATATGAATTGGCCTACTGCTAAAAGCAACGTTGTAAAATAACTGTTCTACCTAGTTGAATTACTTCTTGCTAGCGGGTATGAATCGTGAACTTGGACGATAGTGGAACTGTGAAATATAACCCAATGTTTGCACCTTTGGGGACAGCCAAAAGTAGCTTCAAGACTGACTGTCGACCATAGCACTAAGTGGTTGAGGTTCTTGGTTTTAAAGGGAATCTCTCCAGTGGCATCAAATACTAAGGAATATCTGACATTTGGATACTTCCTGTTTTGGTGAAAACAATAAAAACATCAACACCCAGTGAGTGAATCATCGTTGGACATGCAGCAGCAGTAGCTAATCATGGGGAAAAAATTCTGGAATTATCTAAAAAAAGATGTTTCATCTGACTGCTTACTTCAGGCTATTTTTATCGCTATTTTGATTAGACGATTTGCAAAAAAAAGAAATCACCATAACTGATTACAAGATCTTTTTTTAATACATTGAAATTTTAGTAATCGATATTGACATTCAATCAGTATAGTATTGTATTTCTTTGACTTGAGTACCATCAAAACATTTCAGCAAGAAACCAAATAGTTTTCAGAACTGATAACAATCAGTTTAGTTAATGCAAATCTGTTATTCCTGTATGCAATTGCAGATGTTTAATTTGTCGATATTTTATCTTTTTCAGGTAGCTTTTTATTCACTGAGGCGTCATCTATCAACTATCATGTCATAATATGTGCCAAAAAACTATAGTATTTGTTACACTTCAGGATCGGATGTTTTCAAGTTTTACTCTGATTCATACAGTTCCCGGTCATTTCAAGATGAGTTGCCATTTAGCTACACATTCCTGAAAAAAGTACATGATCCCTTTCATGAACATCTTATCATTTTTTGCAATCATTGTTTCAGATCGAAACTCATCTGACTTACCCCTGAACAACAAACATCCGATTGTAGTTTACTTCCCATAAGATCTCAAAACCCATTTACTGAGTTGGATGTGAATCCAAGTCATAAATTTCCGTCATATCACAGTTAGCTTCCCACAGAAAATGAAGTGTGTATGTCATTATTTCAAGTTTTTCAGATGGTTGGGATGAAAATTTAAAAAAAATGAGCGGAAAATCTGATTGATTGAACCAATGAATTAATGAAATAAACAAAAATGGACGACATCTGTTCTATACTCTTCTGCAAGTGTACAGAGGAAAACTAGCTCCATGTCTGGGGGATATGCCCCGTCAACGTTGTCTGTCAGCTTCACATCAAATCACTTTCCGGATGTTACACTTCGTTTTGAGCAGCACGTTTATTTCCCTCCACTATATAATTGAAAAAGTAAATGTTATGTCTGTAAGCTACATTTGTGAAGCCTGTACGCGTGATACATACATACGTAGCCAGACAGACCAACTTGAAAACCGAATACACCAACGTTGAGTTTTAGTTGACTGCCTCTAATAACAGTCTTGACCGGGAAGCCATGGATTCATGCTTGGAAGATATGAATTAAAATGTATGTCCCAGGAAGACAGTTTAATTTTGGGTGCATTTCTGGCCAGTCGTAACTCGTTACGCGCGACTGCTATATTTTGTTATTTTTATATTTTTACTGTTGCGGAATATAATGGTCAAAAATTGAAAACTGAGTAAGAATTTCCGTCATAAAATGGTTGGAACAATTATCCAATTATAACATCACCGGCGTGTCATACTCCCGAGCACGGAAAGGAATGATAATATTCGAATGGAAGAAGAATCTAAATATTCCAGGATACATATGTTTCTGAATTGATCTTCCACTTTCCCCCTTCTCTGACGGATTTGGATATAAAAATAAGGCCCCGAATGACCCCAAAATATCATCAATTTTTTTCTTGGATAGGGTCTAGAATCTGTTTCGCTCAAAGAATCGTGGTCAGAGCAGTTGGGATGAAAAGTAACTTGACCTTAGAAAACAAACATTGGAAAATCAATTATGATTAACAAGGTTCGATCTGGAAAAATATTTGATTCCATTCCATCGATCATTAACTATTTTGCTTGTGTCATTACGTCACTTACAGCTGTAGTTATCCCCTACCATGCACCAATTAAAAAAAATACCAACTTTGTATTTCTTGGCTTCGATTAGCAATAAACTGGATAAATATAGAAGTGACAAAAAATCGAAATCAATTACTCAAAATCACTTATTACTATCAATAGTTTATATGAAAAAAAATATCATCAAATATGGCTGCTTCTTTCAATGAGGGACATATGTTTCTCATGATATCTCCTGTCTAAATTGTTAAATAGAACTGATGTTTTTAAGCGCTGCTCTAATTGAAAGGTTGCCATATTTAGAAAAAACATCGGTCGGTTGAAAAAATAGAGTGCTGGACATTAATATTGATAAACAATAGCATGTGTGATTGCAATACAGCAATAATTGATTAAAACGATATAAGGCTGTATAACGTGAAGCTGGTCCAATTCAGCTATGATGATTTTTTCATATGCAATATTCGCCATTAAATGCACTGACAAGCTGTTGAAATTGTACTAAAAATGAACTCAATGAAAATACGTGGAAGAAGATGCAATCATCCCAGGAAAAGATATTAATTAAATAAGTATTACTGTAAATAACTGCAATTGACTCATGAGAATCCTTTTCAAGTGGGGCTTGAAATGTAGAATTCAATCTTTGTTAGTTGAAATAACGGCCCTTTTGAATATTAGAGCAAACAAACAAACGAACTAAATAACAGGTTACTGGATTTCGTTTGACTACACAGTGTAGTGAGTTCAGGTTATAATAAAGCAGCGATTCGCTGTTGTTATCAGGCTCAGTCGCCCTGAAGCCAATTTAGTTGCAACAAAACCCGAAGCCAATCGGATGAATAAATCCTTTGAAATTATACCAAAGGCGAGTATACCTCATGGATGTTCTCTTCTGAGAAGAGTGCAGTTTTGGTTTAAAACTATGTAGAACATAAATCGATAGAATGAAGTTTCCCTCAGTAAGTGTTACGCTGTAATGCTGGTTGTTCGCAAATTTACTTTCACATTCATCCCTAGTACCTACGACGGTCGATGATTAAGACACTGCCATGCTGAAACAAAACTTGTCAATCGATCCCTTTTTCGGCAAAGCAATGAAAACGTAAGGATGTATTCATCTCCTTTTAATACCGACTGACCGAAAAACGTTGACAAATGATGAACTGAAGTGATCGAGAGGAATGATATACTAGTGTGAAATATTTTAGAAGAAGGGGTATTTGAAGAGTGAATCAGCACATCTATAATCTGACTATCTTGCATATCATTTTTCAGGATTCATCGGCGTTTAAGTCAACGGAAAGGTTATTTATAATTACCTGATTAAAAACAATTAGATGAAGAAGAGAAAACACCAAAGCTGGAAATATTCAGCTTTCATACATTTGGATGGTCTTACCAAGCAGGACGTGTTTGACGAAATAACTTGAAAATATCTCGTGCTCTCCCCTGATGGGACTATTCATATATATATATATATATATATATATATATATATATATATATATATATATATATATATATATATATATATATATATATATATCGTTGCTTATATATATATAGTAAATTCATGAATCCCTACTTTAAGGCCCCATGTAGGTCGAACAGAGTTCCATCATATGCATGCTAAACATCGATACGGTGATCTTGAAACTAAAAGATTTTATAATTTTATTAATTATGCAATATCAATGCAGAACTTACATGTGTCCACATAGAAGCATGCACACACATGCACGCGTAAAATCAATTATATATACGTGCAATATATATATATATATATATAGAGAGAGAGAGAGAGAGAGAAAGAGAGAGAGAAAGAGAGAGAGAGAGTGTGTTCATGTTTAAAACTGAAGGGTTTTATATAATATATATATATATATATATATATATATATATATATATATATATATATATATATATATATACACACACCTGATATTATCAAAATCGACAAAAATGGAAAAAAAGGTTATGATCAAAACAAGCAAATAAAAATTTAAATACAACTCGACACAAATATCCCCCAATTAGCAGAACATATAAAAACTAAAAAAGCATCCTAATACTACCAGTTACCAATGTATCCTATAAAGATCAATCCCCTCACTTGATATACGATCACTGCTTCATATACATATGATATTAATCTTACGAAAATGACCAGCACAAAAAAATATCATACATATCAGGACTAAGCAATAACAGAAACAATACTTTTTGACAAACATGATAATTATTGATAAAAAAAAATTCCACAAGCAACAAAGGCAATATGGCCACCACTTCCCAAATTCTAAAATCAAAAGCCTCAAGCTTTATCTCTTCCCATTCCGAAACATTGACCCATCCCAGAAATCCAAAAGACTCAACTCAAACTGAACCTGAGGGTATCCTTCCCAACATTACTCTTACAAACACAAATATACATAAACGTAAACACAGCCAAAAAAATGAAACCCTCCCAAACACTAATCATAAGAGAAAGGCAAATTGCAATACCATTCCTTACAAAAAATCAAGGAAGAATTAGTTTACAATTACCGCACACCATTGAAATCAAAGGAAACCCAGTTGTCAAACTGATAAACCTAAGTAATTTTACATTTGCTTGAGATACCATCGAATTCTTGAATATGGACTGACATTTCTGCCCCTGACAAGACAGGTACATTCATGAATTCTTCAAAAAAATGAACAACAAAAAACAAAGTTTTCAAAATTGGACCATGATAGCAATATATAAGTAAATCCAAGGACTTAAACAAATCTCTCACCTTTAGAAACATACACAGCACTATCCACACCTTTGAACGACCAGTAACAGAAGACATCAAAGCCTACATCAAAAACTCCAGTAATCAATACTTACCACATGATAACATCAGCATGATGGAACAAGACTCTTTAACAAACTGAAGAATAGTACAGACAATAAATAATTGAGCAGTTAAGGGAAATTTGATGAATACCTCTTCGAAACAAACAAGCTTCTATCATAGAATTTTACGGATAACTCTCCAATGATTCTTTCAAAGACTATCAAACTATGATAACCAAATCCAAAACAACATTATAGATAAAATAACATTCAATACTCTTGAACCAACTTCCACAGAACCAGCTATGTTCTATTTACTTCGCCAAATTTACAAATCAAATAACCTAGGTAGACTAGTCACATCCTGTACGAACTTCCACACAACCAAACTATAGAAATATGCACGAGACAGTGCTGAACTTTCAAGCAGAATAAAACGAATCAAAACAATCCAAAAGGGAGTAATTGTAGTCTCTATGGACGTCAAATCAATATATTCTAAGATCAAACACAATGGAAGCAATTTAGCCCTCAAAAAGCCCTTACTATTAGACACTTAAAGAATCCAAAACTGAACAATTAACACTCTTATGCAATAAGATGCTCAATAGCTTGAACTTCAGTCATATGCACTAGCTCCAAGTGAAAGGCCGACCCGAATAGCATTTTCATCTGGCATTTTAGAGAGACCAAAAGATACACAAAGACTATATCTCGTATGTTTCATATATGGATGACATTCTCTTCATTTACGCAAGAGATGGAAACTTAGTAGAGAAATTCCTTATATACATAAACTCTACAGAAAATTCGATCAAATTTGATCAAGTGACATTTACTGACAACGTAGCATTCTCAGACACGTAGATAGTGATGGAACAGCTGATGCAATCATCTTTACAGAACCCACAGACATTTACAATTACCTTTGTTATAAATAAGCTTAACCCCAAAAACACCAGAAAAAAATACTATTTTCACAAGCACTTACCAAGAAGACTTTGCTCTTTGGATAATAATGTCGCCGACGACATCATTTCACTGGGAAGTTATTCACTAGATGATACAAATAAACTGTACAAGACGATTACGATACCTAAAAATGTAATCCTTACACTCTAGAACGAAAGTAAAAAAGTAAGTGTATACCTTATATTAGTAATTTCAAAAACACTCATCCACCCTTAGCACGAATTATCAACGAAAGATTGAATAATCTCAAACATAAAGTGGAATTTAAAGAAAAAAATTCGTTACCCATCTTCTTACATATACCAAAACTCTAATTGTGATGGAAAAATTATCATATACATCGAGAGCAACAGATGCAAAGTACTATGCATAAGTGAGTCCGAATGGCAGTTCATAATGAACCTGATGAAAATGAACTTGGAATCAAATAACGAAACCAAACCAGTCCAATCTCAGTTGAATTGCACTCATGCATCCACGCACAGTATTCCGCCACAGACACCAGATTCACTATCTATAGAGAAATTGAGGAATACACTTGCATACATGGCAAAAACTTTTTTAAAAATTGCTTGGTGGTTCAACAAGCCTAAAAAGCTCTTTGCTAATTGCCCTAAAAAATTTAATCACACATATTTATGAAATCGTAACCTTCCCACGAATAACAACGCCCCATCCACATTTTACCTGCCTCTATGCATATTCAACATGTGAAACTTTACAGCCACACAGACTCTACCGATCAAAACCTGTGTATGGTATTTCATTTGTACGAATCAGACCGAGAGGATTTTCAATTTTCAATGATCTACACGTATAAAACGTCTCCATCTATCCAGCAACACTGATTTTGAGTCATTCATCTCTTCTGTTCTCTCAAAAAATCGATGGAACATTGAAGATAAGCGCAAAAGGACCCCTTTTTGCCCAAAATGGGTATAAAAAAAAGGAATAAAGACCGAAAGTTATGTCGGTAAAAGCAAAAGTAGAGCTGTTCTATGCAGTACCAAATCTTTGTTCTATACTGATTGAAACCATCCAGTGCTGGGTGTGCTCGGAACTGGGAATCATATAAAATAATTAAATATTATCACAAAAAAATATATATACGGATATTGTCTACGGATGTTGTGCCGGAATGAGAGTTGTTTCTCCCTATTTTCTGCTTGAACAATGATAACTGCAGGGCAGACAAAGATATGCATATAAAATTTTTCATCCATACTCATGTCTGAGCTCAATATCACACACATGAACTAAGAAATGACTCTGTTCATGAATATCTGTATTAGACAAAGTGTTTAGTTACTTGGGCGAAGAACGAATTCCTGATGTAATGGACATGGGTAAAGATTTTATTAATAGTATTTGTTTGTCCATTCGAATAGACTCTCCAGGTTTAAACAATAAGACTCAAATGGCAGCATGGAATAATAAACTATTTTGGTAAGTAACCCTCATAGAAAACCATCATCTAAGCCTTTTCTTGGAGCATGTAACGATTGATAGAGATGGAAATAAAAACAATTGAAAAAAAGTGTTGAACAGAAAGAAAAAATCTACCCTTCGTCAAATGATTAAAAAGTCCAAATGATCAGAAAAAAATTGATACTACTGAGTAATCGATTCAGCATGAATGTTCATTGTAAATTTTAGCCCCTATTGATTTTTTTGGTCGTCCATGAATGTTATTGTTTAATTATTCAGCCTCCAAGCTACATCACTTCGATGTGGACGCGTAGCAAAGAGATACAAAAAGAATTAGTCAGTAAGCCAGACTCGAGTTAATATTATCAAGCATCTTGGTTACAATTGCAGCTGTAAATTGAAAAAAAGTATTAAGATTGTTCAGGAGAATCGATGTTTGAAATCGTTCAATATCATTTTTTTTTTCGTGTAAATCTATATAATTTCTGAAAATATAGTTTGTGTTCTAAAAGTAACCGTCTTTCAAATGTTTTAACTCGTTACTTGAATTAAAAGCAAAATTTTACAAGTTGAATGACAAAAAGGTCTGAAGTGGTTGTGGTCCCGATGCAAGCTTTTACCTGAAACCTAAAAAAATTATTGGTGTTTAGTGTATATAATAAATTGTGTAGAAGTAAATAAATGCTGATTATAGAGGCTGAGGCCTAATCAGTGCGAGGGAGTTGGGCCTGCATTTTATAGCCGATGAAAGATCGATATGTTGAAGGAATATTAATAACAATTAAGCATAAAAATATGCTCTGAAAGAAGAAAGATACAGAAATGATGATCCCACTCAAAATAGGGAAGTAAACAGTGTGTTCCTAGATTAGTGGTTCAGTTGTAATTTGTTGCTATCCATATCATTAGATTTACTGAAAACTATCTGCTTCAACATCAAGCATAATGCTATACCAGTACTAATTTGTAATTACATAACCTGATATATATTTATTAACAGTTCTTCGGTAATGTCAACGAAGATAGCCCACCTGTATGACAAATGAAATGAAATTCTTGTTAAACATTTGAAAAAATTGAAAACAGTCGAAATAAGAACATCTTTCCACATGGAGTTGGATATTTCAAGGATTCAAAGAAATACAAAACTTTTAAGGGAGCATGATTTTAGCTTGCCTGAGGCACCATGGATCTTAGAACTAGTCCAGATAACTAGTTTCTTGTTGCTCCTTCGTGTAATGTTAAAATGGCCGACATTTCATGAATTTCGTCGATCTCACGTGGTTGCTATTGTCCGTTGCACTGTCACCACAATTCATGGAGCATTGATCCCTTTCAGAAAGGCTTCTATTTATTTAAAGGGTGAAAATGCCACCGCCTGAAGATATCGCAAGACTGAAACCTTTACATGTTAAGGTCTACCTTGAGGATACGACATATAGGAAGGAAACTGTGTCTCTCTCATGATATACATACTTCTTGTGTGTCAAAGGAGGGAATAATGCCAATGCGTTTGATACTACCTCTTGTGATACAATGCGTTGGCATTCTCAGATACTGAAATGGTGACTATCACCTCAGGCCACTGCCGTCAGGAATAGAACGGTATTTTACCCTGCGCTAAGAAAATAAACCACACTCTTCAGATGCAATGCTGTAACAACATTTTTAGACAGAAAATGCATTTGATATGATACAAGGACGAGTAACACTATTTGAAATGTGAGAAAATGAATACAGAAATACTAATCAATAAGTCACTTGCTATTAGGTATCATTTTTTTCATAAATTGGAAACATTTATTCAATAGGTATTTTCTTTTTCCATTCCAGAACTCATCTTTCATGCACAGTTTTCTCTCCCTTGCAAACACATCAAATGTATTCTTTTTTTTCCAATGTCATGGGGACGAACCCGTTCTTGTCGAAATATGTCTCCTGTTAAATTTAGTATTGTAAATATCTCATACAGAAATTAACGATGAAATACAGCATGTAAGAAGTCTGAAACTTACACTCTGTTAGAGAATCATTTGCCAGAGTATAATCACATTCACTGTTATCGTAATTTACATCAAAATCCAGCGATATTATATTAGCTCCGGTGTGTACATACGACGAATGATGCTGAGAACTAATCAAGTGCTTTTTGCTGCAGCAAGTTTTCGCTAAATGATTATGTATGATCTTGGCATGGAAAGATAATGTTCTGGGCGAGTTGTTTATGCTGTTGTACAATGCCCAGTATAGTACAATTTTGCTTTGCATTGCATTATTTGAGAACGTATTTGAAAAGCCAGCAGATGTATCAGGACCCTATAAAGTTGTTTTTCGTTTAGTAGTGCATCATTTACAAACATTTTTTGACAGTTAACAGGGATATAACTGAATTGCTAGCGCTTCCAACTTGTGTCAACCTGTGAAATGCATCGTTATATCGGAGTACAAGATAATTACAAGATGTAAAACCCTTCAAAGGAATAAGAAGGTATAGATATAATTTCTTTTGAAAATAGACTTATATCCTAAGGCTAATAAGTGTGATAACTTTTTTCTTGTTAGCATTCACCTGATTAGTAGGTGAATGATCCTGTTCTTACATACCAGCCAAATACTGAGATTTTTATGCTTTACCATGAATATTTAAGATATGATGAGTACAGATATGGTAGAACATGCAGCCCGAATCAGAAATTCATTTTATTTCAATTATATCCCAACAAAATTCAGTCCATCTTTCGGTATGTGGCAAATTAACTCACTATCCTTGAATCATCTCCCCAGGGACCATCTGTCAGGCTTTACACACCTTCAAATTTATAACATTGTGCACTCATATCGTTGATAAGTAATTATCTTATTTCAATCGATTACTATAACCGATCTGTCATCTGTGAATCTTACATATATCTCGATTGATTATGATCTAAAAAGTCAGTGATGGTTATATTTTTGAAATATCGTTCTTCTTCTTCTTCTTCTTCTTCTTCTTCTTCTTCTTCTTCTTCTTCTTCTTCTTCTTCTTCTTCTTCTTCTTCTTTTTCTTCTTCTTTTCTTCTTCTTCTTCCTCTTCTTCTCCTTCTTCTTCTTCTTCTTCTTCTTCTTCTTCTTCTTCTTCTTCTTCTTCTTCTTCTTCTTCTTCTTCTTCTTCTTCTTCAAGACCCAACTTGGTAATCGTAGACCAAAAGAGGGAAACCCGTCAAATAATAGATATAAATGTGCCTGCAAACAATGGAGTGAAGAGGAAGAGGAGTGAAAAACTTGAAAAATACCAATATGTAGCAAGAAAACTGGAGAAGATGTGAAAAATGAAAGACAGGGCACTGCCATTCATAGTGGGTGCACTTGGAAGTGCCCCGAAGACACTGAGGGCGACACAGGAGTTGCTTGGGTCTGAAGGACGGATTGAGACTGTACAGACCACAGCATTGCAAGGAACTGTGTGGATACTGAGGAAAGTCCTAAAATATGAAGACTGCGACATTAATTGTTAACAGTAAACCACAGCACTGGCATGATAAGCGGAAGAGAGAAGCGATTTTTGCTGAAGATCTGAGGAAAATTATCGTCAATCAGCCTTCAGCAATGACCCCTGGGCAACCGGTGTGAAACTGTAAACTGCAGTAATACTGCAACCTATGAGTACTGAGACAGAACAGCGGGAGACTTGAGGAGACTTGCTGTCACTCAAACTCCGACGATAACCACCAGGCAACTGTTGTGAGATTGCAAATGATAATAATAATAATAATAATAATAATAATAATAATAATAATAATAATAATAATTTGAAAATTATGAAGGTTTCCGTTGTTTTAAAATCTACTCTACTTCTCTGGAATGAGAAATAATTTAACTGTGTTCATGTTATTTGTCACTTTACGGCTTCAGGTGTACTCAATATCCATACGTTTTATTTTAATATTTATTTTCATGTATTTGATGATGCCGAATTAAACGTCAGAAACAACAAATTTGAGCAATATTTAGCAATAGATTAGGTGATGGTATATGAAAAAGCAGAAACTGCTCACAATATCTATGAAGCGTCTGGTCAGGGAACTGTCAACTTGCATACACCTCCACATTGCTCTGAAACCTCTTTCTGTGATTGAAAACATCCAGTTCAAGGCAATTATTGAGATAGAGCTGCGTGAAAAACTTCAGGGGTCGCAGAGAAGTCAAGTGTTGTCCATTCAACAATTGTTTGACATTAGCACCAAGTTAGAAAAATACATCTTGAGCAATTGTAGAGAAACTAAATATCAACTATCCAATGTTGGCTTGACAATTGCACTGAATAGAAGTACCAGAAAGCCCTCTTCACTCTCTCAGACCTATTATTACCATTTCAAGCATTTGGATCTCCTTTATGAAGAAAAAGTCTTGAATAATAATCGATCATCTTGAAATACCTTCTGAAAGAATGGACTTGTTTCCAATTGGAAAACAAGGTTCTTACTTGAATTGAAAATTGTTTTAGGTAAGATACTGCTTTCAGATAAATGCTGGGAGTCTTTGTCATGTTTACACCAACTCAATCGTTCAAGAATTTGTTCTACGTCGAATACTATAGTATTGAGCAAGAATATATTATGAAGCCAAGAAATTAAATGATCTTCATAATACGATTCGTGCATATAATTATTTGTTTCTTTCTCGGCTCTCAGTAAATCTTTAGATTAATTTTCCCTGGAATGCTCCTACGCAACTGGCATTGAAATGTAATTTTTCGGAGTAAAAATTCAATGAGGTAATAGAAAATATAAAGAGGACAAATATTTTCCGAATGATTATAATACAGCGAGTTTATAAATATTAATTAATCGGGAAAAACAATCCAAATGAACCGAAGCAACCCTTAAATTGAGATCTTTGAAGTGGAGTACCTTTATTATGGAAAATAAATATTACATTGATCGAAGCAGAAATAGAAGTGAATTACCACAGCTAATGAATAGCAGGAAACATTTGAAAATAAAAGTCTATAATCCCATGATTCAGTTAAATGGGATGCATGCACCTACTAAACATCACAATTAAACATGTTTCTGAGAGTTACTGAAGTCATATGAGTCTAGCCCAGGACAATAAATGTTGAACTCTCTTATAAACATTGTTAGTAATCGAAGTTTATTCTTATAGATGAATGCACACGTTGATTCATATTGAGAGTTGTTTCTTTTTATTTCAATTTTGATGTATTTATGTACAGTGAGTACAAAAAGTCTGCAACTTATTTCAAAATATCCGTTTATCATCCTTATACTCCAAAATCGGCGGTATTTTGAACGAAGATTAAAAAATGCAAAAGAATAGAAATAATGAAGGTAAAGTTAACATCGATTTGCAAAATAATAAGATCAGAAATCTCAAGTCCGAATTGCTTTGACGAATTGTATTGCTTCTTGTATACATAATAAACTGTTAAATTGAGGTTCACATGCACCTGTTTATCAATTGGCATACTCTCCAAATAAGCAAATAGCATATTCTTTTGCAATTTTGCAACGGAATTTGTCTGGGAAATTGTTGGCAAATCACCCAAAATCACAATATATGACTCTTTGAACTCTACATAATGCATTTGTGATTGCAGATCATCCTTTTAGTCGAGTAATTGTGAACTTTTTTTGCCATAGTATCGAAAAACTGCAGCTTTTTGGAAATCTATCAACGATATCATTTCTTCGAAATAAGAATCAGACTAGAGTCTTTGATTTGTTCGATATCTTTGTAGATGCAATTTAAATCATAGACAGTTGGAAGAAAGGTTTAAACCGATAGATGATTTTGCGTCGGGATAAATTGGACATTTGTTTCAGGATTTAATTTTTCTGTTGGCACTTGCTGATATGGATATTATTCCTTTGATATTTTTTCTGAAGCTTCATATTACTCAAAGCCTGTCGAATATCTACCGCTAGACAATGATATAGTTATCAGAAAGATTCATCCTCTCTCTCTCTCTCTCTCTCTCTATATATATATATATATATATATATATATATATATATATATATATATATATATATATATATATATATCGCAATGCGTACTTTGAAAAATTGATTAGGAGGCTATATATAGCTAAGAGCCTTTCAGATGTATACTCTTTCTCTCTTCCTCTCTCTCTCTCCCTCTCCCTCTCTCTCCTTGTCTCTGCCTCAGTCTGTTTGTTTCTCCCTCTCTCTATCTCTCTCTAGCAATCTTGCTATCTTTATGCATATATAAACATTCACATGATAGAGATGAAATGAAAATGTAGTTCTATTCTAGAGTTGTGTTTTCATCCTCTATTGTTATGAAAAGTTTTGCTCGATGTATAAATCTGTAGACGAAAGAAAATAACGCAGAGAGAAGGAAAACACAAAAAATGGCTAAAAAAGGCGGAGGCAAATAGAGAAAACTATTCCAGAAAAAAAAGTAACATGGTATAACAGAATTTACAAAAGACATAATAATAATTCGGAAAACACTGGAGAGAGAACAATGAAAATTTGATCAAAAGGAGAAACAGCTCTGATCGACAGAAGTTATCGCATGAAGGGATCGGCCCTTGGATCTTCATGACACACAGATACAAAGGCAAATGCGCATGCACACCCCCTCTCTCTCTCTCTCTCTCTTCTGCACGCAGCCCCTCATCACACACACACACACACACTCACATATATATATATATATGTATATGTATATATATGTATATATGTCTGTATATATATATATATATATACATATATATAAATATATATATATATACACACACACACACACACATATATATATATATATATATATATATATATATATATATATATATATATATATATATATATGTGAGTATGCATATATACGTGTGTGTCGAAAAAAAATATTGGACATATTATTTAAATAACATTCCGACAGACTTGCGTGTCCAGATACATATATCTCACCAACTTTATTTGGTAAAAGTAAAACATGAAGATATAAAACTGTTCGATTCTTAGTTATCTTCATCTTGACGCACCAAAAAGGAAATAACGGGTAATTCTAATTTAGAAACAACCAAAATGAATATACCTTCATGCTTTATTATCTCTCTCCTTTTAAAAGCATATGTTTCTTTTGTTTGCCTTTTTTTCCTCTCTAATTCTGGCACTTTACACTCAGAAAAAAAATCTTTAGCCGTTTAGGTTGAAAACATAGATGAATTGTTAAACGTTCGAGCGAGTCAATGAAGTGAAGTGCTTTTTTCGTCGAAGAGATATTTTTCTTTGCATTTTGCTATTTCACCCTGAGATCATTATCAGAAATACAGACGAATGTCGTGATAACAATTGTAGATGTCACTAACATATTGATCGAAGTCTCTTTGTAAAACAGTTCTTATAATTCAACATTGATCTCAGTGTTTCATTTTCCTATCACAAACCAATTTGCGACTGACACTACGGAGGAAGCCATTTTTTCCATTCTTGGAAGAAGATTGTCAAAACAAAACATGCAACACTGTTATATCCACTGCTGCTGGCTCAAAACATTAATAAAAAGGCCCAGAACCGATTGACGTACGACAAGATTTTCCCATTTGTTATCTAGGATGAATTTTCTGAACTAAATTATTTGTAGATATTTAATGCTGAGATGAGAGATGGATAATATTCCCAGACAAAAATATCCTTCAAAAGATTGAGATGTGAGTTGAAATAGCCTTTTTTCTTTTTGTTACCTCCGTTTTTTTCTCGTTTCTTTTTCAAGAAAAGAAGAAGATGATGGAAAAGATTCTATTCTATTTCTGCTTTGAGATTTTTTTTCGTCGTTTCTGGATCGGTTTTACTGTAATTCAAGACAAACAATATGGGTTTACTCTTACAATCATATTAAGAAAAAAATCAATATTCAAAGACGAATAAATTCTGATGCAAAAGCTGTTTTAAATATTAACTTTTTAATTAATTTACAGATGAGTTTAATTTTCACCCCAATCATTGGAAAGTTCCAACGGTGATGAATGGAGTATTTTTCATTAATCATTTTTTTAAAATTTCCGACTGGTCCATGAATTTAAAAACTGAAGGTCAAAACCAGTAGTGATCCGGCAAATTTTATTTCATTATTTTCATCATTTTAGGAAGATTTTAATCAAAAAGTACTTCAGTTTGTTCAAATAAAACAAAATATACTTGTTGATTAAATGTTAACTAGTTCGTATAAGTATTTTCGCTGGCTCTATTCTTCATAAATTTATGAAAAGAAAAAAAAAAAGGTGACCATATCGGAATGTTGTTCCGACGATAACATTTCATCTTAAAAAAAACTTTTTGGGAACATTAACCAAATGTTTCATGTTTTTTTTTCAAAATACAATACTAATTAGATCTTAAATTGATAATTTTCTTCTGAGGGAATAACGCCAAATTATTGAATTCAGTGCCACTGCACTTCTTAGTGGATATTTCTTTCTTTTTTTAAATCGAATTCATAATGAGTAAGTTTTTTTTTCAATTTAAGGTTATATGTTCATCAGTCTGCGCCAAATCGAGATAGTAACTTATTCATAAATAAACATCTTTTCATTTTTATTGATAAACCTCGATGTTGCTTACTGTCAGCAACCCCCCTCCCTCAGACTAACTGGTGTTGTCCAAATGGAAGCGGATAATTAGTCATTTGCCTTCAACCAGGCAGCAAGATGAACTGAAAGGACGTCCCATAGTTGGTTTCCATAGAACTATACACGAGTCCTGAAGCAAAGTAAGCATATTTTATTCAAGCAGTGGATGTGGACCTCTTCTTTAATTGAGATATAATGTTCTTCTTCTCAGCTTGAATGCTTCTTCACTTGTTTTTCACTTAAAATATGAGTTTTCAGATACTTGATTGAGCACTTGAAGTCAGCAAAGAAGATCAGACAACTGCGATTCTGAAGCTTCATTTTAAATGTATCTTTACAGATACTAGTTAGAAAAGGAGAGCTTTTGTCCAAAGCATCCATCCGCAGAACGTATGCACAAATGAGTGGTAAGATCATTTCTTCATTTTCCTCTTGTATAATCAAGCTCTACATTACGACCCAGGTTTTATTTTGAGATGCCCTTGAACGATTTCGGAACGAAAGCAGTTAGTCAGTCAACAAAGCTGCAAAAGGGCTGATATTTTTAGGAGTATGTCGTGTTGAGGTGATCAGTTTAAAAATTGCAGACAAGCATGATCGATTGATGAGTTAATGCACTCATCATTAATTTGGCAGGATGCATTAAGGAGTCTAAATCATCAAAATATACCCAAATGCCGCATAATTCAAACGAAAAGATATTCGACATAAACTTACGATTCAAATGGTGACCTCCACCGGAAAAAAATAACATAACACTGATGGTTAAAAAAATGCATTTCCCTCTCAACACCACGGAGTGTATGTGATGGAAATATCAGCCTTCTAACTGCATTGATGCGGATGATACTTGAATATATGCGGAGCTAGTCAGATGGACCAATTTGAAAAATTTACGAACCTACTTTAACAGGTGTAACTATCTTCCTTCCATTTATTGCATGTGGTAATTATTGTATGAAGCTAATATTTAACTCTCGATCAGCTAAAAAATCTCAGCAATCCAAAAACTAGCTTTTTTTTTTCAATTTTTTTCTCAATGCATAATCAGTGTTGTTAATTTTGCTCTTCTCAAACTAATCCACATTTTAGCTTGTTGCATTGAATTTAGCTCCTCTGCAATTTACCAGAACTTTGCTACTTATATTACTTTCATACAATTTGTGAATAGTGAGTAAATGAAATTGAAACTGTGTATAAAACATATGACTATATGGTAATCGACTCTTATTTGGAGAAAAAAATCGTATTCCACTCAAAATAGTTGCACCGCAACGCCAATGATTGTTTGGCGGATTGTAAAAAAGGTCTATATCTAACGACCAGCATTGAAATGATGATGATGATGATGATGATGATGATGATGATGATGATGATGATGATGATGATGATGATGATGATGATGATGATGATGATGATGATGATTTTAACGAATAAATTCTCTCATCAAAGAGAGCTAGAATGAGATATTGATGGCACAGTTTAATCTCTTTATGATACTTTGTTTCCTACGATTACAATCTGGATATTATATGCAAGTAATCAAAATCTGATGAAGCAACAACTGTCGTTAAAGAAATGTGACAACAATAAAATTACATTGATTTCTCACAAATATATATGCTCTCGGTATTAAATGAGACATTTTTCACGATGAAAAAATTCCAATTTTTTAACCTTTAAAAACTTCTCTCCTCAAATTATGATTCAATGTTCGAAATTATTCACATTAACACGAACCCATAGCAAGAACTATCCTTGGAAAGTTCATTTAGCATTTTCACTCCCTATGACAGAGATATGTGAACTTAAAGGTTTTCTATACTCACTTGCATTGCCAAACAATCCTTTTTTTTTTGTATATTTCTTATAGTTAAACAGGCATATATCTTGTAAGCAGGTTCAGAAAGGTACACAGTACACCTCATATGTCTTTAATGAACCCCATTAACATGGGACATAGGTGGTTCTGGTGATCAACATGTTGATAAAAATTGCAAAATTAACAATATCAATTTTATTATCATTGGGTTATTTATGGGAAAAATATATCACCAAATTTTTAAATTGGTATTGTTTCCCAATTCACCCCCCATATATATATATATATATACATACATACATACATATATATATATATATATATATATATATATATATATATATATATATATATATATATATATATATATATATATATATATGCGCGTGTGTGTGTGTATGTGTGTGTGTGTGTGCATGTGTTTGTGTACGCATCAGAGCTGTATCAAATGAGCTGAAAAGTTGATGGAATTCAATAATTCAATTTCAATGTCTAGACAAAAAAAATTCCAGATTCCTCAAAAAATGGATTTTTTTAGAGTTTTGTTTAAAATGTTAGTGTATGTTAGATTGTCTTTGAGGTTGTGTCTATCTATTTTGTTTGTTGTTAAATGATCCTTTCTGGCTATCGATCATTCTATTCATCAGTGCCACGGCTGAAAGCTTCATCAATGGAGGCTTTTAAAAAAATGTTTGTTTTTTTTTTGTTTGTTTTGTTTAAAGAATTTCTTTCAATTCAAGGCAGGTATAGATGGGGAATATAATTCAAAATTGACATTCATGCTATACTGTTCCTTATTATGCTGCTGCATCCATTTATTTTTTTGCCTTCCTGGCAATATACTGTCTTCGCTGAATCGAAAGCAAGAGAAGTGAAATAACCGTTGATCATCCTTCCTTACATAATCTATTTTGATTATCCTTATGTAGATCACGTGACTGATTTTGTCGAGTGATCAACCAGAGAAGCTCCCCAATTATTCCAAGGCCATGTATATATAATACATCTTAGATATGATAGATCACCTCAACCATATCACCGCAACAATTACATTCAGTACGTCTTATATTTGGCAATGACAAAGAACAGTCTTCAAGTTTGTAAATGATTCTTTGATTGATTCTGACTCCACTGTCTATCTTCTATTATGAAGTTTGATATCCAGAAAAAAGGGAGCATATTTCATTTCAATATCTCCATCTATCTTAATTGTGTTTCTTTGAGGAAACTGAAAGCGAAATAATCCAATTACATGGATCTCCAGACATTTGGCACCTCATCAGCTAAGTCTAAGCTAAGACAAACTCTGACAATAAAATGGCTGATTCCTTAAATTGCTCAAAAAGGAAAGAGAAAATACGCCAGATTATCAACACATCTGACAAATAGAATAAGAAAAACAATTTTTGCAGCATTCCATTCGGATTGTTGGACATTTTTCGTCGATATAAATACTACAAAAAGAGCCAAACATCAGAAATTGTTTATAGAAACTAACATTATCCTCATCATCATTATCATTACTATTATTATTACTATCATTATTATTATTATTTGGAATCTCACATCAGTTGCCTGTTGGTAACTGCTGGAGTTTGAGTGACAGCAACTATCCTCATGTCTCCAGCCCTCCTCTCCTAGTACTCTTAGGTCGCTGTAATTCTGCAATTTACAGTTTCACACCGGATGCCCAGTGGTTATCGCTGAAGGCTGAGTGACAATAAGTCTCCTCAGGTCTTCAGCCGACATCTCTTCTCTCTTTCGCATATCATTACAGAGCTACGAATCGTTGCAGTACTTATATCTCTAGCACCTTCCTCAGTATCCGTGCAGTTCCCAGTAGTGCTGTGGTCTGTACGGTCTCTATCCTTCCCTTAATCCTGATTTCCTCCAGTCTCACCCTCAGCGTTTTGGGAACAGTTCCTAGTGCGCCCACTATGACCAGTACTACCCTGGTTTTCATGTTCCACATCTTCCTTAACTCTCTTGCTAGGTCCTGGTATTTTTCCCTTTTTTCACCCTCCTTCTTTTTTACTCTATTGTCTGCAGGCACAGCAACGTCTACTATTTGGCAGGCCTTCCTTTTTTTGTCTACTATTACTAAGTGAGGTGGTCAGTTTGGATGTCAAAGTCCCACAGTAGTTTGTGGTTGTCATTCTCCAAAACTGCCTCTGGCTTGTGCTGATACCACTATTCCCCATAGTTGATTCCCATTTGTTTGCTTAGTTCCCAGTGTATCATCGTTGTTACTCAATCGTGTCTATGCTTGTACTCCTTCTGAGCTAGTTGACTACATTCACTAGTTATGTGGTTTACTGTCTCATCTCTTTCACCGCACATGTAGCATTTGCTGTTTGTCTGTGTTCTGTCGATTTTTGTTTTTTTGTAGTTTGTCCTTATGCCTTTGTTTTGGGCTGCCATGATGAGCGATTCTGTTTCTCTCTTAAGGTTTCCCTTTTCGTAACCACGTCCATGATTTCTCGTCTGCTACATCTTGTATCTGTCTTTTAAACTCGCCTTACATTTTTTCTCTTCCCATCTTTCTTTTCTCACTTGCTGTACAGTTCTATTGTTTTCTACTTTATTGTTTGTTGCACTATCTCTCGCACTCTTTATGATTTCTTCAGTATTTATTGCACATATCTTTCTAGGACTACTTTAGTTCTGTGGACACAATCTTCTATGCTGATGAGTCCCCTGCCACCCTCTTTTCTCTTAACGTATAGTCTATCTGTATCATCCCTAGGGTGTAATGCTTTATGCATTGTCATAAGTTTCCTTGTTCGCCTATCCATTGATTGGAGCTCTTCCTTTGTCCATCCTAGGAATGGTCCTGTATACCTAACTACTGACACAGTCCAGGTGTTCATTCCTCTTATTAGATTTCTGCTGTTTAATTTTGTTTCTAATATTTTCCTCATCCTTCTGAGGTATTCCCTCTTTATTTTCTCCTTCATCTCTTCCCGTTTTATCGTGTCACATTCAAGGACACCTAGGTACTTGTATCGGTCTTGTGCGGTCAATACCTTAATGTTGCTGTTGTCTGGGAGTTAAATTCTTTCAGTCATTGAAAGCCTTCCTTTTTGCATCACCATGATTGCGCATTATTCTATTCCAAACTCCATTCCTATGTCTTCAATATATTCCCTTACTTCGTTGAACAGAGTCTCAAGCTCTCCCCTGTTTTTTGCGAACAATTTTATATCGTCCATGTACATTAGGTGGTTGACCTTTCCTTTTGTTTTAGAGAAGTGGTATCCTTTGCTGTTTTCCAAGATTCTGTTGAGCAGTATCATTGTTAGAACAAATAATAGTGGGGACAACGAGTCTCCTTTGAAGATTCCCCATTTATCCCGCCTATGCTAGTTTGTCCCCTGCGGCTGTCAAATCTGCTTTCCAGTGTTCCATCGAATTACCAATGAATTCAGCCACCGGTTCGCTAATTTTGAACATTTTAAGGCATTCGAGTATCCAGCTATGTTGAATAATATCGTATGCTTTTTTGTAATCTATCCATCCCATTGCGATATTCTTTCTCCTTTTCCTCACTTCTCTTAAGATCATCTGGTCTATGTAGAGTAAATAGTTTGCCCCTTTGGTTCCTATCCTACACCCTTTCTGTTCTTCTGGCAGTAGTCCCCTTCTATCCATTGACATGTATATTCTCTCTGCTATTTGCCCGGTCAGGATTTTCCACATAAGTGGTAAGCACGCGATTGGTCTATAGTTGCTTGCTACGTTCCCCTTTTCTGGGTCTTTTTGGATGAGGGTGGTTCTGCCTTTAGTCATCCATTCTGGTGCCTTGCCTTCGTTTAGACAATTTCGGAATAGGTGGGTGAGTCTGCCGTGTAACGTGGTGAATTTTTTGAGCCAATACCCATGGATCCCGTCGGGACCCGGTGCTTTCCAGTTGGCTACTTTCCTAAGAGTATGCTTCAATGTGGTTTCATTCAGTACTATTGGTTTTCCCTTGTCTATATCTTCTAGTTCTTTTCTCATGTTTCCTAACCATTGCGGTGTTACGTTGTGTCTTTTTAGGTGCCCCCATATGCTAGCATTGTTATTAGCATTATTATCAGCATTAATATTGAATAGTGTAAATGATTGGTATTCTGTCGATACCATGATCCTTACAGTAAGAGAATTGGTGTATTAAACACGATTTGACGATAATTAGTGTTTCTTACTCGGCCAGTGAGATCAATGCACTGAACCTGAGACATTCAAATTTACAATTGAGAGAAGTAAATGATTAAAAAAAAAAAGGATGGAATCAGCAGAAGTTAGAGAAAAATAAGGACTCAGTTCGAGATAGTCAATGAATAGACACAGCATCGGCAAGAGAGCAGTCTAACTCTTGATTTTTAGCGAAGCACCCTCTCCCCCGCTCGTTATTTGCATGTTTTTTTGTTTGTTTTTTCTAGTTGCCCATTTTTGTATTAAACTGATGAGATCAAAATCAAAGGCATCACTCATCTTGTTTGGGATTAGCCAAATTCAAAAGCAGTGACACCCGGGATCAATCAACGTCTTTTGCAGGAATTTGCAAGAATCAATCGGGTGACAGAAGCATCCTTGAAAATTAACCGATTAATTAAGTGTGCGTGTGATGAGCATTTGAAACAGCACGAGTGTCGGTAGTATCGATAGAAGCACTGCTTGTTTGCAAGATTTTGTAAACATATCTTCTCATCAGTAAAAAAAATCACAAATATTCTAAAAACATTTTTAAAAAGTTACAATGGAAATTCATGTAAAACAACATTTCATCATATCTTAATTGATTGCAACTTTTATATTTCAGTTCTACCAATTATCCTGATTCAGTCTTTTAGATGTTTATTTTGAATTTTTTTTTTTAAGATTCGGTTGTATTAGGTGATATTTTGATTAAATCCTGGGGGATAACGATAATATAGGCAGAATGCTTTGGTCAGCGATATGCCTTATATCCCGAGTTTTTCCTCAACTATTCCCTTATAGTTCGGGACAGTGGCAATAGGTGAAATTCTACTCCTTTTGTGGATCCCGCTCAAAGACATGTATTTGAGTTAGAAATCCTCAGACAACAAGGATCAATTTTTTAAATATGGTCTCTGATTATTTTTTCCTCTGATTCAAACTTCCGAATGATGTACAAAATGTAACTTAATAGATTAACCATTGATCATATGTATTCAAATATTGATCAATCAAGCAGAACCCAAAATGCCACCCAGAAAATTTTAGTGACTATAAGACTGAAGAGAACTGTTTTACCTTATTTTTCAGTTTTTCAAATGTTCAAGCAAGTTTTCGGGCCTGAAGTCTGTTGCTGTTCCTTTTCAAATTTATTTTGCCACATCTCCCGCCTTGCTATCTTGAAACAAGAACGATTCATCAAATAAGTCAAATGGCTTCATAAAGATATGAATAAGTCATATTGAAAATGTGTACATTTCCTAAATTTGCAAATAGACACATTTCGATGATTATGTAATGACTGCTAACAGTGTTATCAGTATCTCGTAATTAATTGATTCTTGACAAAAAATTAAAATTCAGGTCCATTCCAAGTGAAAACTTCTGAAAGAAATTCTGACACATATCATTCAATCAAATCTTACTTCACTTTTGGACAACTTTTATGATATATACATGTGTAATGAATATCCCCTGTTTAAAAAGTGTATACAAACAATTTCTTGTCTTACAGTTTTTTTTCAATCTCATTTCTCACCATCAGCACTGAGATTCCAATGATAATATCAAATTATAAATAATTTTGACTTTTTCTGTAAAATGTTTATTTCCAGTAAATACTTCTGTGCCGTGTGTAAAATAGCTACAGAAAGTGATTAAAGAGAAGGTTTTTCTCTCTCACGAATTTTGCTGGCATCAAACAATTTGTACTCCCTTTTGCTTAGCCTAGTCAAATTTCACAATGATGAGAACTTATCTGCACCCAAAACGAATGGATACAAGAAATTTCTACATGAGAAGATTGAGGTCAGAGGGATAGAGATGTGTACAATGACAATAATTGTATGAAACACGTCAGACAGGGGCAAGAACTTGATTTCAGAACTGACTTTGTTTTCTGATTGCATGAATACAGAATTCCAATTCAATGATCATCCTACAATCCAACAGAATCGAATACCCGGCTTTTCAGCTAAGCATGCATGTATTATCTCTAACGGATAATTCTGATGAGACCTGTTAATGCTGCTCATAACCCCTCGGGTAAAAATTAAAGAAGCCCTCGCTCTTATGTAAGAAGAAAATGAAGATATCGCGAAAGATGCAAGGGAAATAGGATCGTAGGAGGAATAAGAAATTCCATCGTAATGGCTATTAAAAACATGACAAACATTTCATGAATGAGATGAAAGAAAAAAGGGATGGACCGTCGGTTGCAAATGTTTCCATATGAATCAATCAATTTTATATAGTTTTTTGGAAATACCAATCGAATGATACATACCAGTCATTGAAAATTCATGAAGGCAGCAATGGATGGTATGTAATAAAATTTCTACAAAATTACTTAAACTCGTCTGATATGGCTGATATCAACATCAAATCATTTTTTTTTCCATGTAGAAATTCTCTATAGAACTTTTGGAATGGACAAAGGTCTCCTTACATTCCAAGAATCAAATTTGAGTAATTATAACTGCCAAAAACTTGTGTGTATCAGAGGGTTTATCGCCAAAAATAGCAGTTTGGCAAAAGCATTGAATAAAACGAATCATCAAACAGTTGCAGGGAACACGTTCATATCTGTACAGGCTTGCTTCTAATTGGCATGTCTAAACAGATTCATAATATCTTTTAGATGCATGACCAACATCCTTTGTACAGTTAAGGTGGTATCATCCGGCCCCATACGTTATCTCTTTGACACTTTACTCTCTTAACTTGTTACTATAGAGTACACTTCACTGGAAGGATTGACATTGATCATCATCAGAAAAAAAAACATCTTTCGAGCTATGTCTATTTCTGTACAAGTACAGGGTCGGTCATAGAACAAGAAAATAAAACTCTCCTTTATGGCGAGAACAGAAATGTGCATGATGTATTCAAGCGTAACTTTGCAAAAATTCAACACTCTCGAGCTTGAGAAGCAAACCAAATTTTATTTTCTTGCTCTAAACCCCCAGCAATTGCATCAACTAGCATCGCAGCATCAGAATCTTCATTTTTTTCTGCATAAGCCACGCGTGATAACATTCTACTGTCAACCTTTTCTAGCTTACCTGGGGCAAATAAAGACAAATCTGGAACTGATAGCTTGCAGAGAACATCCATATGATCTGTGACAACAAACAGTCTATTTTCACCAACAACCCGCTGTTTTCTTTGTTCCATTTCTCGTTCTTGGTTTTATCTGTTCACCATTTCTTAAATGGAAAGTGCAGTTTACTTGCAATGTGCTGGAAATGCAGTTTACTCTCCCTAAGAAACAGCCAGCTCATTGTTATTGCTGTCAAATTCACAGAACATCCATCCACTTTCTGAAAATCAACATCTCAGCACATCTTCTACTGGTTTTGCTCTCGAAGAAGCTTCTGTATACCTCGACAAATAGCAGGCGATCATTAGTTTAGACAAAAGCAAATCGTGCTCTTATACCCACAATTACCAGAATATTTTCAAAAAATACATAAAAACAAAACTGATATAATTTTTCAAGGTGTTGAGATAATAGTGATACTACCCTAAGTGTAAATGAATTGGTACGCATGTATGACTGCATGTGTGTATTGATATATGTACCTTATATCTGCTAATTGCTCATTGGTAATATTGAAGATAATAGTTTAGGACAAAATCGAGAAGACATATCTCATTAATATGATATATCTCGGGCAATTGGGACCTTCCTGAAAATGGGAGATGAGAGGATGGTTCAGAATACATGGTGGAAGATGAAATGGTATGATATTGAATGATGTCGATGCAAAATTAGGTTTCTTCTGTGAACCTTGTCTTTAAATGGAAAAGACCGTATCCTGTTTATAGTCAAAACTGACAAAGATAATGTTAGTCCCAGGTTATTTGAATGGGAGGGATGGATTAGCGTAGATGAAACGGATCTTTACATAGATCATTGAAGATAAAATCTATCGATAAGTAACATATTGCAGATAAATCTCGTTTGGAGGTTGACTTTTGTACAATAAATTTCCTAATGTAGGGGGAATAATATTGATTTGTTCTATTTTGAAGAATTTCACTCTTGGCAGAACACAGCACTTTATAGTTTTATCGAATTCGACGGCAATAATTTTTTTTCAAACGGAAAAATAAATTTACTAACATTCCTAAATGGATGGTATAAAGTTCATTCTAAGAGTGGAACGAAAAATTAGTTCAAGTCTCTGAAGATTCTGCTCGATGCACTGAACAACAATTATTTTCCTGGGATGATTTGGCTTCTTATTTTGTCTCCATTGCAAACCAAATGTCATATTTTTTTATAGAAACAAATTTAATATTTGATCTCCTCTCTCAATTTGAATTCTGCACTGACTTAAAGTATTGCGGCGAGTAACATTACCAGATTATTTAAGATTTTGAGAAATCGGTGGAGACAGATGATGATCAATAATGAACTTGTACAGAACCTGTTGAAACAGAGAGTATCCTATATGCAGTAACACACCAACAAATGTATAGGCTTGGGCTCCTTCGATGAACTCATACAAAATGTTACCAAACACAAACAAGAACCGAGTCATTTCTAGTGTTTGTTTGTTTTTTTTCAATTTGCAGTTATGAAATTATAAAAATATCACTGAAGTTTGCTACAAAAAATTGACTAGCTTTGTATTTGCAGCTTTACATTAATGTTTGTCATCTTTTTAAAATTGATCCGTAATCTGCTTGTCAAAATCATCCACAATCGCCCTCTGTCGGATTTTCGTACATTATTTTAATTTAATAAGGCTGTCAGTCTAGCAACTAGTGCTGTTAAGATACCAGCATCCCCTTAGCCAATCTACCTTACTGACAATACTCAATGCTTTGTATTCAAAATCATATCACTTCAATCAATGTTGATCTTGTATAAAGCTTACTACAGTATACTCAGGTGATCAAATTGCAGTTGCAGTAATTATATTCTATATTTGCTTGGAATTACGCTACAGACACAAAAAGTGACCTTGGTGTATTATTCATTTTCCAACTATATATGCCGCACAAAATTTTTAAAAAAAGCGAAATTATGATGGCAATTAAAACATGTTGGTCTTGAATTCCATTAGATTGATATAACTGCTTTTGTAATAGCCTGATAATAAGAAATTGTCCTCAAAGTAAAATAGTGAAAACATTGAATGATCACTTTACAATTTGCTGGGAAAAAAAAATCAATAGTAAGAAGAAAAAGGATTCAAATTAAAATCCCGCGTACAGATTGAATTGGGAGAAATTTGCATAATCCTCTTTCTGTTTGTCTCTCTCTCTCTCTCACTCACAAACAGACACACAGACACAGACACACAGACATATATATATATATATATATATATATATATATATATATATATATATATATATATATATATATATAGACTTCCATTCTCCCATCCAGTACTGCGAGGCAGAATAGAAACCTCCACTCCTACCTCTTGACTACGGAACTGGACAGGCAGTTAGGCTAAATTTAAGACTTATAGTTGAATTACACGGTAATCCCTCATTCACCAGAGTGCTCAATTCCAATAGAGCAGCATTGCTTAGGCTGATAATGCATTATGAGTTATCTCACTTAAACAGTGCTCAACCCTGGTTATAGGAGCATTGATTGTTTTGTCATCCACAGAAAGCTGTTTCGATGCATTACATCTTTTCAGTGAGCCTATATATATATATATATATATATATATATATATATATATATATATATATATATATATATATATATATATATACTAGTTTGAATGAATTGTCAACACACATTGCTATAGAGTCGAATAGGAACATAAAATCTCGTCAAACATCAGTGGATCAGCACAGTATATAAAAAAAACTTGAATAAAATTCAATCCTCAAGACATGATAAATGTAGTTCGTGATTTTGCCTTGACAATGAGAAAAAAACAAAACAAAAGCAAATTCACGAGTTCCCTCAAAATATTTCATCAGAAGCCAGCTAAATATGAATTAGTGATAACAATGTGTTTGTTACATTTAAATGTTATACATTAGAGAAAATATTAAAGAAACATGACGAATCAATGAAGAAGCAGTTCATACAAAAATATTCAATCTTTTTTTGCGGAATTTGGCAAACAACTGCTGAACTTGTCCTCCTCTGATGGTGAGTCTTCTTTTTCTGACACTTGTCAACAGATTCCTGTCACCGGACGCCATCTCTTACTTGATCTATTGCATCGCTATCTCCACAATTCACGGTCCAAATAGGTTAACACTTGCTACCAAAGCTACAGATTCCTGCAGTAAGAAGTATCCACCCCTTTCTTTCTGCCTGATTTCTGTTTTGGTTGGAGTGATGATTTTAAGTTACTTCATAACCAGAAAAGCATGACTTATATTCAAACATCAGCAATAGTTGATATCCTTTTTCATTTCCTATATATGTACTTCTTGTTAGGGCTTATGGGAGTGCTCAATGGAGGAAAAGACCACGAATTCCAGTTGGAGAGATTCAAAGAGCTGGTATGTTCCTCTTCTTATATAAATGAAATGATTGCGTTGACAACTTTTTTTTACAGCAGAAAAATGGATTCATACATAGGTTGTTGAAAGAAGAACACCGACCATCAACTTCTCTTTTTTATCGAAATAATTCACGAATCTATTGAACAATTGAGTTGTTGGCGGAGGGTATAGAGGGATTCAGAAAATATAAAGCCATCTTCTCCGACACTCATTCAGATGAGAGCTAAGGGATCAGCTTGTAAATTTCTGTAACCTGAGAAAAAGCTATTGGACACGGAAAAAAGATCCCCTGAAGTTCCACCTTGCGGTTTCATAGCCATTGAGTTTACTACGACTTTTTTGACCATATGGATAGAAACTATTTACCTGTATAGCTTATTTGAATCATTACTTCCTGATCATAGTATTTGTTGAAAAAAAAAATAAAACGAAAATGATGAGAATCAGACCATCAGTGAGTAATTTCTTTCTTGCATGAAAATTTAGCAATAAAGGTTCTCCTAAATTCATTTTAATGTTTATGCATGACATTTTGTTTTAGCATGCACAATATATGTACGTAAAATCGAAGGCTGTATCAAAACATAAATTGATCAACACTAGAATCTTTAACGTTTATTGTTCTAAGATACTAATCGATTTTTACAGAATTCCACTCGATCTTTGATCTTTTTGAAGGAATATCCTTGATATCTCGACAAAACAAAAAAACGAAAAAGCTTTCATTGAAGACATTTAAATTAGCAACACCAAGCAAAGGGGTCGAATCAACAACATTGAAATCAGCAGCCCTGAGAGGGAACATAACAAATTTCCGATATGTCAGATCCACTAAAATTCCAGCTTGTGCTTTAATAGACAATAGGTTACCTTCAATATACCCCACCAAGCAGCGAATGACAATCACGAGTTGATGCATGAACTGATCATTCTCCGATTTTGAATTTTCTTTCGCTGTCTGTAATCGTATTTTGATATAGTCATAAAAGTTATTCTCAAAAAGGTGCCCTGCAGCGCCCCAAGGTGTTGTGGTCAGCTTGATATAAAGATGTCTTATTGATTTCAAGCGATATACCGATGCATTGTCATGATGATAAGAGACAATATTGTAAAACAATTTCCATTCAATTATGAACATAGGTGTATAAACACTAAAATTGTGTTTGTTTGATACACAAGAGATACTTTCTGGATAATCGCATGAAACAGTTTCAGTACGTAGTGTTTTTGTAGAACGTGAATACAATCATTAAGTATATTCTGGCTTGAGGCACTGTGAGAAAAATCGTTGTATGCGAAAACGGGCAGTGATTTGTGGAAGAATCAAAACCAATGGGGTAATGTAATTCTTTTACTCATCAGCAAAATCCCTTTTAAGCTTTCTCATATATTTTACGAACCTCGATCGAGGGGAATTGATATGCTCACAGAAGGATGATTACTTCAAAGCTGATAATTTATGATATAATCATGATAAAACATTATAACACAAAAATGATATACTTTTCAAAAGAAAACTTTCTGCTGATTATCTATTATTATCACTCACAACATTTGAGCAATTCTTGTTCAAGTGTGTGGTTTATGACGGCAGCATTGTTTGGAGGTTGTTGTTAACATTGTGATATTTACGAAAATTTTTTTTCAAGTCCCGTGAATAGCTTCGAGAATATCTCTTGAAAAATATGTTATTAGATTAGGTGAGACTCCATGGTATTGAATGAAGATTTACCTCAATACGTCACTGCATAAAATGCCAATACATTTATTAAAAACATTAAAGATTAGTGTGCCAAAATTCAAAGTTTACATTAAACAAAACATCTGTTGCACTCATATTTTATTTCACAGGGAAAGAATTACACAACATACAATTTTTGCACGCAATTGCTACTGAACACTAATGGAGGTATTGATTAATAGAACTAATTGGAGAACATAGAGAACCCACAAATAATGGATCTACTTCGACTGACTATCTTATTCGATCAATTATTTCATTTAATCGGATATTAACTTTTCTATAAGCATTATTTGTATGAGTTCTGACCTGAATGTACCCAGTGATTTGATATAATGAAATATTAGGTGATTAGGATAATTACATCATATTCACATTCGAATTCACCTTTGGTACATTATACACTTGAATCAGCGTTCTTTCTACTTTCAAAAAAAGTTGGCCGAATCATCATTCAGGATGAAAATCAATCGTCTTGTCACATTCTGCAAGAAAGAACAATAAAAATGGACTTGGAAGAGCTCCAATTACGGAACATAGAATTAGATACATTAAATCTCAATGGACATCAACACATCATCAAAGAAATTCAAGTCCTGGACAAAATATAGATAGGAAGTGATCACAGAATGGTAAGGTGTAAAATGTGGTAAACATTAATTGAGAATATCAAAAATGTTACTCACCAAACAGCAACCGCTATATGTACCAAAAGAGCTATGCTGATCTTTTGAGCTAAAATTGACATAAAATTCATGCCAAAAGAATCAACACCGATACCAACGCCAACATCATTGAACTTCACAACAAAATATCAACCTTGCTCATAGAAGCTCCAGTTATATTTATTCTAATGGACACAAGAAAATCTCACATGTCCAATAAAGAAGGGTATACAACCAATGTATCTTCCATATCATCATCCTTTGAGCTAAAAGTCGAGCCAAATAAGCGACCAACCTGCAGACTGAAAGGCATGTGATGTATAGATGGAAGAATCATCCTCAATCTCACGTTGAAAAACCACAAGACAGTACCACATATCAATGAAAATATAGAAGCCCCAGACATCATAGAATCCACACTGAAACGGGAATGGCAATGGGGAAAATTGCAGACAAACGATTAACATCAGACCTCGCAACAAGGATCCCAAAGGGATTGCATTTCACAAGAGATCACATATGCAACTGGGACAGGCAAAATAAAAGATAGATAGACGGACCAGACAATTTCACAAAGTATTGGCTCTGCAACCTTCATGATATGGATTTGTAACACCTTGGGGGAGTCGATATTGAATGACAAACGTCGAAAGACCAATAATGGTGTGATTTATCAAGGTATAAGCTACTATGTAGAAAACAATCTGATATACTCTGAAGATTTTCTTATTACAATACAGCAGTGTCAAAACAAAACTTCGTTCCAAAAGTAAACTAAATAAACGATTATATTGCGTGGTTTAAATCTCATTGTAATGGTCTGCTCACTGGTCTGGTTATTCGTAAACGACATCATCATCATCATCATCATCATCATCATCATCATCATCATCATCATCATCATTATCATCATCATCATTATCATCATTATTGTCAGTTGAAATATTTGGTGGTTGTCAGTATTAAGACACACAAACATCGGGATGTAACAGAATGGATCATTGAGTACTTTCAATTGATCAATTGATGACGTATCAAGCGATGTTTTTTTTTTTGTTTTTTACAGTGCTGTCTTGTATGTTTTTCCGTACTACTAGCTAAAATTTAGAGTAGTGAACACGGGTTAAATCCTGTCCCCCATTTCCTGATGATTTGTGTCTTCTCAACCTATGGGAAAAAATGCACACTAAGATTTCAGATCATAATTTTGCTTGTTCACTTACTTTTATCTAAATTTACTGTTTTTTATTACTAAATTATCTGCTGAAACATCTTCACCTTTATCCTTCTCTTCATCATACTATTACGATCAAAACTTGTTATACAACTCCTATTTCACGGACTCAGACTAAAACATAGCAGATGCGTCGTTAAACGTATTGTTCTTCATTTGCCATAGTCCTCAACTTCTTTGTTTTCAATAAAGTATTCAAACCTTTAGACAAACTGGAGATATAAGAAAAAAATCTATATATTGATGTTGCCCAATATCTCAAATTCATACTGAAATCATGGAAGAAAGTAATTTATAGTTCCGAACTTGCTGCTGCATATGTATATGAATGAGTACGTGTGTATCGTTGCGGGCATGAAGTAAAACCAATGAAAAGTTAGTGGGATAGAGAACCAGATATAAAGATTTCAAATTACATTGTTAAAATGTAAAACTAATCCTGTAAAACCAAGGAGGATGAAAGAAGCAAAATGTACATCATGTAAATGGGATGTTATACTGTCCAGTTGAAAACTAAAAAGTATGTACTTTTTGTTCACGTAGAGGACTAAAAAACATTATCTATATCTTGCAGAAATGAAGCGCCATTGGATGTCCATTTATCAGAACCCAATAACTAAAACCGACGGAAAATCATAGATCTTCCATCTACAATTATCGAAAAAAAATTCTTTAGGCATTGTTGGCTCAAAATGACGGGTATAAACATTGGAAAACAAACAAACGAACCCAAGACAACTAATTTATACTGTGATTAGTTGTATGCAATTCCGGACTCTATAGAATGTCCTCCCACAAATTTTCTTTAGATTTCTAAAAATACCTTGATTCAAACCCAACCAGACGAAACACTCGACTGCTTCACGCGCTGACCAATACTGCTTGTTAATTTCAACTGGATACAATGGTTATTTCTGAATAATCTCGATGAACAAAAGTATCTACACGGATTTGTTCAATTTCGATCTGGAAAATTCTACGAGTGCCCATTTATGCATAATTTATCCCTAAAATTTGAAGCAACACATTCGATCACGTTTTGTGATCTTTTTAAGCGATTTTTTGTTTGCCTTATGATTGTTCGATCCCATAGCCATCAAAAAATCCATCACGTAACTGGCAACACTATAGTGCAAGTGTGACCAACGGCACGATCAAATGAAAGCCAGTTTTCACAGTTTTTCAAATGACTATCTGTTTAGCCTTTAGGTAGTACGAATGCATTAATTGAGTTGGATGAGGATCTTTTCGTGCGATTGCAAGCAACAAAAATAGAATTTAGAAAACAAAGGATGTGATTCCACCGTTGCTACGTTCTGCAACTGTAGCTCCAATGCACACGTAGAGCCAATCCGAGATGCAAAGATTCAATTGAGAAGAAAAAGATTATTCAACGGCAATTTGAATAAATGACACTGAAAAAGGATGTTGAATAAGAAAAAAATGTTAGCATATAAAATATAAACAAATCATTAAAAGAATGAAGAAATGTAAGAACAAAAAATCTTGAAAAATGAACCTCAAGAGGAATGAGATAAACATTTTTGTGACTTCAATTAGGGTGAGAATTTGAGAAATAAATTCCCCAGCGCCAAGCTCCAATATATTGACAGAACTAGAACAACTTTGATAAGTTCAAGCTTCCAAATCTTTAGGTTTTCAAAAGAAGCCAAATGAAGCAGTCAAAATTGAAAGTTTGAAATAAAGGTTATTTTTTTCTTGTTCTTTACTTTTTTTTTCGAGTTGAAACAATTCACAAATATTTGAAACTATTTACACATCCATGATCCTATGTACAGATAACTGGCTGTTTAGATAAAAATGTTTATATTTGGGTTCGAGAGATCTGGAATGCGATACCATATCATTGGCTCTATAAATGGCTGATATTGGTTACATTTAGCATTATCATTGAATTCTTTATGCTAGAATTTGTATTTGCTTTGGAAATGGCTGAGATTGTCAAAACATGGCAGCATACGGTCAACTTTGCTTGATTTTTCCATTTCAATATAATTGTGTACTTAAATGTACCCCTGGTTGTGATTTCCAATCATTTGGTGACACAACGTTGCACTTTTCTTCCCTTGATTCTTCTGAGAGATATCACATATTTATCAAATTCTCTGTACCATTTTTGGAAATGTGTTATGTATGTAAAGTAAATTGAAAAATGCGTACTTGTTCTGATTAATTGAATCTGATTAGCAAGTTTTTTTCCAAACACCTAGTAAACCTTACTCTATGGTGACATGTGGCGTTTTTAGCGTGAGGAAGACAGAAATAACAATATAGATCATGCTTTTTTTTAAGTATATTAAGTATATTTTTGTCTCAGGGAGATTTAATTTCCCTTACCGATGTATCATTATACCATTCTCCTGTTTGTTCGAAAATAAGGCTGTTACATTCTCTGATTAAAATCCATAATTTTCAATTGTTCATTATTTTCTTGAACCCCCTATTATTGCAACATGAGACATAGTATTAGGAAATAAGGGATTGCTTATGTTTGAAGGGCAGCGATAATCATGATTGCTAATGGGATCTATGAGTTTGCTGTGCATCAGACAGTTTAAAATATATTAGTTATAGACTGGACATAGCACACATTTATCGTTGTATTTCACGTCACTTGTTTTTTTAATCACATATAACGCTTCGGTAGGCTGTCGCTAATGGTTTTAAGGTACCAGTATCCGATGTACCATATTAACCTTCAGTTGATTGAAAAAAAAACATTTTCATGTCGGCAAATTTTGAATTAAACATTGGAATACAACTGCCTCAAATTTTATTGTTTTTTTTAAAACATTTTGTTGCGGTCTTGGGAGGTAACTAGGAATAGAATTTATAACACTTGAGTTACCCCCACCACCATCACCAGAATACAGGCCCAAAGCAAATTTCAAGTAGCATATTCCGACCTGTCTCCATAAATTTTGTCTCTGAAGTTTGGTTTTTTTTTGTTGCATCGTGCAAAACAGAGATTAAAGTCCAAAATTTCGTTTCATATATTAATTCTATATTTTTTATATGTTTTATATATAATTCTATGTAGCCACCCGAGACAAATCTCTTCAAACGGAAATGCCAATACCTAGAACAAACTCTTGAAAGCGACACTCTTTCAAAAATGAACACATCTGAATTCAAATCCTTGAAAAGAACTGGGATATCGACGTATTGATTTTTAGACTTCCATGAAATGACCTTACTGATCTAATACTATCCCGAATGTTACGTAAAATAAAATGCAAATATGTTTTTCATAGTTTCAATAAGTTTCAATGAGATTCTGCTGGTGAGTTTGCCATGGAGTTTGAATGAAGTAATCGAGATGGATACAGGTATATGTTTTCGATGTGGATATATCTTTCCATTTTCTAACACTGTAAATCCAAATGACATCTTTAAATTCACCAATCCATTTCAATAGATTTTTGGGAGAAGTCTGATACATTGGTGACATAAAAGGTGATTCAGTTTGGGCAGATCTGAGAATTATGGAAGATCTGAGAGGTACATATCATTTGATTGAATTTCAGTTTTGTGTGCTCTTTTCTGAATATTCTTGATACTTTCATTTTTTTGCTTTTTGTTCTTTCGGAGAACGTGTTGTAAGGTAGTAAAGAAAAAAATTTTTTCCGGTCATTGCTACAACCAGTTGAGTTATCACTCGATAGATAACTAAATCCCGAACAGAGTAGCACGTTTAGAGAATGGAACACATCGTGAAAAAAGGGTCAATCAGTGAATTTCGCTTGGTTGGTACGGTAAAATCATCAAATTTTCAGAATAAAGCAGTGTGAATGCTGTCAGATGCAAAACTAGACGAGAATTCAGTATAAACTGACATTTTAAAATGAAATCACTGTTGCTTCTTGTAGCATTTGGAAACCTTTTTTTGAATGTGTGGATGTGGACTAATCTGGGTTTTTTTTAAGAGGTTAAATCCACTCAAATTATGAATCAATTTATTATCATCCAGTTTGTAAGTGCACCGTTCTGCGTTTTGATCATAATTCATTCTCCTTATATCTTTCATTCAAATTGTTTTACATAGCCAATAATTTATCCAGTGTGATTTAAAGGGGTAGAGGGTTCATGTAGGATCAAATGGGATCTTGTCAATTAACATAACCATTTCATTCCTCAACCATTCTTGAAATGAGGAGAATAAGGTGCGATATGTATATATATTTATATATATTTTCATATATATTTATATATATTATATATATATATATATATATATATATATATATATATATATATATATATATATATATATATATATATATATATATACATATATATATATATATGTATATATATATATACATATATATATATATATGTATATACATATATATATATCAACATACTTGACTTGGAAATAGACATAGGATAAACAATAGTGATTTGTTTTATTCGATTTTTGCAGTTTACCTGAGTGAGAGGGGGCAAGCAGCAGAGACAGATAGACGGACGGACAGAGACAGAGACAGAGAAAGATAAATAATGCTTGGTTGACATATACCCAAGTCAGAAACTTCAAGGTAAATAAAGCCAACGTATAAAAAGGGTATGGATGCCAGGATATCACTTATCAGCAACTGTTCAAGTTACATACCCTAACGTTTTGTCAACATTTTGTGCGATATAGAAAGCAAACGTTTAAAGGGAAATAACTGAGTAGACATAAGCCATCAGTAGCAATTTCGGTAATTGATCTTAAAGTTAGTCTATTAGTAACAAGATACAGATAGTAAAAATATAAAGCGATGTAACTGAAATATATCAACCAAACGCAGTAGTTTTGACAACTTATACCAATCCTGAGCCCATTAATGATAGGATACGATGTGGTACTTTCAGAACTCTGAGAAACTTGGGAAGCTGAAGGAAATAGTTTATCTGACGTTGGGATGGGCTGAGGGGAGATTGAAAAATCTGGCTAGACCAAGGGAAAGGAACTTGCTATAAGAAAACAAAAATGATCACTATGTTGTATTTCCATGCTCAATTTTGTAGCCTCTAATATACCCGAAACATGTAAAAAAAAAAGATCTTTCTGTTACATATAAGTCAAGTGTCCTATGAGCACAAAAATGTCTTGAATTGAAGAAAGAATCATCATTATTTCTAAAAGAAAAATCTTTCAAGATTTCCCAGGCCTAATCAAATATGGAAATGAAGAGTTGGATACATCATAGTATCTATTGAAAAATCAAATGGCAGAGGACTGGCCATGTTGAAAGAATGGTGGACAACCGATGGACATCAAAACTCACTACATGTGTCCTCAAAGGTCCCCATGCGCCACCGAGGCCAGCAGAATATCAGATGGAGGGACGAGCTAGACAAATTCAGAAAGTACAGGCCCCCTGACTCCCATGATGTAAAAGTGTGGAAAATCCTAAGGAAGGTCTACATCCAATGACAGACGTTGGAATAATGAAGATGATGATGATGATGATGATGATGATGATAGTCATCACTGTTAAAGTACAAGGGAGAGTCGGAAACGAGAATGTAGGAAGGTAAGCATGATTATGAGCACCGTCAATATAAGACTTCGCAGCAAAGCAAATGCTGAACGGTATTTTCTATTTTTTTTCATGAAACAATAATAATAAAAGAAACAGGAATAATTGTTCTGTGTCAGATGAGATATTTATAGTGTATAAGACGTTTCTAAACTTATAAATCGTATACATTAAATGATCAACGTTTACTCAACGCATTGAATATTCATTTCTAATTAATGAATCATCAGCAATATTTTGTAAGTGGGTCAGCAACAATTAAAAGATATGACAAAAATCGATTCTCATATGATTGTCAACGTAGATTAATGACTGAAAAAAAATGGATTGATTTTTTAATTAGGATTGAAATTGGTTTGACTGACAAAATCAAGTTGTTATCAAATGTAAAATTAGAAACATGACCTTCAAGGTTTTTTAGTTTCCATATCATCACAATGCATACCTCATTTATAGCATGCGGAGCTTATGAAAATATATAGCTACATTGATTTCAGAAAAAATATATCCATGAATCCCTCAACATTCAGGAACAGGAAATCCAATTAGTCCCATTAAGACGGATATACAAAAAAAAAAAAAATAACAGGTCTGAAATATGGAACCAATCAGAAAACTCAGATGGCGATGGGCGGACCATGCTCCGTAGAATGTAAAAAACTGAACCCAAACAAGGTCCAAGTGTATCCCTAGAATTAAACTTTTACCAAGTCTTGTTTCCCTAAAGGGTTTCCGTAGTTTTTTCCAATGTCAAATTCCAAGAGTAACGTGTAGTTTCTATTCGTCAAGGCTGTTTCTTGTTAGTATACATATTCGAATAACATTGGTTTGCTTCGTTCCTCACGCATCACCGTTGTTGCCCAGTCATGTCTGCTTTTACATTATTTTTTGCGCCAGTCGTTGACGGTCACGAGTTAAATTGTGAACTAGACGTTTTCTCCAAAAATCCTGCGTTTCCTGTTTGGTCAAGTTCTAACAAATCCATCTTCAAAAAATCGATACCACAAATATGTTTTACGTACCATGTGAAAATAATACAAATGATTGAAGTAGGTATTTATATGGATAATATGTAAATTGAATTCCAATGGCAGGCTGTTATTCTGCAGCTGCTTTACTTTTTGCTACAATGGTAGTTAAAACACAACCCAATGATTGGGAACACCACTACACACACTCACATACACATATACAAACGCACATACACACACACACACTCACATGTAAACCCATGCACTCACAGTAACTCATACACACACACATATAAACACACGTATACACACACACACACGCATATATATATAAATATGTATATATATATATATATATATATATATATATATATATATATATATATATACACACACACATTAAGGGTTGAGCACACTTTAAGTGACGTAACTCATCCATTGTAAGCTTATGCAATGCTCTTCCATAGGAATAGAGAACTCTGATGATGGATGAGGATTTTCCTGATTAAATGAATATATCACTTAAATTCAGCCTTACTGACTACCAATTTCCGTAGTCCAGAGGTAGGATATCGGCCTCTGGTTTTCAATTCTACCTCTTGGTACTGGATAAGATAATGTCTATAGCCACACTTTAGAGGTATAAAACATTGAAATAGCTGTGTGTGGATGAGACAATGATATATATATATATATATATATATATATATATATATATATATATATATATATATATATATATATATATATATATATATATATATATATATATATTATTTATTGTTGCTTCTATACATGTAGATATTATCCGTATCCAGGCGCTCCAGAATCAGTAATAGTGCTCAGAGTGTTGTCACCGTGTTATCATGCTCCAGTTTGCTTCACACTGTTTGCACTCAAACACACACACACACACACACACACACGCACATACTCATGTATATCTACATGTATACCTATATATATATATCTCTCTCTCTCTCTCTCTCTATATATATATATATATATATATATGTATATATATATAATATATATATATATATATATATATATATATATATATATATATACATATATATATATATATATATATATATATATATTCTGGAAATTGTGCAATTAAAAAAAAGTGAAGATTTACTGCCAACAAGTCCTCCGTCAGATTATGAGGGTAACGATATGGTTGCAAGGCCAAATAGTTGCAACTGATCACCCAAATGATAAGTAATATGCAGTACCACCAGACTTGTTTTTTTTTTTTTTTTTTTCAGGATTGCTTGATGAATGATCCACGTCATTGATTAGATGAAGAATAAGTCTACGATTAGGTTGATAGTAACACAAGTCATTGATAATTCTAGTGATTCACAATTCTTCATTTATTCTAATTTTGAATTATTCAAACAGAAGGAAAGTCCAGAACACCTCTCGGATATGGCTCGAAACATGTCTGATATATATAATGAATGGAAAGGGCTCAATCATACCCAATTGTGAGCTAAATTAACATCAACTTTAGAACCAAACAACAGAGCTCTAGATGAATATTAAATGTATATACACAAAAATCTTTAAAACTACTTTTCAAGCAGAAAAAACTCACCTGGCTACGATTTCTGACTTGTTAAAACTGCGAATACCATCATCAAGGTTGCCAACTCCAGAACAGACTATAAAAAGAGAAAAGAAAAGGCTGTAAGGGGTTAAATGCTTATCATTATTGTTATTATAATGTCATTATATTGTGTTTGAGCCCTTTTATGTCTTAACATCATTTACAAGCTGAAAGTAGCAAGAGATCACAGCAGTTTCACAATTTCTGTCAAAGTCCAAAATTCAGATAATTAGCAGCGTCAGTATTAAAAAAAACAGCGATAGTACACAAAATATATTTGTATTATTTTCGAACATTAAATACATAATATTCATGAAGTATTTCCTAAAAAAGTTTGATAAGTTGAAAACAGGCTGTATCATGACCTATGAAATAGAAGATAATCCATAAGAGCCACAATCACCAGAAAGAAGCCAGAACACGCTCCTAAAGCGCTCAATCGGCAACCCTCACCGATATATTTCAGATTAAATTGCTATGAATTACAAACAAAAGTGTTTTGTCTTCACAAAGATACCGTTTTGAAACTTTTCCAAACAATAAGAGAGGATGTTTCCCAAAAAGATGACATTGATTGAGACGGCTTCAAAGTGACATTGCCAAATCGTTAAATTGGGAAATTGTTTGGAGTAAAGCAGCTGCAGAGTTTTATGCTCAGTTACATGAATAGTTAAAATCTCCAATACTTTTAATTTATTATTCTATTATTGCTGCAGTTATAGTAACTAACAATTCAGTCTGAAAATCCAAATATTTGTTTATCATGTCCAGAGAAATCGGTTAATTATCAACTAATCCCCAGCCAAAAGAATCGTTTTCCTAGTGGGGCTTGATTTAAAAATCAATGTAAGTGTATATTAAATTTACCATCAGCTTCATCAACTGTGTGTATGCTTTTTTTTAAAATTTGGTTTCATCTAGTGATCACCAACTCCCGAAAAAATGCATTCATTGATCATCTATTTTTCCAATTTTGACCTGATCATCCATTATATGCTTCCATAAAACATTAGTTATATCACAGTTTTATTGAGCAACCATACCTATGATGTAAGCATATATCAGCTTGCTTATCCATTGTAATATTCAAATGATCAGAGAATTAAGTAGCATATATAAGCATGATAATACGCCGAGCATATTCATTTATTTATTTGTCCCTTTCCCTACCTGGTGGAATTCTTCTAGTAAGGAAAAATAAAATGGTTCGTAAAAGGTTTTACAGTCGGGCACTTTTTACAAAAAAAACGTAATGCTCAAAAGGATCCTGACTTTCTGCTCGAAAGTTGATGCTCCATGTAAGGGACTGAAATTTGGCGTATGATGACATCCTTTTGGGATAGGGGACATGAGCTATGGGAAGCTGATTTTGGAAGTCAACAGAGATAATTTGAATCAGTTGTGGGCTATCGAGATCTTAAATGTGTCAGAGGACATTTTTTTATGTAGAAATTGTTGAGTACATGGACCCATGATGTGAATGGATGGAGAGAAATATATCCATCAGTAAAAAAGAAAGAAGAAAAGAAAAAGAAAAGAAAAGTAAAATGAGAGGTACGTATACACAATATTGAAATCCAATCTCTGGGTATGTATTTGATACATTTTTTCTTTCTCTTGAGACCTCACATACCTGTACCCAGTAAAAAAAAACATATCAAATGACCAGATCTGGCGTATTTGTCTCACCAGAATTGCAAAGTTTTATAACTGCTTTTTGTCCCAAGATTCCAAAATATTCGGTAGGCATGGTTGATTTCTTTGTCCAAATAATCTGCTTATCTAAGAATTGAAGTTTTAGATTCAATATGGCTGAGTTTCAATATTGACGAATCATTTTTTTTCCTGACAGGAACATACCGATTCATGCCATACAATGTAAGGAGCTTGTGTGTACCCTGGTTGAATATATCAGTTGACTAAGATCTTCTTTAATTAAATATACATTCCATTCCGATTAGTTTTCACTCTTCAATTTTTGTCAACAAAAGATATCAAGTTCGAGAATTTCAATTATAAGATTTTTTTTTTTTTTACAAGAATATTTTGTTAACGAATCATATTTTACCTTTGCTGACCGTTGCAAAGTTAGGTCTCAGTGATGCAAATTAAAATGTTGTATTTATTCGATACAAATCTAGATTTTTACGATATCCAGGTATCTGCTTTTGATACAATAAGATTACAAATTATAATTTAAAGAAATAAAAAAAAGTCATATTTTCAATAAATAAAGTAATATTTTAATGGCATCCATATCGATGTCATATTTGATTTACTAATAAGATATATATCATATATCCTACATTTTTGGATAATTTAAATGTTTCTGAGATTTAACAAAATGCTTCTGAGGCACAATTTCAGTAATAAAATCGTAGTTTTCCACGTAGTTATCGCATGGGATATGGTATAATTCAACATGCACCAGGACATCTAGTTTTTGTAATCTTTACTGGTCATGAAATTCTCTACCAAGAAAGTTACAATATCCTCATACTCATGATCAAGAGGTTTTTACACAGAGGCCCCATAGTAGACAACAGCTATTATGAAGAACGGGCCTACATTTTGTCCGTAACCAATCTGCAATGTCTACCAAAATTATTATGACTCGCAGGAAATTTCTGTGGTATGTCCAATACATTCCATAAGTCAATTGAACAGTTCCAATAGATCCCTGCTAAGACACAAGGACTGAAGTAAAAACTAAATGTTCAAAACAGGTTGACAGCAGACTACTACGGCCAGCGATGACCAAACTGACGACGATGACGACAAAAGTAGACACTTGACTGAATGAAATATCAATTTGAATTGATCACATCTATAAACAGAGATAGGGATTGATGTGATAAGCATTTGTTTACGTAACTTTACTCAGGTCTTTATTGCAATTATATGATTGGATAGTTACTTTCATGATCATAGATTATGGGTCAACGTGATTGACTTATACATGTGTATATGTCGTGATTTATATTCTGAAACATGGTAATTGGACTAATGACGTCACAAGTTTTTTTCAGAAGATAATAAAAGAAGAATTAAAAACTGTTCCGAGGTTGTCCTTTGGTAGCATAAGGTGTTTCAGCTGACCGATTAGGAGATTGAAATACCAGTGATCAATGGATGAAATACTCCTTTAGTCTATTGTTGGCTCACAAACAATGTCATATTGAAAAAAAATCATTATCAAACACTGCTGCACACAAACGCACGGACTGATTTACAATTAGATTACATTTTAAATTCAGAACCCCCGAAATAACAATAATGAAATCCTTAGATAATACTTACATGCAGTGAACATTCAAATTGTGCTTAGTTTAGATCAAATTGAAAACAGTCATACATTTCATTTTGAACGTTTGAAATCGTCACAGGGGCTTCACAAGATATAATCTCGAAGTTCAGCCGAATAAAAACAAACTCATCAGCAAAAAGATAGATTCGTAGATAACTAAGAGAATCACTGATTTGGCAAGCCTAGCATTATTTCTTGAAAAAAAAAATACAATGTTAGCATGAACAGATCCTTCATATTTTAAGGAAAGATGTATCGCTAACGTACACACACACAAAAAAGATACGTAAGAGACACATAACACTATAGCACGGAGATATACAAACCAACAATATCTAAATACGCAAATATATAAGCGTGGCCTTTTCGAAGTTGATAATAAGTGTAACAGCTTTTAATGATACTCCCCAGATATCACATGAGATAACACAAGATGGAGAGAAGACTTAGATGAATTCAGGAAATACTGGCTCTGCAACGCCCATAATAGAGAATTAGGTCAACTCCAAGGGGTGGTTTATGTCCAACAACGGCCATTAAAAGGTTGTTGTTGTTGTTGATGATGATGATGATGATGATAATCATCATCATCATCATCATCATCATCATCATCATCATCATCATCATCATCGGACTAAGGTAATTCAGTATGCTAAAGCGTCCCGTGTAAGAAATATCAATTTTAGCAACCATTCCATTTCTACAAGGAAAGAACTTTTAAGACTAATCTAAATTGGTATTACTTATTACACATTGCTGCCATTTAACCTTGGTATTGTGAGTAAGGGCAGACATACCATATTTAGAATTGCAATATTTGCTGAAGAATTAGTGAATTATTTTCAAAATTTATTTTGTTACAAAGGATATGCTTATGAATAAAAGAGGGATATATATATATATATATATATATATATATATATATATATATATATATATATATATATATATATATATATATATATATATATATATATATATATATATATCGTATAGTTAATTTGCTTAAAAGCTAATTTGAGTTATTCCTAACGCTAGGTCATGATCTCTACGGATATTCAAATATCGATCGGTGAATATGTTAGTTTGATGAAATTCTGTTTTTGTTTTTCTGTTTGAAAGAGAAGGATATAAGTGAGATTGAGCCAATCCGATTTTCAGTGATGTGTATGCTGAGAATTGAGGTTGGTCTCTATCATCCTTACTCATGTACTGGGTTTTCTGTTTTCTACATTTAAATTATCCCAAGAAGCGTTCCCAAATTTGGCAATCCCAAATTATCTCCTAAGAGTACTCAAATAAGGATAATTGGTATACTCTGATAGAACGCAAATAACTATATGCAGGTTGCTTTCCTACGTTTAGATTAGATGTTTCAATGGGTATGATATAAATATTTCGACTTAAATAAGTAAATCTTGATTAGTTTTCAGTATGTGTGACCTTTTCTACGCGTTAACAATAACTCTCTTTCCTCATATTACCAGCAATGTCATATCCGTATAGCTTGTAAAACAGTATACGATTGGGACTTGAAATCCAAGATTTTCTCCAAAAAACAGGTCTGGGTCATCAAAAGCCCTCCCCTTTCCATGCAAAATTGTTGTGAATAGTTTGCTTAGATAGAAACCAATAGCTCTAATGTCATGTAGCTCTCCAAAAGTACATAATTTTCTTCAATGAATCGAACTATTCTATTCTTTTGGAGATCTTCACCGATTTCGTACACTCCTCAGGTTATATTCACTTGTTTATATAATCATTTAGGAAACATGAGAGGGGTAATTGCATACTTACTACCCTGATTCAACGATATGTTGAAATTTTGTGTGACTAATTAACATATGTATTTGTCAAAGAAAAAACATCATTGAATCTCATTCAAATTTCATTCTAGCCTAATTGTATCCACTAAATACGATGGCATCATTAGAGGCTTGCATGTTTTCCTTGCAATCTATCTCATCCACAAGTGGCATTTTAAAACAGTTGACTGTTAGCAGGATTAGGTCAGTGTTTACCCGTGGAAAAATCTACGTTCTAGAGTAAGAACGTAGATTTTTCCACGGGTAAACACTAACCTAATCCTGCTAACAGTCAACTGTTTTAAAATGCCACGTGTGTAAAGTTAGAAAAGCAGTTAGACCCGGGAACAACCTAGACAAATATCTGTTGATATATTAAGTAGGGAATATTTAAAGAAGCAGAGATGTTCTTCTTCCAACATTTCGATGGTTAGATTAATAGAGTTTCCATTTGATATTTTTTAAGACATTCAAATTGAAATGTGCAAGCATATGATTGTTTTATTGCATCTGTGAAGTCTGCAAATTACACGATATTTAACCAAAAGTACACTCTTTTTATAGTCCAACAAATATCTGTTTGTCTATCAATCTATTCCCCCTGACTCTGCATGTAAAAAGGTATAACAGAAACAATGTAACATAATCAACTTCTAAATTATCTGATTCTAGGACTCCTTTATTATCACTAAATTGATGCTAAAAGAAGTTTAAAATGAACGTACGTAGTATTATCGAAAACTAAAAAAAAATGCATAATGGTGATTCAAAATACTTCATCTGATGAAATACATATCAATATATTTTGTTTATGAATACTATTTGCATTAAACTATTTCGGTCTATATTAGTGTTATCGTTTAATGTTGTTTAATGTGTGTCATAGCTGTACATTACTTTTTTTTTTCTGCCAGGCCATCATCGTTTGAGTTGACTATCAAAATCATCCAAATATAAAACGAACAGCCCGACTCATATGTCTTTAAACATATTTTCTCTTCTTATTCTTTTTTGTATTCTCACGATCAACGTAATTGTTAATAGGCTTGTGATTCTAAACCCTTCACTTCGGCAAAATCCTGACTGGTTGCTGTAATAATGTGGCTTTACAGCAAACTAAGTTGTATATACACTGTAAAGACTGGACCAATTCCAATTTTGCATTTATTGAGTTATCTGCCGTTTGAAACAAAGCTTCATTAGTGAAACTGCCTGCGAAATATTACATGAGCGTAGTGATAGTCGATATAACAAGATTGTTACTACAATACACGTGGGATTATAAATTTTATAGGATTACTCAAATGATTACATATTTCACAACATCTAAATTCAAAGGCCCATTGTAAGATCACCACTACTGCCACAGCGGCTGAAAAGCAACAGTATTGTTGAATCATTTAAAAAACAAAATAATCAACATATCGATCGAATTTTCAAATTTAATACAGCGTGATGCTTATATTTCTCAGTGATGAACTTGAACAACTAAATCAAAAACTTTCCATCTTTCACATCATCCAACTAATTCAGTTGAGTGGATTATCATTCCACTCCAAAGAATCGACAATTCGTTAATCATAATGCTCCCTATCACTCAATTGAATAGCATTGATTTGTGGGATATTTTTCTAGTAACATTAAAATTTGTAGTCTTGAGTAATGATTATTAAAAATGCAAAATTTGGTATCATCAAAACATATAAAGGAGACAAATATCATCGATTCGTATGCTCCCTTGTTTTTTCTTTCAAATTTTGCATTATAAATTTGTTGATGCATTACCACCTGCATTTACAATGCCACGCTGCTTTATCATCCAGATAAACCTACACGGATAAACATATATATATATATATATATATATATATATATATATATATATATATATATACCATCTATTTATTTATCTATTTATTTATTTTTTATGCTATGCAGACTTGACAATCTACAAATGTGTGCAGACCTGAAAATCTACAGATGATGGCAGACCTGGCAATCTACAGATGCAGGTTGGAAGCATTCTACAGATGCGTGCAGACTTGCCAATCTACAAATGATGGCACACTTGGCAATCTAGAGATGCAGGCAGACCTGGCATTTTACAGATGAGGGCAGACTTGGCAATCTACATATGTTCGCAGACTTTGCAATCTACAGATGTGGGCATACTTGGCAATTTTTTTGCAGGAAGATAAGTCTATGGATATTGCTATACATCGATGTTGGTGAATATCCATAGAAGTGGGCAGATTTGGCAACCTACAGATGCTGGCAGACATGGCAATCTACATATGTGTGCAAACTTGGCAATTTACAGATGTGTGCAGACTCTGCAATATACTGATGTTGGCGGACCCAACAATATATAGCTTTTGGAAGACTAGGCAATTTACTGACGTTGGCAGACTTGGCAGTCAACAGATGCATGCAGAATCAGAAATCTACTGATGCAAGCAGATTTGGCAATCTACGGATCTGGACAGACATGCCAATCTACAAATTTTGGCACACTTGGCGATATGGAGATGCAGGCAGACTTGGTGATCAGGAGATGCAGTCAGACATGGCAATCTACAGATGCTTGCAGAGTCAGCAATCTACAGAAATCTAGCAGAGTTGGCAATCTACAGATGTGTGCAGACTCAGCAATGTACAAAAATGTGTATACTTAGCAATGTATAGATTCTTGCAGACTTGGCAATCTAAACATGATGGATGTCGGTACATATCAATAGATATGAGCAGACTTGGCAATAAAGATGCAAGCAGACTCGGCAATCTACGGATGCGTGCAGACTTGCCAATCTACATAAATGGGCACACTTGGCAATCTACAGATGTGGGTAAACTTGGCAATCTACAGATGTGGACTAACTTGACAATCTACACATGCAGGCAGACATGGCTATATATATATATATATATATATATATGGCAGACTTGGCAATCACAAATGTGGGGAGACTTAGCAATCTATATATGTTTGCAGACTTGGCAATGTACAGGTGTGGGTAGACTTGGCAATTCAATGACGTTGGCAGACTTGGCAATGTAATGATGTGGGGAGATTTGTCAATCTAAAGATGCAAGCAGACATGACTATATATCCATAGATGTGACTAAAAATGGATGTTGGTACATATCGATAGATATGGACAGACTTGGCAATATTGATGCAAGCTGACTTATTAATCCACAGGTACGTGCAGACTTACTAATCTAAATGACTTGGCAATGTACAGAGGTTGGCAACTTGTCAATCTACGGATGTGTGTGGACTTGGCAATCCACTGCTTCAGGCAGACTTGGCAATCTACAGATGTATGCACACAGCAATCTACGAATTGTGCATACTCGGCAATATACAGAGGTTTGCAGACTTGGCAATCTACATACGTGGGCATACATTGCAATCTATAGACGTTGGCAAACTTGGAATCTACAGATATGAGCAGACTTGGTAATCTATATATGTGAGCCGACTTGGCAATTCACAGATGTGGGCTGAATTGCCAATGTATATATTCGGGCAGACTTGGCAATTTACAGATGTCGGCAGACTTGGCAATCTACAGATGTTAGCAGACTTGGCAATCTACTGATGCAGGCACACTTGGCAATCCAGAGATGTGGGCATACTTGGCAATCTACCGATGCATGCAGACTTGGGAATCTACAGATAAATGCAGATTTTGCAATCTACATATATGTGCAGTCTCGGCAATGTACAGATGCAGGTTGACTTTTCAATCTACGGCAATCTACAGACGTGGGTAGACTTGAAAACCTACTGACGTTGGAAGACTTGGCAATTCACAGATATGGATGGATTTTGCCATATACAGATGTGGGCACACTCGTGGCACTCTATAGATGTGAGAAGACTTGGCAATCTACAGAAGTTGGCAGGCTCAGCAATGTACAGATGCTGGTTGACCTCGCAATCTACAGATGTAAGTACAATCAGCAATCCACTTATGTTGGCAAACATTGCAATCTACAAATGCATGCAGACTTTGCAATCTACAAATGTGTTCATACTTGGGAATCCACATACGTTAGTTGACTTGGCAATCTACAGATCTTGGTAGACTTGGCAATCTACTGACGTTTGTAGACTTTGCAATCAACAGACTTTGGCAGACTTGGCAATATACAGATATACGCAGACTTGGCTGTCTACAGATGTGGGCATACTTGGCAATCTACAGATGTGAGCAGACTTGCCAATCTATAGATGTGCGCAGACTTGCCAATCCATATACGTGGGCATACTTTGCAATGTACAGATGCATGTACAGACAAATGTGTACAGACCTGGCTATAGATCTATAGATGTGGCCATAGATAGATGTTGGTACATATCGATAAATATGGTCAGACTTAGCAATCTACAGGTACGTGCAGACTTGCCAATCTACATATTTTGGGCAGACTTGGCAATTTACAGATTCGGGCAGATTTGGCAATCTACAGTTGTAGGTAGACTTGGCAATCCTTAGATGCGAGCACACATGATATAGATAGATGTTGGAACATATCGATAGATATGGTCAGACTTGGCAATATTGAAGTAAGCAGACTTGGCAATCTACAGATGTGGGCAGGCTTGGCAATCGAGAGGTACGTGCAGACTTGCCGATCTACAGACATTTGCAGACTTGGCAATCTACAGATGTTGGCAGACTCTGCAATCTACATATGTAATAGACAGGACTATGGATCTATAGATGTGGCTATAGTTGGATGTTTGTACATATCGATAGATATGGTCAAATTCGGCAATATTGTTGCAAACAGACTTGGCAATTTACAAGTACGTGCCGACTTGCCAATCTACATAATTGGGCAAACTTGGCGATCTATACAATTTGGCAGACTGGGCAAACTACAGATGTGGGGAGACTTGGCTATAGATATATAGATGTGGCCATAGATGGATGTTGGTACATATCGATAGATATGGTCAGACTTGGTAATATTGTTACAAACAGACTTTGCAATCTACTGTTATGTGCAGACTTGGCAATCTACAGATGTGGGAAGACTTGGCAATCTACAAAATTTGGCAGACTTTGCAATCTACATATTTGGGCAAACTTGGCAATCTACAGACGTTGGCAGACTTGGCAATCTACAGATGTGGGCAGACTTGGCAATCTACAGATGCAAGCAGACATGACTCTAGATCTATAGATGTTGCTATAGATGGATTTTGTCATATATTTAGATAGATATGGTCGGATTTGGCAATATTGATTCAAGCAGACTTGATAACAGCGATCACAATTAGGAAGAAAGCTGGGTTTTGCATGAACTTTGTGAAGCAGATCTATGGTTATTGATTCGGGTCTTAAATTTCTGGAATTCCCATTCCCATGAACTAAAATAAAAACGCTACATGCATATACAACCCTCAAGCGTACAGACAGAAGATATATGAATTTGCTCATACTAATAGACACATATACATACTAATGCACATAGTTACGCTAATTTACCTACTTGCGTATTCCCCCCCCCACACACACATTCATATACAACCAAGCATACGCATATGCACACATTTATTGTTCGTAGAATATACATTGAATTATTTGCAGATTTATTGTTTATCTGGTGCCTGGTGGAATATTTGTCCGAACATCAAACAATAATTTTCGGTCCCAATGACATTTTCTCGCTCTTTGCCTTTAGCCAAGTTATAATTTTGATGGTCAACAAGGAAGCTGAATCATAAAACCAAAGGGAAAGGATGTCCTTCAAACCATGCATCAGCACAGCATATTAAAAGAAAGACACAAGTTAAATACATCACAGGAACAGTTAGAAATCTCAAATGGCAATGGCCTTGACAAAAAAGTCCTGGCACTGTTATGCCGATGATAATGAAGACCGGCGAGCCCTGAGGAAAGTCTACTTCAAACTAAAGACGCACAAGATGATGATGATGATGTTGATGTTGATGATGATGTTGATGATGATGTTGATGATGATGATGATGATGTTGATGATGATGATGATGATGATACAATATTGACAGAACAAAGGTCAGGAAATTATTTTATTTATTCATATAATCAGAGTCAGAGTTTGACCTTTAAAGATTTGATCAATCTAAAAGTTGAAATTTTGCTGAATGATTGGAGGGATTTTATTGTTTCATTTGGAACAACTAAGCAGAAGATGGATATACCAACAGTTGTATGAGGCTGTTGAAATAAAGTTAAATGGGGGCTCTCAAATCATCATTAGAAATCATGTTCTTTCTCTTCTCGTCATGTGTTTAGTGAGAAGCAGATTACTTAACTGCCCTCTTAACGGTAAGACATTCATAGTGAGAAGAATTGTTTTTTCTTCAATGTCCTGA
>OY735199.1:86443501-86578501 GCA_963457665.1 Thysanoteuthis rhombus | reverse complement strand
GAAAAATTTTTTTACTCTAACGTGTCAAAGATGATGGAAAATCTTTCTTATCCTTCAAAAGTCAGAGGAAATACATGATTTTTTTCCGAATTTGAAAGCTATAATCCTTCCAGTTACACTTCTGATTTATTTAAACTGGCGTAGACGGGCAGTTCAGCTTATCTGATATGTTAACGAACATTGTTGCGTACCATCTTGATATGGATCAATATCACAGATAATCAACGCGTATCTTGGCGCAAAGAGCAGACTATTTGCTATTCTGATTGTAATGCAAGTTATCTCAAAAACGTTTCCTTCCTTTTGTTAGATTCTATCACTCTGATATTAATTCTTTTTGAAATGCAAATTTCATGAAATTATTGCTGGCACTGTACTGAGCTTTACACACTAGTTCATCAGATTGAAATTACAAGCGTATGTTGTCGAGGGTGACAATCAAGGTACCTTTTTCGCTGATACTGCCAGCTTGGGAAGGGTAGTAAACGCATGCTCCATTGCACATTATTCCCATTCAATCATTGTCATTGTAGTAGGGTAAAGACAGGATATGTATATTAATATTTCTATCAAGATGACTGGGCATACTTTCATCGAAATATCATAAATAGCTTCCAGAGATTGAAAATCTCCGACTCATTCCATGTTTATATCAGTTTGCATCAAAACATATACAGCCTTTCCTATATTCTATCGAACAATGTCCACATTTCAGGATACGGTAGCATAGCGTTATTTAAATTTTGCATCCACTGAAGGAACTCCTTGCTTATTCCTAAACTGATACTATTCCTCGAAGTTATTCAGTCGGCAGTGAGATGACATCGGATAAACTGGAGAACATTTAGATTCATGGAAACTTAGCAAACATAGTTCAGGATTTAGTTTTTTTCCCAACAATAATTAAGAAAATGAAGCTTCATCGAGTTCCTTTTCGTTTAAATTTGAAGCAAGATACTCCTGGTAAGTTAACTGAAGTTTGACTCACCTTTTTTCTTGATTCTTCTTCACCTTGCGCGTCTTGTAACTAGTGAAAGAAAAAGGTGCATACGTCTGTTTGTACGTGATATTTTATTGGTCCCCATAAAATTAGTTTAGCTAAGATTTTATATATATATATATATATATATATATATATATATATATATATATATATATATATATATATATATATATATACTCGATTGAATATGTATCATTTCAAGTAAAAAGAAAAGTATACTTTTGTACTTTGGTATGCAACTTTTCAATTGTACGTCCACTTAAATACTATAAAAAAAATCGATTGGTATATAATAATGCCAGAGAAAATGATGAATGAATAGGGGGCTAGGATTTCAAATTGATACTCAGGGGCACATAACTCTGTCAACAAAAGAATTTGATCTGAGCTGTTTTTTCTAAATAATAGATTAGATTGTAAGCTTGGCTGAAGGCCGAAAGCCCGGCAGCTTTGATATCGAGTGCCAAATAAACAACAAGCAATAGAGAATAGATACAGTCCTTCTGCCAACGAAAAATGGTGAGCCTGTGGTGCAGATAGATCGAGGGAAGTATGAACTTTGAAAAGTTGTCAAAAATAGTATCTTTCACTAGCCTCCCAATAGGATTCCATACAGTGCATTTGTAAGTGGCTCATTGCAAAAACTATTTACGAAATAACATATTCCCGATAACCTTAAGAAAAGTTGTAAACAAAACAAAACAGCCGGTTGAAAAAGTATACAACAAATATAGTTTTCCAAAATGGAGTTGTATACTGATGCTTTAAAGATCACCGATGTCGAGCGACGCCAAGCCTGGTCATTATTGAGATACCATTTGTAACAAGTTGATTGCTCCCACCACCCCGTGTAGACGAGGCGCTTAAACACCAACTGCTCCATCAAAAACACTTGATGGGAGCCGCCCTCCAGGTATTGATTGACGTCAACCATCATTTCTATAGCAAGCTTCATCATCACGCCACTGCTATTCTTAAACGCTGCCCATGGATTTCCATTCAGTACTACAAGGTGGAATTTTAACTTTCACTTCAGACCTATCTCTGGACAACTGAACTGGATGGTCAGTTAGGCTGAATTCAAGCGATATATGTATTTACTCAGAAATTCTCCATCCACCAGAATGCTCTATTTGTATGGGAGAGCATTGCATATATATATATATATATATATATATATATATATATATATATATATATATATATATATATATACATACATATATATATATATATATATATATATATATATATATATATATATATATATATATATGTATATATATATATATATATATATATATATATATATATATATATATATATATATATATACTAGAATGGAACACTTTAGTGCATGGGGGACTCGTTGTGAGTAAATACATTGATCAAATCCGTCGAGTGTGTAGGGCAAGGGTAAAATGTTTGCATATCGGTGTGAAACGAACGTTCTGATCTTACCTCATGGTACTGGATTGAATATCAGATAGAGCACAGCTACACCAAAGCGTTGTTTAATACAACCAAATTGCTGTCTGTGGATGACTTACTAATTATATACACATAAATATATTTATATAAATTCCCACAGAATCATCTTTGCCATTTCATCTGACCAAATGTTTTTCGTTTATTAACATTGAAATATGGTATGTTCTCTAAAAAGTCACTCGTTACAAATATTCGTTTATCCGATTGCTTAAACTATTTTAATAGGTCTAAAATCTGATGGTCATGCATGAAAAATTTACAAAAAGTTGTTTTTATTGGGGGGGGGGTTGCGTTGTTTGCATTTTCTCTGGGTACTAGGTATGTTTATAATTTCTGAAAATGTTATATAACAACAATCGGATGATAGGACTCTTTGAATGTAGTACAAATGTTTCAATTGCCTTTGTTACAGTAGAATCTGTAATGAATTTCTTTTTTATGATGTTTACTGCAGTATTACAGTGTTCTCACAATTGTCAAATATTGGCGATTTTCTGTTGTTCTTCACCTGGAACATTCTTTCATGTGATTCTAATCTATTAGGCTCATAGTATCTGGTATTCCAAGACGGTTATCAATTCAGATTCACATCATTGTCAGCGTTGCTGTTGCTCAACTTTGGCGATATCAGTGACATTGGTGAATTCAACATGTATGAATTCAATGCAATGTATTTGACTGGTGATTGTAACTTGTTATTCTTCACTCTTGACAAGTCAGGGTTATTACTCAATAAAAAGAATGATCAAAGAACATTCTACTCTTCTCGATTCAAAACTTGAACAAAAAACAATTGGAACTACATAGAACATCAACAGACATTTGGCTTGAGATCTGTTCTGCAAGATGCCACAGGGTAGCTATTATCAGTGTGCTTTAAATCACTTATATATGAACACCTTCTAAATCCTTAGAAAAGAGCATATGACTTACTTTTTACTGGTTTCAGTTCACAAGACAACAGGCTCTTTGCTGACTGTTCGATTAATTTCAAATAGCCAAAAAGCAAAAGTTATGATTAAGGTTTTTTTCTAAATATGAAAATATTGCAAATGCAATCACTTGCAAATCTTACAGCTGCAACCAGCATAGCACAGACGTTCCCTGTATGGTTTTAAGTCACTCTGGTATTTGCATACACTTCATTTGATTCGTGAAGAATATTGGGAAACTTGCGTTTTAAATTGATTTAATGTCGAGACAAAAATCCGATCTCATTTGGTCACTGGTGGCAATCAAGCAAATAAATTGAGTTGAATGACAATGTATTGGGGTTTCCTCGTCAAGGGCTGCCAAAAGCAGGTCGATAGGTAGATAAAGGAATAGTTGGGGAAGAAATTACAATATGAGTTATCTTCCATTTAGAAGGAAATGTTCATCAGAGTAATAATTCGATTAAACATAGAAAGTCGCTAAATCTTTACTTCACAGTCAGTTGCATTTCCCGCTGAATACACACGCACATATTGGTTGTATCATTGAGACAGTCAGTTAGCTAGATGTGCTACATGGTAGAATGTCCCACACCATCAATCTCCTGGGAGGGAAACGATTTTTTGGGAAGGGGAGGGCACAGATTTCGGGAGGGGAAGTGACAGAATGTTATTGTATTACGTCTGTATTATAATAGGCAATCATTTAGAGAAGATTCGTACTCGACGCTATTTATAGTATGAATAGGTACGAACTACAATACGATTAAGATGTCATCTTACATCCCTCAAATAAGCACCATTCAGTCACCTGGGCCTCACAAGAGCTTCAAAAAACAAAAGAACAAAAAACACGGGGTTTTCTGAGAACATCGAAAGAAATGGAGATGTGGACTAGACATGGTACATGCCTAAGAAGACGAGGAACAAGAAAAAGGAAGAAGCTTATGAATCAGTCCATGTTTCCTTCAATCTGTGATATTGAATTCGTAAGGATTTCTAAATTACTGCCTTTCTTGGTTCCATTTGACCATGTTGATAAAATTCAATTATGAATATAAGGGAAGGGTTTTTCATTTCTTTTTTAATGCTCATATGGACATTGATTTTTTCACTGGCTTGATATGTTGGGATATAATTCTGATGATAAAATTTTCCTGATTATCCCATCATCTATAGTTGTAATCCAAAAAACATCTATCTATTGGGCTGAGTGGTGAGTCTGGATCACAAGTAGAAAACATGATAGCTTGAGGGATTTCTTTTTCATCGATTTACTTTTCCACTACTCTTCATATTCATTCAAGAATGAATATAGCTAGAGTTGTCATGTTTTAATCCTTCTAAATAGACTTTGATACATGGCTACAATGTTTGGTAAAATTTATAAGAGGAAGTTTTTGTAGAACTCTGCCACGAGTCGTTTTTTTCTTCTCATTTTATCACAATATTTAACAAATATTGCCTCTTTTTACGAAAAATATAGTTTTGAATTTTGACACGGCCATTTTTTTCACATTTCGTTCATTTGGGAGAAGTATTTTTAATAAACACTTTTTTAGTTCGTTGTCCAGTATCTCAAAGTGTTAGATTTTTAGTTTTTCTTATCTAATGTTAGGCACCGAAATTTTCATTCAAGTATTTTTTCATTTTTGCTTTTTTTTCCGAATTGAATCTTTAGAAAAAAAATACTTTGATTGTCACTTTGAAGTGTTGGTGAAAAGTTACTGAAAGATTAAAATAAATGTAAACTGTAATATTAGAAAAACACAATGATTCTCAGTAATTCATCTAAAAATGATTGTTTATATAAGTTAGTGTTAGTATCTTCTGAAGTTTTTCCTTCATATGTGGCCATTTTTCATGACTTTTTCATTTGCCAAATATATCCCAAAATACCCAGTGAGCCTGCTCTGGTAACTTGTGTTGAAAGACTGTTTATACTAAACATCTCTTATTTGTGCTGTTGGATAGGTTCTCCAAATATTAAGTGTACAGATTATCAATCAGCACGATCATTGCAGACGAGTTCAAGTGTAGTGTATAGATGGACTGATCAACAAGGACAAATTCAGTAGTGAACCTCAATATGATATCCAAATTCAGTTATGAACCTCAATATGATATCCAAATTCAGTTATGAACCTCAATATGATATCCAAATTCAGTTATGAATCTCAATATAATACCCAAATTCAGTTATGAACCTCAATATGATATTCAACGAGTTTTGTTTAGTAACATGAAACCTATGATGGTCCAATCAGACAATCGTAGAAAAAACATTTGCAAACCTATCCAATTTCTGTCCTGTAACAATTGCCTAGTACTAAATGGAAGAACATTTTATATATAAAATAGGAGCAAGAGATGGATTGAATGTTGTTCAATCCTCATATGCCAACACCGACGGAGCATTGGGGAGATGCCGGGAACTTCATATAGCCCTTGGGCTCCCCATAGTAGGCCTCGACTCAAATGTTTCTTAATTGTGGTGAATCTGTTGCTTTTCTACAAATTATGATGAAAAAGTCACTCAAAGTTGGAGAAAAGCCATCCAATAGGACAATCATCCTATGTAAGATCCTCAAAACTCCAGCTAAGCTTTTGCCATGCCCTTCAACTCCATAAATTCTCGGGTCAGAATTTTCTTCCAATGACTTCCTATGACCTTGAGAAATTCCTCTCGGAATTCGTAAGGTACTGCATGCCGTATGTTTGGACTCTCTCAAAAGAATTTTACAAGATCAAGGAGATGTGCAAATTTGATGTTACAACTCTTGATGCATCAACGTTTGGCAAATTATCTAAGGATTTGGCATTTTTCTCTTGCAATGGAGCATGCATTGATACAAGTGATCGAGGAACTTCGATTGCATTACTTTAAAGAAGTTAGCAGGATGAGATTTAGATGTAGCACATAATAGCACCAAATTGATAAATCTTTTTCAATATATTTCAATCATGGCTGTCTTAATTTGGCAAGTCCTTCAAGTGAAGCCATCCACTTGATATAGTTTCCAAAACAAATTTCTGATCATCGTCTTTTAATTACTTTTTTCACTGATACTCATGGTTTGTGTTTTTTTTCTTTTTTTGTAAAAGGAATGCACAATGGAAAAGTTAGTTTCTCCTTTCATTGATCAGTCATCATTTGCGTAATCTGAATTTCCGACAGCAAACGAGAATCATGCTTAACAATAACCTAGGGAGCAATTTAGCATAAGGTTGTAGCGTGAAACACTTTCAGAAATTTTTTTAGTCGAAAATGTGCAGAAAGGTGCTTTTAGCTCTTATATTACGTATCAATTTTAGGGATGATCACTCAAAAACTGCACCTCTACCCACGCACACAAACACACACAATTTCGCCATCCATTTTTCGTATTTCACTTTTGTTTCCAAAATTTCAGAAGGACAAAAATATTTAACTGATCAAATATTATGTAAAATATTTTTTGTTCGAAATTCAATCTACAAAAACAAAAGGAACAAACGAAAGAAACAACGGAACCATATATTGATGACCTATCTCTTTCAACTAAAATCAAGCTTGGGTCTCATGTCATAACGACAAGATCTTGCTGGTCGACTAGAGTCAAGGTATATTATCTACCCACTGGGTACATTCCACTTTAGTTGCAGACATCGATATTCGGCGACAGAAAGGACAAAGTATTCCTGCACAAGTTTTATTTCTGTTTTTTCTTTGATTTTTCTATCTTTCCAGTTAAATACGTTTGAATTATGATGGAATATTTCATGGCAACACATAGTGCCATGCAAAAATGTTTATGAAAACAAAAGATCTTCATTTAGAGCAGAGAAAGTTATTCAAATGAATGAGTAAACATTACCTGAATTATACATTAAGCTTTCTTGATAAAAAAAAGTCAAAAGTTTTGTTTCTGTTGCAAGATGTATGGAAGGCTGATTAACTTTTTTTCGAGAAAGAAAAAATCAAAAATTTTCAGGGATAGGTATGTACAGAGTGAAGTTATTGGATGACGAAGGCAGTAGGATATATATATATATATGTATATATATATATATATATATATATATATATATATATATATATATATATATATATATATATATATATATATATGATTGTTTTGGGTTTTTTTAAGATCTTTTTTGACACCATGGAGCATCGGGCAGGGTCTTTCCTCGTTAATGATTGGATATTATCAGATTACCATTATTTTCTCCAAAATATATGGAAGCTTAATATCCAAGTATACTTTGGAATCTTGCCATTCAAAACATCTGTAAGAGTAGTTATTAAACTCACATTAGTTCGGTTCAAGACTAACGGCACAGGGGCAACTGAGATCCGAATCATTATTGCAGCAAATTTTAATCATTAAATGACATTTTACGACTTTAATTTGGCCCAAACAAGACTTTTTATAGCGATTTTGATGTAAAATTATATATGTCTCAGTTTTAATGCATGGAAACAATGTTCATTCACTGATAAAATATATCAAACATATTTCTTTTATCAGGATGCCGAAACTAGTTATCATAAAAATGAGTTTATGCAGCGAACATCTCGAAGGCAAATGAGAAGATAAAACAAAGATGTGGAACAGGTGAAATAAATAGAAGCTATAATGAACGGGAGAAAATAGGTATCATTGAATTAAAATAAGGAAGAAAAACAAAAGCATGTATAATGTGGTTTGTACTATAGTCAACTTCATCACCAAAGCAAGGACTAACATTCGAGGGATGATTCCATTTTTGCGTGCATAAAATCTGGCGGCAAAACTCGATACAATCCTGAGTAATATGTTACCTTTGTCCATGGGAAGTTTTAAATTCCTTTTTGGTTATATATAAAAAAAAGTAATGACATTTTTAATCGTTTTTTTCTTTTGTGACAAGTACAGCGACTATTCGGAATTTACTTTTTTTCATTTTGACAGCGGGCAAAAATTGCTAATTCTTTCTCCCGTAAAAAAGGGCAAAAAACTATTACAAATAGATAACAGAACGCTGGTTACAAAAGTGAGGTTTGAAGTGAATGACAGCCATCTTCATTTCGAATTTAATTGTAAATAAGAAATCATCATTGCTGACTAAATTATTTTGATGAGTGTCTTGATCTAAGTCAATTTTTAAGGCAATGATCCGGGTGTCGTACTATTCAGTTGCTCCCAAGTATTTGTCTTTCTGGGAAAAACTTCAAATCACTTCTCAATTTGATGTGGGGTAATGCTTTAGTTCTGTTGTCTATTTTTTCGGTGTTCGGATCTGGTGTTTTTCCATGTGTTTTTTTCCTTCTATTTTTTCCACACAACCAGGTAATATAATCTTCAGCACAACATAAACCAAACAGGAAAAATTGAATATGCGAAAGAAAATTGGTGAGAAAAGCAAGGTAGATTGTGCTACAGATCTTTAATTTGCATTCAGAAAATGCAGCATTTATGGCCTATTTCTTAATCATTAATTTGCTGCAGGAGTTTCATTTACTTGTCTTTCTTTCATTCAATTGCCTTATTTTTATTTTCGATTGCCATAGTTTTCAATATTGTAGTTTTTTTCCGGATAAACTTGCCTGGGGAAAGTATAGATACTTTTCTCAGGCCTTATGTAACTTGCTCAAAGAGTAATGCGCATTCGTAATAGGCCGTAAATGGTGTTATTCGTGTAAAGCTGTATATCTTTTCATCCCAGTGAATATTACTCACTGTTCCTTAAATGATAACAAGAATAGACATTGTTCACAGCTTGTAACATAATTAATTCAATTTGAACTAGAAAAAAATGTTCCTTCGACTATCCCCTTCCTCATCCCTTTCCATGGTCTGTTCACACAAGCAGCAAGCAGCGTTTTTTCTCCTATTTCTCTCTTATTACTCTCTCAATAATGTACCTTGATTACTTTGGCATACAGCAATCAGCTTTGAACGTGTTCAAAGCTGGTAACGGTGAGATAGTAGACGAATTTGACAAAAAGAGAAGTTAAATAGTAGAACATACTCAATTTCAAAAAAACATATTTTAGGACTTGATTTCAATAACAGTGCACATTAACGTCATTTGATGGATATACAAGATAAATTAATTGCCATTTTAAGCAAATTGGGGAATCGTCCGTTTTGGCAATTTTTATGGTACGTTTTCCAACAAGAAACGCCCCACAACTCTCAAAAATAATACATTTAGCGCTAAAGTCAGCACATCTCAAATAAAGTTGGTGTTTTCATAGCAGAATATGATTTTTGTATTGACAATGTAGCTACTCTGGGGAAGACAACAATGGGAGACTTTACAAATGTCTTGAAAATACGTGCGCTTGCAGACACGGCAGAACCGTAGTTTCATCTGAATTACTATGATTATCGGTTTTCCAACTTGCTTTCCAATTTGCAAACCTCTTTATCTCAATGTGTGGCACTTTTGGTGTATACAGAGAAAATATTTCTGTCGTTCCAACGAGTGGTTCCATTTATTATAAGAAAAGTGTAAACACAATCAACTTCAAAATAGTAAAAATAATCATGTGTCAATAGTTTTAAATCCGGGTAGCAGCTCTATATCTGTTGCGCTCATAGAGTCAAAGAGATGAAATATGGACTTTGTCTTTTTTTCCTTGTCTATGAAATCGTCTCTTGATTGTTTTTATTTTAATCAATCCAAAAGTATTTTTGTGGTTGTTCAATTTACAGGTTATGTTCATGCTGATTTGTTTAATTCGTGTTAGTTATTTTACTCTTGAAAATTCGGGCATAACCCGTAGTTGACACGGGACAAAAAGCAAGACATGTAATTTATTCACTAATCAATTTATCATTGATCACCCTTAACACAGCGTAATGCAAGAATACATGAGACAATTGACAGTTTCCATCGAATGACTCATCCACGATGTTGATTCTTTATGTTTGTTTTTTCTTGTGAAAGTTTCTTACTACATGTACACAGGGAAAATATTTCCGCCCTTTACTCGAATGTTTTTGATTGTTTTTTGATCTTTATTGCTTATCAGTCACCAAAAGATTCACCCTAAGTAGTTGTACCTGATGAAGTTCCACTGGTGTCCACAACTGAGATCAAAATATACAGCCCTTAAAGAACTATTTTGTTCCGGGTTACGTGCTATTTTTTGATTGAATAGTTGAAGAAAAGTACAGAAAATGTAAACTAACAATATCGAACCAAAACCTTAAAAATTTGATACTTACTTATTGTTAATTGATAATCAACGATTCCCCACAATTTAATTCATGAAGGCAGAAAACAGTTCCACATGAATATTGCTATCCGATATACTTAGACAATGATTGAACGCCATACAAGTCATTTGATATACTTTTTACGAATAAGCTTTTCATTCTGTCCCCAACCACTCAAATTTTCGCTGTTTGACTACAGTTTCATCGATGTAACTCACAAAGAACAATTTCCCTTCAATAAACTACAAACTCTTCTTTTGTTTCTCTTTCCCGACCCTCATCGAATTAGCTTCCTTCCTCTCTCCTAATCTTTGGATGAGTTACCAATCTCTCCAATACCCCTCTCCATCCCAACCCTCTTGTTAAACACTCCTGTTCAGAGACTTTTAGTATATGCATTACAGAACTTTAATTCAACCTATCGATGAAACTACCGAATGAGTTTCAACGAAGATAGTACTTTTTTTATCCATGTATTCCCAGTAATGTGAGAAATAAAGATTCATAGACTTCACAACAGTCAAGGAACACAAAGAAAGGAACAAACAGAAGCATAGAACCAAACAAACGATTCTATACACTAACCTGGATTGAATTTGCCAATCGTGAGTAGTGCACTTTTGACTGAGCAATGGTTACGATATGGATGATAAGCATTTGATTTCATTTCATCTATTTCTGGTTGTATTTTCCTCCATGTATGTATGCATATACGCGTATGCATTATACAAAATACTATGTGTGCAAATACATCATCGATAAACAATAAACAAACGTGTTTAAATAGAAGAAAGCGTCATTGTTTATATATATATATATATATATATATATATATATATATATATATATATATATATATATATATATATATATATATATATATATATATAAAAGATTTGTGTACGTTCTCAAACATATACATCCAGTGCATACACAGTTCTTTTAATATATATATATATATATATATATATATATATATATATATATATATATATATATATATATATATATATGTATATATTTTGTGTGTGTGTATGTATGTATGTATGTACGTGTGTGTGTGTGTGTGTGTGTGTGTGTGTGTGTGTTTATGTATGTTCACATGTATGGGAACAAAAGATTGTAAACCTGCGGGAAACTAGAACACTGATAAGAAAGAGTCGCAGGCCACAAGACTGTCATTTAAACCATTCCAAGATAGATAACATTTTTGTATTTTGGTCCCTTCGGGGCTTTGTAAGATAAAAGGCAGCTCATTATAAACATATCAAGAAATTATTGCTACGTGCTGAGCGTGATAAACACAAAGGAAAACAGGGGGACGAATTGAGAAGAAGGGTGAATGAATTAAGACAAAGAAATGGGAAGTAGCAGATACAGACACTGCGCGTATGACAGAATACAAGTAAGAGAAGAATATAGAAAATGTAGAAGTTTACTTGAACGGGGACGTGGCAGGATCATTCGTGAAAATGGAACGGAGAGAAAAGAAATATGAAATATTTGTAATCTGAAATAGAGATTCGAAGTGTAGCTTAAAGGGCCTCCCCGTTGAGATTTCGGGTCGATGCCTGATGACTGAAATGTGATGGCAGAATATGGTAGATCCTTTATATTTCTATATATATGAAACACTTATATTTCAAGTTGATGTTCCAATTCGTTTGCCCACGAGAGGGGAATGCTGGAAGTATTTGGAAATAATGATAACAAACATATTTACCAAAGTGAGATATTTGCTCTCTCTCTCTCTCTCTCTGTAATGTGCAGCATAATAGATTGTTGTGTGGCAGGGGGTGATGTGGTCACGTGGCGTTAAAAGACCACTGTCTCCTGTGAGTGCTATTGAAGGTTGCAAAACATTGAACATGTTCTTCGAGTAGGCTGTTTCTCATCTATTTAACGGTTGAACATCGATTGTACAGCGGCACAGCGATTATATGTTAGGCATTACACCCGATGATGATTATGATTGTGTTGTTGTTGTTGTTGTTGACGACGACGACGATGATAATGATGATGATGATGATAATGATGATACAGACATATATAAGAACAGCACGCCCTTTCAGTCTCTTCCTTTATAAGCCAGTTGTCCGCCTGCATAGCGTCGGAAATTTCAATCCGACGCACAATCTTAGCTCTTTTTTTGATCGCTGAGAAATTTACAATATAATCTGTTGGTTTTCATTCCTTCAGTTAATGTCATTCTGACTCACAAAGAGTTTTGATAGGAATTGTCTTCCTTTGGTTTGGAGTTGAACCTGTGTATCAAGGATTTATTCACAGAAGTTGTTAAAATAGACTGATTCCGCCAGGGAAATAGATGAACATATAACGTTATCATGTTGTACTGTGTGTGTGTGTGTGTGTGTGTGTGTGTGTGTGTGTGTGTGTGTCTGTGTCTGTGTCCGTGTTTGTGTCTGTGTGTCTGTTTGTGTGTCTGTGTGTGTCTGTGTGAGTGTGTTTGTGTGTCTCACTTTTCATTTCGAACATGCATCCAGGATCTCTGAAAGACCAAGATCCAATTATTAGCAACAGGAAAAACAATTATGTATGCCTGAATATTGAAATTTGACTGGCAAAAGTTAATTAAGTAAATACTGGACGCGGTATCAAACGTCGCCCTAGAAAAAAGTTCATGTATAACCACATATTTACTTCATTTTACCTAAATTGTATTGATTCAACGTGTTTTAAGTGATTTATCGTCTCCTTTTCATGTGCATAGGGCTTCTGGTAATCTATAATTTTTGTCATTAAGTTTTTATTAGTGTGCCTAAAAGGACTGTTGATATTCCGAAATACATTTTTTTTTATTGTTTGAATAATCCCATTCTTTTTGATATAACAGAAAGTAGAACTTCACATTGCTGAGGGCCACAAGATGTTATCATCGCTTCTTCTCACCTGCATTAGATTTTCTGATGTCATTGTTGACCTGATATCTTTCCTTAGTCCATAGCAGAAATATGTTTTGGTTCTGTTTTTATGAACAAATTTAATTATTGCATAGGCGAACTAACTAAGGGAAAATTGGAATGTACAATTTCAATTTGGTTTGAAATATTACTAAACAGACAGATGAACGAAAGGAATTAAAAACTATGACCGAAATCAGTCCATGTGGCCCGAATAGGTTTGTTCAGTTTTCAAACAATTTCGGCAGACGATTATAATTAGGTATCACTCGTACATAAAACATGAATAGAGGTAGTGAGATACAAATTCAAACATTAATTACTTTGTTTCCGTCTGCAGAGATAGCTGATTTTTCAATTCCGCCTTTCGCTGTTTCTAAATTTACAGTGATCAACACTGAACGGAAATCAAGGGATGAAAATCATTGTTTGATAACCCCTTCTAAATTTTTTTTCAATTACCCCGAACTAAGCTCAATACCAGGAGGTGTTGATCATGTGACTGTTTATTATTTAGTTACTATACCATGCAAGCAGGGTTATTCGGAATCTAACACAAATGTTAGCATTTCTTTATCACCCGATTACAAGGAAATATTTACATTGAAAGAATTGTTATTATTCTCACTATTCATTGGATGTTCAGGAATCAGATGCCAAGCAATTCACATTAGAAGACTTGAAGAGTGAAATAAACAATTATGAATTACCTGTAATGTTGTTAGTCGATTAGTGATTTCTGATGATCATTTGGTTTGTTCTACTCAACTAGTTCTAGTCATTTTTCTTTCTTTAGTGGGTTAAAACAGGAGTCAAGTGTTGTCTATCTGTGTGTCAGTAGACTTAGCTTTGTTATCATTAAGTTCGCTTGTTCGAAATCTTTATGGTAATATTAATAGCTTGTCTATTCGTCATTGTGACCCAGCAATAACGACACTCGGGTTCGTAGGTTTGCTTTAGCCGTGTTCATCCCAAATAAAGAATGAACCAACTGTTTGATTCATGTTCTACTATGTAAATAGAATGTGGAAATACATCCTGACTTTATGCACTCATCAGTTCAGCATTCAATCGCTTTTTCAAGCATACTCCAATAAATCCTAGCCTGAGCAATCTCAACCGTCGGATAACATCGAAATCATCAACAAAATACAATAGGCAATTGATTACTTAGTCTGTAACTAGCTACTGGGTCTCATAATAATATGCGACTACGGATTCCCATTTAGTATTACCTCAGATCAAAATTTTGATGGTCATGCAGGGGTGTTATTCAAGGTATTTTATTGTCAAATACGATTTGTCTAGCCTCATTCATTTTGTCATGAACTTTTTTTTCGGCCATGATTAGAACTGTGACCCCGTTTTTTAAGTAATATCCGTCGGGCTTAACGTAATTCATTTTAAAGTTATTGAGTTCTTAAAACAATCGCCATAATCACTTTTTGTATTATTATTGACCTAAATGTTATCTGTTATATGCTTTTAACGATTACAACTTGAATACTCGGGCCGTCAATATTCAAGTTGCGATTTGAAAGTGAATGCAAAGTCCATATTTTTTCAAATACTGATGATCTATATCAATTTTATTGATAGAAAATTACTTTTAAATGATTGTTTTCAGATGTTTCAGTTTCAAAATTTGTCCATTTCTGATGTTTTTTTTGGTCAGAAACGTATAAAAATATCTGGCACCCCTTATTGTTATGAGTACATTAAGTGAATGAAATTGGTTCCTCTTCAAATGTTTACGCTTAAGATGAAGTATGACTTAGCATGGGAAATAAGTGAAATATTTACAGTTTTACTGCTTTCCGACTCGATTAAAGTATATACAAAAATATTTTGGAATTGGAATCAAATATATGATTGGAACTTTGGCACAGCACATTGCAAATGCAATTGCAATGATCAGGAGTATGACAAACTGTTGGGTGAAAGTTTAGTTTCAAAGGATTTGTTGTTCACAAAGACGAGCACACAGATCTACGGCTCTAATTAAATTGTCTTTGGGTTGGTTCATTCTACCTTTATGTTTTTCTTTCAAACCAGTTCATTTTGCAACAGATGAATCATGTATATAAAGGGGGCTATGCAGTCCACAAAGTACAAACCTTAATGACTGAACGATCTTTTGATAATTTTTCAATTCATCATGCCTTTCAATAAATATACTACTACTACTACTACTACTACTACTACTACTACTATCGTTATTATTATTGTTATGCAGTATTGTATATTTCAAAATACTATTTGAGAGAAATGTCAGATGTTTGGTTCCAAATCCAATAGGAATGAACGAAGCCAAATACAGGGAGCTATTCCTGCAAGACAGAGCTAAAAAAGAGATGGATACAAATTTTTTCCCCATATACCGTTGTTTGTTTTAGCACATATTATGATATGCAGCGAATATGCTGTGGATAGGGTCGATTCCACTTACGTGTATTTAGTATTAGATTAGAAAAATGAGCTAGTAGGAATATATATATATATATATATATATATATATATATATATATACATATATATATATATATATATATACATATGTATATATATATATATATACACACACACATATATATATATGAATAGATATATATATATATATATATATAATTATATATATAATTATATATATATATATTTATATATATTCATACATATATATATATATATATATATATATATATATATATATATATATATATATATATATATATATATATATATATATATATATATATATATATATATATATATATATATATATGGTGATTCTTAGGTGCTAAATGCTGCAAAAAACACTATATCTAACTAAAAATAGCTAATTTAGCAACCATGAACGAATTGGCTTGCTGCTAAGATGGCTGAAAAGTATATTGTTAGGTGTTTCTTCCCTGGGGGGAACAAAGAAAAGGAATGTTTGTAGCGACCAAATTTACTCATTCAAGCGGGAAAAAATGTTCCCTCCCCTGAGAGTTGTTTTTGGAACGAGACGCCAGCCAGAGGGCTTCTGTCTTATTAACATTTAGGTCGATATATTATCATGCATTCACACATAAATATGCATAGACATACACATAAACATGCACCCGCACACATAAAAACAGTCCAAGCAGTTCAAAAGTCCCTAGGCTTTCCATTCTTAATTATATCTGCGTATCTCACAGGAATGGTGAATTCTGATATCCGGCCAAAAACCGAATATTTCTTTTATACTGACCTCTTTTACTAGATATAAAAGTAAAATGACATTCAAAAAAACTTATGCTGAAATATAACCAGAGAATATTTCAGATGTTGCTTCCTCGTACAAGGATAAAGTGATTTTTTGCTCTACCTCTATGGCACTTTCCAATTTCTCTAATGATATGCTGGCATTCAGGTTAAGTTTCATCTAGAAATACCATGGAAGTGATCAGTTTAGTTACTATCCAAACTTTTTCGCTAACATAAACCAAAAGGCCAATTAGAAAAGGGTTCTTGCATTAAAATATTCTATTTGGCTGTTTATAAACATGCCTTTACAAGTGCAGATCTTTTTAACGAAACTAATGTACAAATAGTAAATAAACAGTCACTTCGGATCGAGAGTTGGAACTGAAGATGGGAATTATGTGTGAACATGAATATACTGCACTGATGTATTGCCGTGAAATATCGGTTACTACTTAGGGTATAATATTTGTATTCATAAACTTTCAGTTCCCTTAAAGGTTCTTGTTTGAGGGATTTGTTGGCCTGGTTTTATCTTCCTTATCTGTGTTATTGTTTCTATGTATTTCTTAGTGAGTCTGTTTCGGTTCATTGATAATGATTCAGGGAGGATCAATAGTTTGGGAATATTTTTTTATGTGAAATTCTTTGGGTTTTTTTTCTGGGAGAGGCGCAGAAAAAAGCTCATATTCGATTTTGATTTTACAGTTTACCATGAAAATGACCTTACAAGAGAGCGAGATTGGTATGAATAACTGAACCACTCCCATTTCAGTTGTGTTCATTGTAGATATAAACAAGGGAGATAAATATTAAAAACTCTCTTGGCTATAATCCATCGTTTTGAGAATTCAATAAAGCGACACACTCCCGACGATATAATCAAACAGAAGAAAGTTTACTAATATTTTCTGAGTAGGAAAATGTGTGTGAAATGAACGATTATGGATGCACAATTTGATCACGTAATTTGAAATTATAACATATTCATCACGCTTTGTCTTTTTTCAATGAACAATATGTGGTATCAGGTATGTTATGAGAGTTTTAATGATTGCGATACGTCCTTGATGGAAATATCCTTTCTTCAAAGATGACACACTAACATTTTGGAGACGGGATTTATTCAATTAAAATCCAGGCATACATGAAATTATCATACGTTGTTTGATTAAATCAACTTTTTTCGATTAAATGCATCACCATGAGTCATTATGAACTTGTTTTTCGCAATGGCTTTAATCTTAATTCTTCCGTCGTCTCTTATGGATTTTTTTTTACCCTGCATAGTTTCTTTAAGGCAAAGAATGAACAGTGTTGTTTGAGAGCATGACATGCTGCAATCGGAACTAACATATTTCTTTATAGGTCTGATATACGCTTTTTATGTCATGTAGAATGAGCTACTGAAATCACCTACTAAATACCTGGCCTCCTGAAAAGTATGGGAGTTTGATTCTCATTCAGGGCTTAAAGCTTTTTTTAAGTCAATTTATTTTGTAAAAATATTACAGAGCTTAAGTTGGTATTTTCAATATGATATATTTTGTATAAAGAAAATACTGGCAAAAAACATTGTCTCCAAAAATCTGTTTCACTGCGTTTTTTATATGAAATAAAAAGATGTTGAACATATCTTTTCTAGTGTATCTGATATTTTTTGCACTCATTGTATGTAATTCAAAGGGAAATATGTTAAGCACTGCGCCTGTGTTGTGTTTTATACTGGAAGCAACATAAAAGAACCATCCCCTAAGCGACGGTAAAACTAATCCGAATAAGTTGAACGTCTGTTCGATAAGTATTCCAGCGTTCTGATCTATTCTATAAAAGTGATTGGATGAACCTTTGCTTTTCCATTGCGGTTCATTGCACCTCATTCCAAAATTGTTTTCTTTAGCGCTTATTCAGATTGTTCCCGTTCCTTTTCTACTTCTTTTCGAAATGACTCTGAATTGAGGCAGCAGCGTTTAAGTGCTCTGCCATGAAATAACTTCTACATGACAGTCTCCTTCATGTGTCAAAAAATATAATTCAGCTTTTGGAAGTCCGAACACAAAAACCTTGGCTACCAACTACATTCCCCCTTGATTAAAAATTAACTTTCTATCAATGAAATTTAAACCCATCACTTGTTGACTCAAAAATACATCTTCACGAGGGAATAAAAACAAAGGAGATCTAGTTAGTCACTCAGTAGAAACATGGCGTTATTGGCATCATTTGACAACAAACTATATTGGAATTGATTAAACAATTGGAGAAGAAGAAAGATGATCAATTGCTATGTTATTCCGTTTATATCGTGTTGGAAAGTGATCACTAGGATGCCTGAATTCTCAAAGAAACAAGCAGGATCAAAATAAGGAATTGTCTAAAAGAAACTTACATTTGAAGTCTAACTCCATTTAAAACTTAATTCCTTGACAGATCTTTTCGTAGATAAGACGAGAGGTGATTTTTTGAATATTCTGCCCTGTTGTTACATTTGGAGGCTTTTCACCCGTGATATATGCATGCACATATACATATCCATCATGATCAACTTAAAACGAAAGAAACGTACGCCCACTGGTTTGCTGACTGCTATGTTTGACATTTTCTGATACATTTACCTTACACAGGGCTTCCAGTGTTGATCAATGTTTTTGATTCTAAATTGTTAGATTTTTAAAAATCTCCATCAACCAGTTCTGAGCTCTTTTGTAAACACTCTGATGATCCACAGCAGCAACAAGTCATAGTTCAACACCAGTGGCATAATGTTATCACTGGAGACCAAGACAACAATTCTCGTATTGTTTGAACTCTTCTCCCCATCTCATCCCAACGTATCATATTATGCTTTGGTTTTTATGATGTCCACCATGCTTTCCCTTGGTTGGAGGACCATTGCTAATAACTGAAGACCATAAATATATTTTCAGGGATATCTTCAGTATTTGTGCACCCATGAAAAGTTATCTAGTTTACACAAAATCAGTTCTTCTTTCGATCAACTGTTACCTCCAGCTTTGTCCCCAGTGTCTCTGGTCATTTTTTGTATTATTAGTACCACAACGACTTCAATGATCCATGGTTTCTCCTAGTTTATTGTCCTGGTATTTTCATCGCTTTTCACTTTTTTCATATTTGCGAATTTGGCTGCACTTATTATTTATCAGGTCCCCCTTCCCTAGTGAATGATTGCCACTCTTTGCTTTTTTGCTTGTATGGAATCGTCAGTTTGAATGTCGAAAGACCCAGGGTTATCCGTTGATCTTATTTCCCAAAGCTGTCTCGAGTGTGTGCTACTGCCATTCGTCTGTGCAGTATGATCCCAGTCCTTTTCTCAGTTCCCAGTGTATAACTGTTGCCAGTCTTCCATGTTTGTCTCTATATCACTTCAATAGTTGACAACAATAACTGATCTTGTGGTCAATATATATATATATATATATATATATATATATATATATATATATATATATATATGTATATAGACCTGTCCCTTCCTCTACATAAGCAGTTTTGCTGTTCTTATCTCCATGGTATGGTTTGCCTCGACGCATGTATCTTTGGGTGCCATGATTAGTCTGATTTCAATATTTCCTTGATGTTGTCTGCCGTGCTGTTCCCCCGTTGTAATTTTTGTCACTATTTGTTAGCTCACACTTTTTAAAAATCCTCATGTGATATCTCAAATACAGTCTCCAATCTTGATGAATCATCAACCATCTTGTTTCATCAGTACTTGTTTCAATTCAGTATTCTTCCACTTCTCCCTAAAAACTTTGATATATTACCTATGTATCCGTCAGTTGGATGTTTTAGGGGTCAATGTTTGTTTGAGACTTGAAAAGGGCCAAATAAAGTAAATGGATTGCATGAAGACCTAGAAATATTGGATTTTTGTTGTCATTTGACTGGTAGTATATCTATTAAATTTCTTTTTTAAGTGTGCACTGCAGTATTGATTCTTTGGAGAAAAAAATTGTGCACGTGCCCATTGTCTGCCATCTCCAGCGTCTCCCTGTCAGGCAGTCCTGGAAAAAAACATATCATTCCCCAATCCAATAACAAAGCGATTTAAGATGAAAAGTGAGGAGACACAAGAAAAAATACCGGCCAATATGTTGGCTGCTGTGTTGAGCGATTATAAAACAAATATCTTCAGATTCTGTGAGGTATTAATTGAAAGAGAATTAAATGGAGATGATGGTTCTTTGAAATATTTGTGAATGTGAGTTACCCTTTTGAAGTTTGATAAAAACATAAATCCGGGATAATTGTATTAGCTACTGAAAGTATATCGACAAAGACCCATTTAAAGCTTTTCAGAATTCAAAGGATAACATAAAGCCTTATTATTAGAAAACAATAGTCTATAACCGTTGCTAAGCGAAATCAAATCCGACATGAATACTTAGTGAACCCAGAGGAAGATTATTCTAGAGAAAACAACTTTGTTTTTTGTTTTTTAATTGTGAAACTCCATTACACTATATCCAATTCAATATATATATATATACATATACATATACATATATATATATATATATATATATATATATATATATATATATGTGTGTGTGTGTGTGTGTGTGTGTGTGTTTGTGTGTGTGTATGTGTGTGTGTGTGTGTATATATAGTGGATAATATCCAATAAGGTGAATTTAGCAAACGGTGATTCATTTCTCCAGGATTTGAACAATTTTTATATACCCAACAACTCACCACAAAATACAATTAATACTTCTTGAATCTTAAATTTGGGGTTATATGCACTATTCATGGCAAAAGATATTCAGCAAATCTGAACTCATTCTGGCATTTTAGGCATTCTGTGTAGGTTGCCGTCAGACATCACTGACAAATGTTCAATGAGATTTATATCAGGTGACTGAATGTCAGAAGAACATATCTGAATGTTGTGAAATCTATTATATTGCCTAATGAATATGCTCTGTCCAAAAGCACAGGCTTTATTGATCATATCTTGCCCACTCATTCCAATCTTGATATTGATTGTGGTTAAAAAAAAAAAAATGGGAGACTATATTGCTGGGTACACGTCAGTAATAACCTGATCATTAGATATTACATGCCATGATTCACCTGATTCCTATCTTTTTCTGCATGTATCATGATGTCTTATGGTCTCTCCATGTGAGACTGAACATAGTTCTTTATTACGTCTTCTCAATCAGCAGTTTGTCTCTCGGCTAAGTTTCATGTTTCAGCTCCATAGGTAAGTATTAGGAAGACACATTGGTTGTGCACTTTTCTTTTCAATATATTTATAAATATATATATATTGATTCCATGACACACATGTAACCCCCTAGCGATATACACACAGAATGGTTAAATGACACCCAATGTGATCTTTTTTATTATGATATTGCGTGTATCATTTGCAATTGTTCTTCTCTTGCAAACAACCATTGTTCGTAGTTCCACCTGTGGTTAGGAAATCGCGCCGATTTATATGTAAGGGGGAAAAGGATAAACTCATTTAATTCATTGAATCATTTCTCTTGTGTTGGAAGGAAACATGTCAGGATTCTAAGGAGGAGCAATGCTCTAGATAGCAGTGTGGAAACTGTTCCCAATATGACAAAGCATTTCTCCCCATAACCCTATGACTGTCAATGTTATCATGATTTAGCTTCTGCTGGTCAATTGGCAGTACATTTTGTGTCTTTTTAAGTCAGAACGTAACAGTATATCAGTATTTTACTCTTAATATTTAAGTTTCATCAGTTTTTTGTTATATTGTAACAAATTTCAATTCCAAGTATTGGGTTATATAGTTTTCCGGAAACATTCACAACTTTTCGATTACGGATATGCATTTTCCTATATTTTCCATCCCTGAAAAAGCTGCAAATGATGAGAATTCTAGAATATCCAATTTTCAAAGTTATTTGGATACTGCTGACATTTATGACGCTATGAGTCAAACTAGCTAATAATACACCTTCCTGTCACGTAGCAATATGCTCAGGCGTTTACCTGTGAGTAAGCGTGTTGCTATCCAGGTGAGTGTCCACAATAGTATATTAGGTATTTTGAGTGATGCCTGGTGGGTATTTGATTGGTTAGTAAAAAGAAACTGCACGTCATCAGATTTTCTTCCCATGCCATCTGACCAACCGTTGTGTCGATGTAATTTTTCCCAGATGGAATTCAACTTCAACAAAATTTATTCATTACGTTAAGTGTAAATACATCTAATGGCTTTCTATTGTATAGGTGTGGGGAATGATATTCGTGCACTCAATATATTTGATTATACGAAAATTTGAAAATCCATTGAACAAATAATGAATGCTCAGTCAAAAAAAATTCAGGACAACAAAATAAAATATGACTTTTCGAGCAAATTGGAAAAATGAATATGCCATGCAAATAAAAAAGACGACCGTTGGAGATCGACAAAATGATTTAATATGCCCATAAGTAGATACGGAGAGTGGTCCAGGGGTTAGTGCTCCCACTTTTACTGGTAGAGAAATGCACAACATATTACTTTTAGATTGTAATAAATGGAAAAAAAAACGAAAACAATATCAAGCAATTATAAATTACCTTTTTGTTAATGTCACACTTTGTTCATGGTTGTTCCCACTCAGATAATCTCTGCTCAACGAATCATAATAATAGATATCAGTTACATCTGGGATCTGTCAGAGAATAAAATTGATAAATCAAATTCTTTATATTGAGACGTTTTTTTTTCTATATTATTTCAATTACGTATCTGATTCCAACCAACATCCCAAAACTCAAAACTCATCAACGTCTGAACGTACGTAGCATGAGTCTTTAGACCAAGTTGGCTGGATGACAAGTTGTTGAAGTGTTTCATGTACGAATTGTAATAATTAATTTAGGAGCTTAAAAATCAGAATATCACTCTTTAGTACGTCCCACGAATCATTTTTGTATTTTGACCCTAACTGACTTCTCAACTATCTTTCGTAAAATTAGAATCCTATCCCTGAAAGCATTTTACCACAATGAATGATTGAGAGCAGGGTTTGCAAATCTTTATCAGGGAATTTGTGTATCAGGCCAATGTTAATAGGGGAATCCAAAACACAGATGGCATGAAAAAAAATCTAAGCAAAATATGACGATAAGACCCAGACGATCATCGATACTCAGGATCAGAAAAGATCATATGAATTCTCAAACTGCTGTAGATAGCAACAGATGATTATATCATCGACTTTTATTTGCGCAATTAACAATTTGAAAAATGTTCAACGTACCTGACCAAAAACATCCATTTCTTCAGATCATTATTGAAAATATTCTTGAGTAGTTTGAATGAATCTATTTCATTTATTGCTTAATACATGACCAACAGTACTTGACTACTCTAGCCTCATGCTTGATTGTAACTTAGAAAAAAAAACTGAAAAAAAATTTCTTCATATTTGGCGTTACATAATGGGTATTTATCATGGACTGAAGGCATAGAAAGTTAATAACAAAATATATTTTTTTAAAAGTTTTTTTCTTCCAAATTTTCGATCCAATCGAATCTTGGCCGAAATAATCAGCTTTAATCGCCAGTCTCCTGAGTTTTGTATGCCAGATCTTGATTTCGTTTTGTTTTTTTTCGTATTGTTTTTGAACGATGTGCCAATCAATCGATCACCTTATTCAATAATCAATACTCAATTTATCCGTCGCCACTTTATAATCATCCAAGCATAACACAATCAATATTGAGGTTAATCTATGATACCCGCATATTTGCTGATTTGACAAGGAGCAACAATTCTATAATTAGCCAACCACTCTGACAGACTTGTCCGGATAAAAGCATATCCTTGGAGGAAATTCTATTCACAGGTAATTTTTATCGGTCTATTTGGGTGCATTTAGCTCCTATGAGTTTCATTTTGTACTAATCCTTTAATTAGGCTCCTTTTCATTATCATTATATTCGCAAATTATACCAAAGCTCTCAGTTGAAAGCAAACAGGTACTTCGAGACCAATAGTTTCTAAAATCAGTGAGAAATAATGGCAATTGGTTTTAATTTAAAAAAATCTAAATTGTCAATTCTGGCCACAACATACATTTCAGGGGGGGGGGGCTACGGAAATTGCTTTTTTCCTTTTATTCATTCATTAGATTTTTCATTTATGTATTTTGACATACATCGGGCCAAAGCATTTCACAATCCAATGAAATGAATTTGTTTCTGGAGAAAATCTATATTTGGGTCATATTAAGTGATTTTTTATCTGAGATTATTCTGAATAATTCGGAGGTTATATTATTGTAGTTCATCAGTGGACAAATGTCAATCCAATCGGGATTCTAGTACAAACGATTGGTGTACAGCAACATCTCCGAAAACAACGCTCGAAAAACACTTGTTTGAGTGCTGAAGGAAATGATGTTTGAATTTTTGATGCAATGGGAAAATATCCAACTATAGTTTCTCGGTACAAAAACAAAAAACAAAAAAATAGAAAGCAATTATGTCTATGACAATTATTTATATGAGTATGGTACATTTTGTCCAATCTAACCTTTCACTATTTTAGCTTGGTATTTTACATACCTCTACTCAACCTTTTGTCTGCTTATACACCAGAAACTTCCAACATTACTTGGTTTATAAACATCTTGATGAAAAACGATATGAGGCATAAAATAATTCTAAACAATAATTCAAATGAAACCAAGTAGCTTAGTTCACTTATTAATGACAGCAAGTTTATGTATCTACTAGATTCCATTTATTCCACAGAGAATGTGTGCGTAGAAAAACGCTGATCTATGAAAAACATGAAATATGTCTCAAACAAATAAATAATTGCATCTTTCATAGCTCAATCATGAACAAAATTCAATTGAAATCTACGCAATCCATTATAAACTTCAGTCATTTGTATGCCTAGAAAGACATGGGATAATTCTTATATATAGTTGACAGCATTGAGGGATAAGGAAATACTAGTGGTATTATTTTTGCATCAGATCAAGTGAAAACCGAAACCAGGATTCAACTCACATAATCTGTTGTAATGCATCTGATGGGAAATAAGTACTGAGTTAATGGATGCTGGAGGTAGCATTACTGCTGCAGTTCATCATTTACAACTTGAGAACGTTGATAGGGAATTATAGCAGAAATACCCCGCTTTCTTTGACAGAAAATAGTGTCATGCCCAACAATTGCAATGCAAAATTTTCTTTGCCAACCCAGAATAAAGGCATAAAGCTGTAAAATTGATCCTCATCATCTACCTTCATCCTTTCAAAGGTTTAAATGAACGAGTAGGTGTTTACCATTTATTCACTCTCCCATCCGAGCAAAATGCAACACAAGATCAGGGCTTTTCGTTGTGAACGTTGAAGACAGCTATCAAAAATAGCTCCCGCCGAGCAACCAAAACAACTGCAGTCACAAAAGCGTCACGTCGATCCTGACAAGTCCTTTTGTGGGCAATGAAATCATGCAGCTCTCAGTCAACGTATCCCCATACAGCTGGGCCGAATAATTGATAGGGAACCCCAGATTCCCAATGCGCGTAGCAAGGTGCAGCCTCAGTGTAACCTCATGGGCTAAAGCATTGTACTGGCATACTCAGGCTCTGTTATACACCATCTCCAGCCCATCTGGCAGGCAAGCGTCAGTACATGTGCCTCAGGCTCTGCTGGGAAACAGATACTCTTCGATCCTTGCCTAAAATGTCGAAAGTTCGAGGGATGTTAGATATGTGTATATCGAGACGAAGATGAATAAGTGAAGCAGATAATCAGAGAAGAGAACACATACCGTGGATACCTGTGATAAAGCAGCACTATTTATGCAATTGACCAATTGTGGAAAAAAAAGGATGGATCTGCAAAGTCAGATCTAGATTGGCTTTGTGAAACATTAGAAAATCAATAGATACTTTATCTCACTGTATTTGTATCTAGGTCATCACCATATACGTGTGCATGTGCGTGTGTTTGTGCGTTTGTGTGTGTGTGTGTGTGTGTGTATATATTTGTTGAGGAACACTTATCTTAATCTATTTCGATGTTCCCGTAGGATAATGCCGGATTGAGTATTTCTGTATTGGATAGCAAAACCTTTGCTTATCTTTGCCAAGCAATTATTTAAACGTTGATTGTGGTTTAGTAGAATTGTGTCTTTTGTTGTTTCCAGTCGTTCTGTTAGGATCGAACTCCTGATTTTCCAAAGAAATCTACTTCAATTTGAAAAAAAAAGTTCTGGCTGGTACCGTCAATCAGACTCACTAATGGTTTATTTGTGTTATTTTTCCTTACTTGTCAAAAGTTTTACGATTCTGATAAACCACTTTAGACGTTTTTAGAGTGTCAAGTTCACTGTCTACTCTGCATCAAAAACATTAACTGTGTCTCAATATTTTACTGTGTTTATTTCCTTTTCAATATTAAATGACAATTTGACAACTTTTGGTTTGAAGGGATCAGAAAACAGTAGTCATTTCTAATGATCGTCGGAAAAATGATAACTTGAATCTTTTCTTTTTCAATTTGACAGCAGGTGATTTGTTCATCAGAAAACATAAAAAAATAAGTAAATATTAATAACAAAGTTTTGTCCTTAAAATGTCCAAGAACAAAAATCCTGTTGCATGGTGAATCATCAAATCGAAAGGAATAGGAAAAAATTAAACTAATTTGGCCAAAAAAAATATAATAATTAGATGATTAATATTCTCCGCAGTAAAATGATTGCAAATTTTCAATGAGCTATGTCTCAGTAATCATATTGAAGTGAAATTAGCTTGATATATCACAAAGTTACCTGAGTAGAGTAACCCATGATTACTCAAACAACGACAAAAAATTAGCCAAGGAATTTTATAAACCATTGCATAAAGATGAAGTGAGCATGCTGTAAGGTTTTTGAGGATATAGACTGGTTTTAAAATGGCAATTTCTTTCTATCTTTACAAAACACTACATGGTGATGACAATGCCCTCAACATAAAAACAACTTGATACACCACACATAGACAGAGATTCAGCAAAAAACTTTTCGACAGAAATTTCAGTGCCAACTTATGCATAAATAGATAATTATGATCGGCTTATACACTGGTATATATGGCAATATAATTCAAAAAAAGATATGGCTGGAATCATTTCAGAAATCTAGACTAACATTATAAACAGAGAGTCAGTCAAAGATTTGAAAGCAGCAATACGCAATTAGCATTTAGATTACGCCATTGCACGTCTCGTGGAGGAAATCCATATTCAATAAATCAAGATTTATCATCCAATAAGTATGTCATGTATTCTATCTCATACGATTTGGATGATTATATGTGAGCTGATGCCTGTCAAAGCCGACGATGGCAGTAACACATTATCACAGTTAGTACTTCCGGAATCATTGTTATAGGAGGTTGTTTGCATTTCGATGGGTAAGTATAAAGAAAACTGCTGAGCAGTCATGAACGCCATCTCCCTACAAGGTGTAAACCCAGTATACATTATAGTACTGCAACATATATACAACCACAGAAACTCCTTTATTAAGGTACATAAAGACTCTAACTGTTTGTGATTATTACAAACTTTTACACGACTAATAAACCAAATTTGTTTAATTAATATCAGTTTCAGTGATATAGTGGGAATATGAGTAAACACAAGTCAAAAATGGAATAGCCTCAAATATTGACTGGGCTTCCTTATAGCTTTGGATGATTGGGATGAGAAATATAACAGCAGGGTAGTAATGGTTAGCAAAACTGTGATGTTTGGCATTACTACAGTAATATCTTCGATCTTCACTGAATGTTTTACCACTGTTGCTTTTAGTCGAATTAAGTTGCAAATAGATGGTGTACATTGAAGTCGAAAACCAAGGTTAGATCAGTTCGACGCGAAGATTCAGTAGTAGGGTACCCAAAGGGGACCAAACTCATTATACTTGCATTGCTCAGCATTACTTATCACTTTGGTTATTGCTTATCTTTAAAAACATTAATAGAAAAAAAAACATCTTTCAAGCATCTTGGCTAAGAGGGCGTTCGAAGATGAGAATTTTCGATTGAAACTCGGGCATGAAGCTTGTGCATGTACAGTATAAATTATATTATCGTTAAGGTAATTTAACTGTATCGGCAAATAGATATAGTATGGTGTGCTAGAAGAGTTTTGAAACATGAAAAGATGATTGCTGATGAATTCGGGTGTTCGAACAGGTTTGAAGATGTAATATATTTTCCAATTCCACATGAAATTCCTTTCCAAGACCTTAACAACAAGCACGCTCTCTATATCTGTTTATAAGTAGATTTTTATACTTATCCATTGCACACATCATGTGTATACTTTTACTCTGATATCACGCAAATGTACGCTTCAAGTGCTGCAGACATCATAAAGATGTTTCCCAATGGAACACTTTGGCAAATTCGTCTCCAAATATCTCGATGTAATGCACAGGAAGCAATGGAAAGTGATATAAAACTGAGCGAACTGCAGACAGTTTGATGGAACTAACAACTAAATGCTTTCTACGTTGGGTTTAGTCCAACAGCAGTATTCAATAGGAATATCTAAATGTTGGAAGATCGTATGGATGAGATGTGTCTCTCCATTATCCTTTACAGTCGATTAATTTTCGAACGCAGAATCATAGAAGCGTATGCAAGTGCAAACATTTATCACCGATCTTATCTTTGATCGGATAGAGTCTTTATATCTCTTGGATTCCACGTTGCTAAACGTTATTTTTAAAGACAGCTAAACTTGAAACATATTCGAATTTACTACATTTTTTTTTTCATGGGGGACGGGTGTCACTCAAGTCATGGTTTTTAAATTGATTGATCATCATTATTAACATTATTTTCCTTTTGTTTACTCCCTCAATACTTATCATAGATCAACTATACATTCCAGTTTTGCAGTATAATTTTGTGAACGAACATCCTCTTTGAATATGTAATCTTCTTGAAGCAGACAGGCAATAAGTGCATTGGAAACTGTACTTCTTGAGCATTGACAGAAAAAAAAAACACTTTTAACATCAAAACAATACACAACTCGCTATAATTTTATTCCCCGTAATTGTTCATGTCACAGAAGTAGCAAAATATTTATTCTCATCACATAATTTTCCTTGTGGATATTTTAGTTAGGCATAGTAATGATTGAAATAAGTCTCTTTATGTATAAGTAGAATTTAAACCTGATTCTTGATGATTCTCATGCAATAGGTAAGTAAGTCGGAGGAAAGATAAGTATTAGGTGGGTGCAAAACTGATAGCAGTTTTTCCTTTTGAAAGTTGCAAATGTTGTGAGTCTGAATTTCCTGGGCCATCGTGAATGTTCGAACATTTTTGAACGAATTTTTAGCTGCAGGTTTGTTGATGGCCACTATCCAAACACTTATAGAATATAACAATAAAATCAGAACAAAATTTACATTCAAAGTTGTATTTTACTGGAAAATTGATTATTTGACCATAGCCAATCAACGTTCAGCTTTTTCTCAATTGTTCTTTCTTCAAATAAAGGCACCTGAACAACATTGACATCAGCAGACATTTGAATTGTAATAATACACTTGATGCAACAATATAGGGACGTTCATATCTTTTCAAAAATAAGCAATCAAAAAAGTCACTGAGGCTAGTAAAGACAATCAGGCTTCAACTTGTCAAAAAATTAGATTAAGAGCTAACAGGAAGGGGTGTTAGACAATCATAATCCCTGAAGTTTGTGATGTAATTATGCCTTCAAAATGTATATTTCTCTCAAAATTGAACAGGTTTGTTCCCCCTTTCAATAATTATTCGAAACACACACACATTTACACACATACCCAAACACACACAAACACACACAATCAAACACAGACACACACACACACACACACACACACATATATATATATATATATATATATATATATATATATATATATATATATATATATCACGCACTGAAAGATATATCAGTCACTCTAAAAGAAACATTACATGAGTCACTGCAATACACACATAAACAAATCTATACTAAACGTGCCTTTCCGTAAACACATTCATATTACAAGTTATTTATAACTTCTAGAGGTATCACATGAAGAATGATGATGATTTGAATGAGGAAAAAAAATCAGTAAATCATAATAAACTTCTTTGATCTGCCTGAACATATTACCAAATGTTTATTCCCCTGATAAATTCCAGAGATAGGATAGATAATAGGATAGATATATAAATCTTCCAAAATATTGAATAAGTTATTCCGAGGATTTCCAAAAATTTCCACAAAATGTTATAATAAATTATCAAGATGTATTCCACACAGAAAAAAAAACAAAGACATGTAATTTGAAATAAGCCTTTGTGACAGCGTAATTCACTTCATAATCCAATGATATTATCATAAATTCTCCTGTAGTTCATTGCCCATCCCGTAATTTGGAATACATCCATTTTGAGATACCCTCTTGGCAGCTATTAGTCTATACATAACATGATAAATTAAAAAAAAACAGTCCTTCGAAATAATTCCCGGATTTGCCACCTAAATAACATTATATCATCATAGCGCTATCTCCCATTATTTCACAAAGATAAATGTCCATTCATTCAGTATTTTTGTAGAAAAACTAATGAACAATCGAGCAAATCAACGAACAAATTATCAGAAAGTCTAACAGACAAACAAACTTGAACAAAAATTCTTGAATCTGATTTCATTGACAAAGGACAGTTATATTTGCAGATATGGAAACAAAATTAAATACAATATGGTAAATCGTTTACGGTTTAGATAAACTGATATCACGGGCAATTTGATTTAATGTTATGTTGTTCTAGTTTCATAGATAGATGAAAATCAAATGGTGTGTGTTATTTAATACATATCCTGAGACAATGATGTGAAAAATAGAAAATGACTTTATCTATCTATACTAATATAATCGAGCAATATTGTTTAACTTTGCAACTCCACCAAAGGGTTTCAACGTGAGAGTGCCATCGGTCACTCTCAGCACTTGATATTTTGACACCATGGAATTCATTTGACGGTATGTCACTTTTTCTCTGACTGAGTTGGTCATTCTTCATTTCTAGTGCAGGTTTTCTTGACAAAATATGGCAGCAACTAAGTTTCAAACATTCTTAAAGTTTAGCTATGGCACGCTACCCCTTTCCAGGTCAAAATATATCAAGTCTGTGAAATACATCAGGGGGAACATAACAAAGCAGCTCATTGTGACACAAAAAGACAACATTATAGACTGTTATGAATAATTGAAAATTGTCTGGGATTGATTAGTAAAATCCAGAAATTATTTATTTCGAAAGAGAATTTAACTGCAATTGACAGATGTAAACAAAGTTATTTCCGTCAAAACAAAATTGCTGGGTATAAAGACTTTATTTTCTATTGACTTAATGATATTCATGTTTGTTTCTGATTGGCCTGAAAAGTTTCTAAACCTCTTTGCAGTACAAATTCGCATACTGACAAGATAACCACCATATTCTGTTTATATCAGACCCATTTGTGTAAAATCATACTTTCTGAAGCCTCAATGTGATGAAATCTGAGTTGATATCCGATATATACCTTGTATAGCTATACTTCCTGGAGCCTTTTTGTGTTAATATCTCATGGAAATTCTGTATGAAAATATACTTTTTGATGTTTTTGTATGAGTTTGGGAGCCTTTTATATGCCGTGTTTTGGTATCGTATTTTACAGTCGTAAGACCAAAGATCGCAATAACCTCCAATATACGACATATCGACGTGTTGAAGTCAAATAAACCGAATTGTAGATACTGAGCAGCGGGAATAGATTAGAACACTCAATGCAACTCCGGGTCGGATATCGATACATGCATAAAAGATATCAGGAAGAGATAAAATATAGACATCAAAATGATTGTCCCGAAGCATCTGCAGGAATATAAAAACTCAGATTATGCATTTGCGTGCACACCTGAACCACATGTAAGGTTATGGAAAAATGCAAAGATGGAAAACATTCCAAAATATTTATGTACGTAGATGTATTCTGTCCTCTGAAAAAAGGGAGCACATTATGCTGTTCAGTTATTCTCTGTGGGTGGTTTATATCATAGGAGGACTAAAAACGCGAGGTATATAACGTATGTATTTGCATTCATACACAAACACACACACACATACACACATATCACACACACACACGCACTCACGTTAGTACCCTTCACATACGTATATATATATGGGTGTGTGTGTGCGTGCATGTGTGGATGTATGTTTGTGCATTCTAATTCTAATCAGATATAGGAAAGCCTCCCTAGGATGATGATGATGATGATGATGATGATGATGATGATGATGATGACGATGATGATGATGATGATGATATTTCTTCCCCTAAAATTCGAAACGCAATTTTTTGAATGTTTTGCAAATATTTTGATTTTTCTGACCACTACTGGATATCGTTGTCTGAAGACTAATGTGTATGATTTGAAGCAAAACCTTGGTACATGTCTTTACAGAAGATGTTTTTCATACTTCGAGCATTTTTATGTCATCTCACTGGTGATGTGGTTCACGAAAACATTAAAGTTGTCAAACCTTAGTGTTTATACTGATGGTTATTTGGTCATTTACATGGGCCAAAACAGTTCGATCTGCAATCGTTGTATTACCACTGTAATCCTGGGCCAATTTCGGCCGAGTTGAATTAACATGAAGTCATCACAAAGTCAAACTAAAGTTTAAAAAATCTAACAACTTCAGTTTCCTACCTGAAAATATTTAATTTGGTCAAACCAAAGTATCAAAAAGATTCTAAACACAAATCTGATATTGTCAGTCATCATCATGTCTACCATCATCATATAGAGTATTGAAATTCTGAAGTTTTATAAAAAGAGTACGAAGTTTATTCTACCTTATACTTTGAATCATATTCGTCAACCTAGTTTGCAGATTGTCTGAAAAGGAGGGTGCTGTCCAATAAACAATAACACGGATATATTTCTCTCTATGTAAATTGGTATTTGACATTTTTTTTTTTACTTAAAGGTTAGTATTACTTTTAATCAGCACAAATATGAAATGGTCTATGATTAGGATAATTTGAGCAGCACAGACATTCCGATGAGGATGCTTATCCTGTTAGTGGATGCACCAGTTTCATGACAAAAAAATGCGAAGAATCTTGCTTTTGTCAGATGTGGGTAGCACATTCAAGCAAAGAGACACCAAAGGATTTCCTCTGTTTCGTTGGCGTTTTCTTCTATTGATTTCGTATTGAACCCTAAACTCTTATATGTCAGCCCACATTCCTCTGCACAGCAAAGTTTTCATCCCCTTTTGTCACCCCTCTCCTGAAAATTAAACCGGAGGAAAGGACAACGTGCTGTCAACTGGAGTATTCAACAAGAATACTTGTCAACACACTCGAAACAAAAAACAGAAAAGGAAATAGTATTTTGATATTTACTTTTGGTATCTTTTCCCCCCCTCAAATCATCATCATCATCATCATCATCATCATCATCATCATCATCATCATCATCATCATCATCATCATCATCATCATCATCGTCATCATTATCATCATCATCATCATCATCATCATCTCATTTTAATGTCCATCGTCGGTCATACAGTTTCCTATGATCTGCCCCAGTTCTCTATCATGGACATTGTGGAGCAAACATTTTGAAGATGTGTCTAGTTCATCACTCGATCTTGTATTTCGTTATCTTTGATTTTGCATTTATTTGCAAGTGATCATGTTCTGAGTTGTTATGTTCAACAGTTGTCTACCATTCTTTTAACATCACCTGCCCATTGCCATTCAATTTTTTCAGTATATTCTACCAACCATCAACACAGAGAAAGTGAGCATGATATCAAAATCTATTTTCTGTCTGATCTGGTCTACAATTCAGGTTGCCTACTCATGCCATAAGATATGCATCTGCTCACTTGTAGTGAAATTATGAAATGAAAGTTAGTTAGCAAACCATTATCATGGTCTTATGAATATGATCCAAGGTTTGAGCCATGTGTCAGATCAGCTAAACTCTGCCAATATTTAGGTACACACAAAATACTAATCAATTACTATTGCATGGGATGATAAATGGATATCAGCATTAAAATGCACCAGTTATGTATTTCATATATATGTAAAGATATCTTAAATTCAAGTTCACTGTTAAAAATGAAGGCAGTAACATTAGTGTTCAGTTTATGTTCTTTTCCGTTATAAAGGCAAGGAGCAACTTTACCGCACATTTTCAAACCTCTGAAAACCTATTAGAACCTCAATATAAGCAACACCATCAATTCTTTGTTCGGGGCCACGCAGAGGTTTATCGTGGATTCGGTAATGGCATCTAATTTGTTTTCTCCACACAGCACAATGTTATATTACATAACAGTTTTTGAGGACTTTAATGATCAAGGATGTTACATCATAGATGCATGCAAGGCACAAGGTTAGCGAATGAGAACGATATTTTTCTGAAGCTGGGTTTGGTTGCAGTTAGCCTCTACTGAGTGCAAAGGCAGTGGGAAGGTTTTGCATTTCTCAGAGTGAGGGCTAGTTTAATCTTAATTTCGCATAACCTTTGAGTAAAAGGCAATAAAAAAGATGCATTGTTTTAGATATAGGTATTTTTCAGTGCTGTTTCATTTGATTGCACCATCAACGAGGAGACGCAGATGAAACACGTAATATCATAATCAAGCTTTTGTTCTGGTCAGAGCGGGAACCGTATTAACTGAAATAAAAATGCTGAATGACATTAAATAGTAATAGTTTAGATTATTATAGAAACTACTTCATGAACAACATATTTTGACAGCAGACCCTGTTGGTGGTGATCAATAAAAAGTATCGGGAGAAGGGGTGATCAAAGAATAATTTACTTCCTTTGCTTTTTGGGGGCAATGAAGACTGGAAAAAATTGAATATCCAAAAAATGAACTATGGGGTCGATATGGTATGAACTTTTTTTCAAGAATTTTCCGCCATCTAACACCATCAGTATGTCTTGTACCTATGGTTCAAAGCCAGCAAACCAGCTTGTGAGACCGAATTCAAAACATTGGTGATATATTTGATCGATGTTTTCAGCGTGACTAACAAAAAAAACAAAGACAAAAAAAATGATGAAGTTTGAAGCATCAGATCTTCTTCTGTGAAAGCCTTCTTGACAAGGTGACGGAGAGATTTTGGCTCGCCTAAGCTCGGTTACGAGGTATATCATATTACGTGTTGCTAAAATTCCATAAGTAGTCATTAACTCCGTCGCTGCTCTTGCTCCAAATATAACACGTTGCATAAGTTGGAAGTTAAAGAATTAAAGCAAATAATCACGGGTTTTAGTTGAGCAAATCCGACTTTCAAGAACAAGGAGGACCAATCAGTCCTAAAAAGGATATACAGCTCTTAACCTAGACAATCACAGAAAAGACAGGAGTTCCAGATATAAGAGAAACCATCGGAAAAAGTCATATGGCAATGGACTGGATATGTTGAAGGGATGTCAGACAACTGCTTGACATCATGATCCACAGGATAGACCCTCAAAGATAATATACAAAATTGTTGCCGACAGGAGGTAAGATGGCATGACGAAATAAACTAATTATATTAACACTGCTTACTTAGCACATAAGATACACTTATCAGGCAATTTTATGAAGGTTTATGCCATACAAAAGATGTTAAAAGGCCATGGCTACTGCTTTTGTAGATGATGGTGATGATGATGATGATGATGATGATGATGATGATGATGATGATGATGATGATGATGATGATGATGATGATGATGATGATCACAAGCTTGTTCAACTTCAACTCAAGATTTGCGTCTCGAGTCTATTTGGAAACCGAGCATTTCCATATACAGCTGGATACCATCACAGAGGGAAATAAGGAAATAATTGATACATATTTGCATTTTCACAGTTTGATAACCGGGGATCATTTTCTGACAACAGGTAAACAGATTGATCTGGGATAAAAGGTAAAAATAGGAAGAAAAACGTGGCCTGAATCACATTTGTAATAAAATTAAAGTGAATATCAACTATTTAGAATTACTGAGGAAATACTGATATAATACATCGCCCAATCGACTCATCAGGCAGTGTTACTCCATTGAATGATTTGCCTACTAAAGTTTCTATAGTTATACACCGAGTAAAAATTAACTGAGATCATTGAAACAAATGATTATTTTACGACGCTACAGACTACAGAAAATGTACCTCCTATTATGTGATCTTTTTCTCTTTCATCGGGTAACTTTATGTATACTCAATCGTTCTTTTTCACATCTATCTTAGATATTTCACTTTAATCATTGAACCCGTCTGAACTTCAAGTAGATATTTAGCGTAAAGAGAAGACATGAAGACATAAATATTGCCTTTTTATCTATTCAGAGGTAATATTTCTTGACGCATGTTTAAAATAATTGCTGTCTATCATTTTGCCAACAAAGATGGATATCCTTTCAAGTGACAATTGCAATAAAAGTCTTTAATTAAAACGTTCTTGTTACAGCAGTTATATATCCATCTTTGTTCTGATAATGTTTGTTAGAAGGAAATTCTTTATGCTTAAAGCATATTGGGGCAGAAGCCAAATGTTCTATGAATGATTAAAGAAATACTTTATCAATTGGATTTACAGTTATTCAAAGGGTCGTTATATAAATCCCTCAAATGTCTACATTCAACTATATGTGTAGTAATGTTGAAAGGAGCATTATCGTGCCAATCAATGGAAAGCAACATTGTGTTTAAGGGATGGAGAAACTGAATTAAGACTGACTGAACAACGGAAAAGAAAATGCAATTCATTTTGGGAGACCAGCTAGACAAGATGAAAATCACAGATGAGAAACTTTGATGATGAGAAAAATGAGATGGAAAAAATTGATACCTCAATGCAAAACATGCAACTAGGACTATGCTTACTGAGCGACGTGTTGTGCCTTAAAAAGTGGCCTCACACAAGTTGGCTTTTGGAATAGGCACTCACATAATTAGATCAAATGCATGAAACATACTGAAAGTTAATTTCATTTGATTGGCTCTTTTCATATTTGAATGTTAGGGATCCAAATATATCTTTAATCATAATGTTCAGCGTTCCAACCTACCGTACACTTTTCAACCTGATTATTTCTACTAAAAAGGACAGATTGCAATCATAACTCATGAATTCCTGAGATGACAAGGGCTTAACCTAAGACCAAAGACGAGTGCAGCTCTAATCACGAGCACGATTATAAATTTGATTTCACTAACTGACTGCAGGAAGTCGAGCAACGAAATTCAATTTTTAAGAGAAAAAAGGTCAATAAATCAATGACAAGTTTAATGTTCGTCCGGAACATAAGCAGCCATTTGGAATATGTTAATGTAAATTAGTCGTCAATCCGGAGAAACCCATTGCACATATATTAAGAGAAAATCTCACACGTGTATACTCAGTTAGTAATGAAGGGCCAACAAGGGGGCCTTTGTATTGTGTTACCAATCAACTGATGGTGATCATGCCGTCCATTGTCTGGATCTCTTCTCAGGCAAAATATCACAAAAAAGGGGGGTAATGCCTGCTACAGTTCAAATTGCCTACCTTTTGAATGTTGCCTCTTGAATGATTTTTGACATAAATGGAGAGAACACATCGAGGCAGCTGATGACAATCCCCTAAAGAGGGATCACAGACTATTTAGAGAAGAATGAACATTCATTAGGTCCAACGGCATAGGTATGCTATTTTCTATAATATCGAATGGCATGATATCCTTGGGAAGACAGTAATAGGTATCGTTCCTCATTTTCACGTCATAGATTAAGAAAATGTTATTTGTACATCAGTTATATTAATATCACATTTACAGTTTCAGTTAGTTGTAATATCATGAGACTATCTTTACATTTAATGATTATACATACATTATCATCAATTTTGATGGTCTGGGATTGATAATCAAAGATTGAATTCATCATGTATTTTTTTGTAACATGATGTATCATTTTTTCTCATTTTTCACCAACACTGTTCTTACCATTACCACATCATTTCCTTTTTAGATTTTTTTTATTTTATAAGAAAATTATTGTCACTTGCAGAAGGTATATATATTTGGATATTTGATGTGGAATTTGTTTTAATAAACGAGTACACATTAATATCCATGCATCACTTTTAACGTATGTAAAAGTGCTAATCAAGAGTCAGTAATATATGGTCACTGAAGACAATATAGATTTAAGAAATATGATATTTATGAAGATATACAAGCGGCTTTTCTTTTTTCTTTTTTGTTTCAGTGTTGTACGCAGGGAGCATTTTTTCTGTTTTACTGAACGTGTATATATATATATATATATATATATATATATATATATATATATATATATATATATATATATATATATATATATATATATATATATCAAATACCGTTCGTGATACCCGGTTGTACGTACTACATCAGTACCATGAGCGCCCTCTGATTTCCTTGCTCTTCCTACATGTTTTTTTTTTGTAAAATCTAAACAATAATAGTGCCAAATGTACATTTTAATTTCTCAGTTACACTTTTCCCCAAAGTATGGTAAAATGTCGATCTTCAACTTCAAAGGATTATTAGAACACAATTCACCGGCGTTTAACGGCAATGGATATATTGAATATATTAACGGGATGCTTCTGACATTTACATACTATCTCATCTTATGAAATAGACATCCAAAAAAAAAAAACCGCCCACAACTCCTTCCTCAATGTTGTTCCCAGCAATCCCTGCTCTTTTATGTCATCCAGTATTTTTCGTAAAATACTTCGATTACTTTCCCTACTTCTACTTCTGCTCCTTTTGCCTTCTGTGGGCCCTGTTGACATTGGTTTTTTCGAGTATACCTTCCAGTTAAAATTTAAAAAAAAACTTTTATAAATGTTACATGCCGTGTCTGTAACCCTGTAATAATCAGTATGGTAATGAAGCTTGGTCTCTATCATCATTTCCTCCAACAACACGAGACAATTCCACAAAAGATGATGTGGAAGAATTCAGTAACTAATTTGAGTAAATCATATTATGACAACTTGGCTTAATTATTTGAGTAAATAACGTATCGATAATTATACAATGGATATATATTCAAACATATTTATCAGATTTTGAATGCCATTTTTGTGATCACTGGAGAAAGGCATGAGAACGATAAATGATATGTATGACATTTAACCTTATCTAAAAAGATGCAGAGATGGAAATTTAGCCTGACAGTTATCAAACACCCAGTGGAAGACCGGTTCTGAAGGGAACACCCCTTAGAACGCTGTTTTCGGAGGGGATTATTCGAACAAAAAATAGATCACTTCCGATGACCTAATAAGATGCAATTGTTTTCAAACTTTTAAATTGCTCATTGGCACAACTTGTATGTCAACAAGCAAGAATCACTTGAAAAGAAACCTACGTTAATCCATTATTAATGTTCCAATTTACACTTTATAATAGGTATATAATGAAGGATATATAGTTAAGGCATAGATGAGTAGAGGGCAAGATACAGAGAGAGATAGAGGGGGAAAGAGAGGGACAGAGAGAGAAAGTGATGGAAAACAATTTTGTAGTTAGTTGAATTGATAATGCATTCAATTATCTGCCATTCATCATGCAACATCCAAATTTGTATCTGCTTAACAAATGCAAAGAAAATTAGTTTGGTTTTTCAGATTCATTCAATGAATGGGAATTAGTCTCTAGAGAAAGATTAGGAAATTATGTTCTTGTCATGTCTAGCAAGTTTTTAAGGAAATTCGTTTTCATAATTAGAGTAATGAAAATTTCTTTGAGTCAGGGAAATTATTGCTCTATTCAGGAAGCATTATTATTATTATTATTATTATTATTATTATTATTATTATTATTATTATTATTATTATTATTATTATCATAATGATAATATGTTGGTCCATTTTCAAAAGCGATTCTCTCTCGTTTGCAGTGATTTGGTAAGAGCAAATATTTCAATCATTAGCTTTTCAGAAACCAACTTTTATTTCATGTTCTATTTTATTTTGTCACCCGGAAATCTTTCTGGAAGACAAATTGATACATTTAAATCTGCATCTGTTGCATACTGCTGAAAACTGGTGTGTTGAAACACAACGTTATCCACTCTTTGGGGCAAGGATAGTTCATAACCAACTACGCTTTGGGGCAAATAAGGAGAGTATCAGGTCATATTCTAGCTGATTTTCTTTCAGATCAATGGATAATTCAATCGTGAAATTAAAAAGATGTAAATGATGAAAATACTCCGTTTGAGTCTTCTGACTGATCCCATGATGTCTTTAAAGCCTGATTTCTCTCTCATACATGGTACTGTCTTGTGATCCCTTCATGTTAAGTGGAGCATCTATCATGTGCCCGTTGCATGTTTCTCAGTTTGAAAATTTGCTTCCTAGTCAGGTTCAATGGCTTAACTCTATGAGTGACTATTAAAAGAATGCATTTGTTTTATACGCTTCTATTATTATTTGGATCGTCTTGTTCTCGAAAGTTGAGCTTACTTGTCCGAAACCTGGCCATCGTAGGATCATTGTCAGTTTGATTTTTTTTTTCATGGATTTCATAGAGAGTTGCTGTCCTAAGTAGATGTAGGTGTCCTCTTTCCCCAGTTTTGCATATTCGATTTTGACAGTTCTACTGCACAAATATTAGTTGCATTTTTGTAAGGCAGAAACGATATGTTCTTCAACGATCTTATTATTGTATTAAATCACCGTTAAACTTTCCTGACTCATTGCTCTACTGTTAGAGAAGCAACTGATGTCAACATATAATCACAAATATTTGCTCACCTACCCACTTAATAGGATCAGTTCTGCGTGGATATAAGAATGATCCCTGCTTTTGCAAAATCAACTTTTTCGATACTGAATCTCTAACAAAAAGAGACACATACTGCTAATAATCATAAGGAGTTAGGGTCGTGTCGGTGCGCAAGTGTGTGTATGTGATAATAACAATGTTGAATGAAGCAATATTGGATTGAGATTTTTATATTTTCCTTTAAGTAAAAAACAAAAAAAAAAAACATAAGTTTCCGTATTTCAGCAAGAAATTCACAATATTGTATGACGAAGGCTAGTTTGTTCAACAAACTAGTGTACATCACTTTACATCCAAAGGACTAATTGACTGATCGATACTTAACCACTAGCTAAAAAGAGAACAAGATAGAAAAATGGTTCAATAGCTTGATTTTAAATATTGTGTGTCAGTGAGATCCCAAAGATTCGTACGAAAGATTTATACCTAATTCCTTTATGTGCAATTAATATATCTACTAACTGCTGGACCAAGAGTGGCATGATTTTAGTTTTGTAAGTTCATCAATCATTAGGTTGGAGGTAAATAGTTGTCAATATGATGATACTCATTTACAATACTTCACCGAGTAAAGAAGAATGGAACTGAATTGGTGAATCGGGATTAAAACGTGTTTAAATGACCAAGCTATTGAGAACATTGGGAGAAAACGACTTTAGAACTATGGATATACCTTGCGAGGGACACAATCTCAATTCTATCACAGTAACTATGTATGTACGTATCAATCTATGTATGTGTAACGTGTTTGGCCTGCCACATTGGATAGAGATGAGTAGAAAATACGCATAACTTTTTGAATTCCTCACAAAAATATTCAAGGATGAGTTATTTTTCCCAACGTATGTTTGTGCTATGTTGGTCGGATAGTCTGTACACGAAATCTTTTTTTTTTTCTTGGCTACAGCCTAATAAAATCAAGCCGTTTAGGTGATGTTCTCTTCGCTCATATAGTGAACACCTCTTCTCCTTCCTTATTCTCGGTGACTCTCGGCTCTTGTCAAACCAACCGTATCACATTACTTCAAGCAGCCATCGAAGGAGAACTGTTTACATGGTGGATAGTAATTGTTGATAATTTCTATTAGTATTCTGAAGTACTCAAGGGATTCCCTCCAGTCATGACTGCACAGAAGGTGATTGGCATCATGCCATTATCTATAAAGGCTATGATAAATCCAGTTTGCATGGAAATTTCGAGAGCATTGGAAGATATCCAAACCCAATATGTTGATGTCAAATGCTATATGTTGGCAAGGTTATCATATGTTTACGTAGTAATAAAACCACTTAGCTGAAACTAAGATGCTATGCTGACCATTCTATTGCCAACTTCGGAAAATCTGGCCATTTTGGGATGCATTTGGTCATCTGTTTTTATTTGTCTTTATTTTTCAGTTGCTTTTTATTCAAAACAGAGTATTAACACTAAGACAGTCGCTGTAGGATTTTACCAAAAAAGGCAACTGAAAAAGTAGGCAAAATAGAAAATTACAACAAAAAAAGATTAACAATATCCTATAAAAAAAAAAAATAATAGAATGATTTATTTACTAAACACTTTCGGTATTCAGCCATTTTAGGCCATTTTTGACCCAACGTGGCCAGACTGGTCTCCAATTACTTGGCAACCCTGCTTTGGGAATGTAATCACGTAACGATAAGTCGACTTAGCTACAAGTAAGACTAAAGGTGTGAAATTCTTGATTCCATCTGTGCCAAGAATACGTCATTTCCAGATAGAACAATAGTATTTATCTTATCCATTTTTTCTTCATTGAGTATTTATAGCCCTCATAAGAGCATCTTCTGAAATGAATAATGGATTTTGTTGCAACGAACAACGTACATCAATCGTAGTTTTTATTGCTATAATTGTGCCGGGCATTCGATAAAATCACGTCCATCTGACTGTTTTAGGGGACCAATCAGGGCTCATTTGTTTGACATACTGTATTTCAATTGTAGTTACAATGTAACTCCAATCCGAAGGCAAATAGTATATGTTTTAATCACCAATTATAGAGAAGGCCACATCAGTTCGGAACTCTTATAAGTTATTGTGTTTTCATTTGAAAGAATAATCCAGGTTGGGACCAAAAAATTATGTTCATGCATATAATGCTGATGTCCGTCGTGGTATATGTGTAAAGAATAATAATTCAGACGTTACGCAAATAATTATTCAGTGATATGACATCAAGCCAAAGGCATCGTATGCGAGTTAACATTACTTAAAAAATCATCATTTGACATAACAAGGCATTTACCACAACTAGTCTTTTGAAACTCAACATTCTCACAGTTTTAACGTTGTTTTTTTTTTCAGTAACCCATATATTTTTTTAAATTAGCCATCGAAGCTATTACCATGCAAGTAAATGATTTTGCTAATGATATATGGAGTATTTCTCCTTTTATGTAAAGGCATATGCGTCAAGGCAAGCAATAGTAAGCAAGAGAGAATGAATAAGTTTAGGACAAGTCTTAATAACAAAGCTTGACGTAAAAAAATGGTATTTTTCTTTATTTTGTCTATCCTTCCCGATTCTTCATTGCTTGTAAAAATTGTTGTCTGGGTTTTATACAGCTACACGTGAAAATATATTTAAATGAAATTTGCGAAGAAACATCTTTTTCCCAAAGACATATTTCAATAGTATTACAAACGTATGGTGGTTATCCAGAAGTAGAACAAAACAAGTTCTGTAATCGGGTTATTAATGCAAACTAACTCAAACAAGCCTTGTTATGGGCTGCAATGTTCCGTACTTGACTAGCATTACGAAATCATCTCATTGAACGGTTATTATCTCATTGTAGCCGAGCATGATACATCAAAAACTTCACACATGAATAACTTTGTTACATAATACTCGAAACAGGAATTAGCTTAGAGTGTCTGTAATTTACATCCATAAAAGATACTCATAAAATTGGAAAACGGTAATTATCTCAGGCTATGAATGTATGTATTACACGCGCAGAGTTCATACATGGAGTTAGGGGCTGGAAATTTCAACACTTACCCATTGTTGTGTCTGTTGAAACTGCATTATTGTTTTTTGTTGTTTTCTTTTAATCCCCTACATAGGTGTCTAGCGTATGGTTAGATTGGAAACGTGAGCTTATTATAAAATGATGCCTTATTTCATGTCCAACTTTTTTTCTGAAAATTCAGATTTTATTACAGTACAAATAGCCGAACAATATGTGAGAGAAATTACATGATAATCGATCATCACTTTTTCCAATTTTGAATTCATCACCTCAAAGTAGAGATTTGCCTAAATATGGTCACATAAAATTGTGAAATTACTATCCCACATTACTATCACACACACACACACACACACACATACACACACACACACACACACACACACACATACACACATAAATATACATATATCTCCCTCGTCAATCTTCGTTAGTCTACATTTGAAAGCCCAGTTGGGAATTGTTCTTGACACATAAGGACCTAAATCCCCTCATCATCATGATATGCTCTGGTAATCATATTCAAAATATAAAATGATCATTTCTATTCTAGTTGGTCTGAATCTTTCCTGATCCAGCACCATTCGAATCTGCAGATTGCTACATAAGACTAGATAAGACATTATGAAATGAGAACATCTGTATAATAGCTAACAAGCACATCGTACATGTCATAAATATATCGTTCGGGGCCAATTTGATGCATAACAATTATGAAATGTTCAAATTCAAGGCGTTATTTTCTAACCAACATCAATATTCTCACTCATGTACTGTCTTTTTCTTTTATTTGTTCATTGTAAACATATGATCCGGTCAGCAAGACTTTGTAACAAATACTTTATAGAACTAGTGCAGTAAAACCATGTGAAGAGAGACTGTAATACATGACACTGAATCATTGGACAATGCAGAAAAGAAATGAGGTGGACCACTCAGAGCTTACTTGGCACCTTCTGTACCTCATTGATAGTAGATGTTTTACGGTTGGAAGTGAAAGCGTTATTTCCTGTTGCAGCTGAAAACTATCATTTGGAAAAGAAATGTGTTCCAAAGTGTAAATTGCCTTGTTATCTATGATATAGTACATTGTACTTGATAATTTGTAGGTTATAGCATTTGAAAGACATCTTCAAACTCTTGTGTTGATAATTCATAACTAGAATGGCATGGTCCTAAAATTGTGTGCTTGCAAACAGGGTTGAAATTCAAAAACTTTTAAAGCTTGATATTGATGAATTTAGTGCATTTGGTTTCTATATATCTGCATTTAGCTCTTAGATCGTAATCTAGTTTACAAAATGTCTATTGTATCTAAACTCTTAAAAACATATTTTCTCCAAATAAAATGTTTAACGAATATTTGAAACAAACACTTATAATGACACATTTCCATCGTATGTTTATTGAGTGCATTTCTGGGGAAAATTTTCAGTATTATTGGGTTGTTTGATGAAATTCAAAATTTGTTTGCAGTTTTTAGGACGATTTGGCGATGATATATGGGAATGCTGTTCGGATCCACTACCCATCAGCCTCGCATCGCAATCTGCACTATACAAAACCAGGCTATTTCGGAGGATATCTGCATTTATCTTTTCAATACTTTTTTTCTTGCAATTTTTACTTCTGAAATTTGTATTCAGAATGGCAACCCAGCATGCAAATATAATTGCTTGAACAACAAAATATTTAAAAGAAACAATGGCAAGATTTTAAGAAATGCTTAGCAATGACAAATTCAGATACGCCCCAAGCAAGCCGTAGCTTCGGGCCCCATAATGTGATGGAAAAGGGCTTAAGACTTCCGTTTGAAAAGACACAATTTTCGAAATTACCATGAATTTCATTCTAATTATGGAAATCTTGGGCCGAATTCACGCCAATGATGCATACGTGCGAATCTGATTTCGGGGAAGGATCTCAAAGGATTTCACTGTCTCGTATAAGATGGTCATTTCTTTTGGCAATTGTCCTTATGTTCTTGTATACCTATTCAGCTTATTACGTGAGATAAGATTTCCTCCAATTTTCATCTTATGGTTCCTCATTCCAGTTTCCATAAGCTTACTCCCATATTCAATGATTCTGTCCTCGTGATAAACTCGGCTACTTTTTTGTATGAGTTCAAAATACTGTCCAAGCCTCTAAAAACGCATTCGGTACGTGTCACAAAGGACAGGGTCAGTTTGTAACCAAAACTTTCAATCTATAGACATGAGTAGGGGTGATAATCATTCAAGATACATTCAATCAATTATTGCTTATGAAAATTATATGAAGTTCAACATTTTGTTGCATATCGTGTCAGGCATCATCAATCGAAACTTTAGAAAAATTGATGATGAAAGAATGGATAACCCTTTTGATTTCCTTGGGCAGTGAAAATTGATTAAAAATTGAGTAACGTAAGTATTGTCAGGTACAACCTGAGGGATCAATTTAGTATGAACCGGAATGACAAATTGAACCCCTCAGCTTAAAAGGAGGGATGAGTAATAAAAAAAAATCATGTACATGATAAGGAGTGAGCACTTTTAATTCTGTCCCTCTAGCTCCATGATGCACACTGTGAACGTAAATACATGCATACATGCATGCATACATGCATGCTTACATACGTATACATTCAGTGCTGTTCTGAACATACATAATATTTTTCAACAAATCAACCGCATCATTCAAAGTACACACACACACACACACACGCACACACACACACACACACACACGCACGCACGCACGCACGCATGCATGCATACCGGAACTTTGTCAATTAAGCATCTGGAACAGTAATCACAGCGTAACTTGATAGCAGGCCTATCCTTAACGATACGAAGAAATAAAACTTCGGAAGGTACTTTCCGAAGTTTGTACTCCATGCATTGATGAGTCATTACAACACACAGAAATTAGCAGTTTTTTGACTGAATTTAATTTTTTTTTTTAATTTCAGATATTCTAATATCACTGATTAAGTAAGTTCATCGACATTACGCGTGAAAAATGATTTATTACATGATAATCAATTACAAACGGAGAAAAAAACAAAAAAATGTATCATATAAGGTGAATCTTGAAGTTCTTCTGTATTCGTTTCCCTCTGGATACTTGGGCAATAGTAAAAGTTGTTTAAGGATTCTTAGCTTTGATGAAATGTATTAAAAATAGATATTAGATACAGATTACTCATTGAATTATATATATATATATATATATATATATATATATATATATATATATATATATATATATATATGTATATATATATATATATATACACATATATATATATATATATATATATATATACATATATATACATATATATATATATATATAAATATATATATATATGTGTGTGTTTGTGTGTGTGTGGGTGTATGTGTGTGTGTGTTCAGATTTGATCAATTCAACCGAGGTTCATGGATTCGTTTTTTTTTCAATTATTATGTTGGATTCAAAACTTTGTTTTGCAAGCGTTGTTCTGTTAGTTTTGTTTGTTCAAGATGTACACTAGTAAAATCGATCAGTTAATGCTATGTGTTTATTAATTGCTTGTATTACCTAAGACTCAACCTGCTATATAACATCAGTTTTAAACCTGTTTATGAAAAAAAAGCTGTTTGCGCTGAGTAACACATTTTTACTTGAGTTTTTTGTTTTTTTTGTTTTTTTGTTTTTTCGGGTAATAAGTGTTCTATGAGACCCAGCGTAGAAAGTAAAACCTTCATGATTACGCGCCGTAACAAGGTATTCAATCTACATAGTATGACGATTGGTTGAGAATGAAGCCTGATAGTAATTTGTCTATACAACTTTAACATTACATCACAGTGTTTCTAACTCGTGAATAAATCACCAACTATTAATATTATCTCCTAATCATCACAATACCGTTTTCGCTCTATGATAGCATCGACATCTCCCAAGGATAACCTATATAAATTCCATGATGTATGTTATCTACAATGCTATCCTTTTAGTTGAAGTTAAACACATACTCTGGTGTCCATCGAATTCGAAAATGTCGATTGCCAACCCAAACTGTCCACCTGTGAACATATATCTCCAGTTTTTATGAAGTTTTATTTGATTGGCTACCAGTGTGTGCGTCATATGTACATAGCATATTCAAATCCAAACATTTATTAATCATTATGCCTCGAAAGAATTCCTTCTCTGAATTTAACCCATAACATTTTCCTTTAGGATTTACTCTAAAATTTAAGGTGATGCAAAATCGGTTTCTCAGTTTATTGTTACTAGTAATGGTAGAGTTAGTTGGCTAACCGAAAGTCATGTTAATTATTGGTTTTATTTTTCACAAAATTTTTCCACAAATTATCTTACTTTCTGAGGAATTAAACAAAAAGATGAACACGTGTCATTTATCATTTTTGTTTTTTTTATGAAGATAAACTTACAATTTTTTTCTCACCTTTTCCATCTATGCTATTGTCAGAGTTTTTTCTCCCCGGAAGCGTATATTTTATCTGTTTTTCTAGCAAACAATGCTCTGATGAAAAATAATATGAAAGAAAGAAGGAATGAAAAATATTATTGATGGTTGGTTGAGACGGATAATTCAACTTTCGTTCCCTGATTCGAGTCTCGTATTCAAATTTTAATCGTATCTTAATTGATTGCTTGTGGCTGTTTGTACAAGCATTTATTAATCAATTAGTGTGTTGTTTTTTTTTTGTTTTTTTTTTAACAAGCTGTAGTTCTTTTTTCTTCAAAAAAACAAACTCCGCTGTTATTCAAAAAAGTGTAATTTTTTCGAGATTATCGACTTTTGATAGAAAAAAAGCGAGTTTTGGTTCTCCTCTCAATCTAACATCAACTGGAATCACATTGAACTGATCCATTTTCTTTTCAAGTTCTTTCTTTCAAAACCAATCATCCCTATTTTGTTATGATGTATATATCATTTCGTTGAGAAAGAGAGCATTTTTTGTTTCAAGTAAAATTTGGTCGACACCAATACATGACTTTATTGTTTGATCACCTTTGCTTTCAGAATTCTAGCAAGGAGACACATTGAAAAAGACAGAAAACAATGAGCAAGTAAGAAAGAAAACCCTAATTATGTAAATAGAGTGTACTTTGAAATGTAATTCAATATAATCCAAGAGATATAAACCCCGATTTAATTTCTTTTAAATAAAACTGCCGTGCCAAGGCCCCAATATTGTTCTTTAATCATATATTTTGCACTGTATGTCTATGGAGACAAACTTAACTGCACCAGTACACTGAGCTGATAAACGTGGACTATTAGAAAGGGGGTGGTGTTGTGCCTAAATATCACCCCTTCTCTTTAAGATACATCCAAACAAAAAAGTGCCCCAAAGTTATGAAGGTCAGCATGCTTACCGAGGTATTCCATGACGGTTACAAATTGATACATAGATCAGGTTTGACGTTGCCTCACTTCAATGACCGTACAAGAACCGATATAATTTGCTTCAACTTATTGATGTTGTTGGTCTTCCATGAAATTAAAGAAAAAATGTTTTTGGAATTTTTTTTAATCTTGTAATCTATCCGAAGCATATTAGTTTACATTCAACAATTTTATAATTGTTTTGTATTATGAAATGAAAAAAAAAATTAATGTTCTAAATAGAGCTGAAGGGAGGGAACACAATGTCACAACTGCCCTCCCAAAAAATTAAACAATGAGTTCTTGAGAAAAAATTGTTGTTTTTCAATCATACACAGGCATATATATATATATATATATATATATATATATATATATATATATATATATGTGTGTGTGTGTATATATATACATATATATATATATATATATATATGTACGTATATATATGTATATATATATATGTATATATATATATATGTGTGTGTGTGTGTGTGTGAGTGTGTGTACGTATATATATATATATATATATATGTGTGTGTGTGTGTGAGTGTGTGTGTGTGTGTGTTTGTGTGTGTGAACTCAACCATGCTCACGCAGACAAGCATACACACAAGTGCACACATACACACACACTCATATATACATATATATATATATATATATATATATATATATATATATATATATATATATAGAAAGGGATACCACTATATCAATAATACCCATGTAAAATGCGAAAAAAACGACAATTCTGCAAATAATCCTATCTACTAAAGCACGAGTCATCAATTATTCCTTTTCAGCATTTTTATCAATTTATACAAATAGAATATAATGTTTTGTTGACGACTTTGAAATACCATGTAGCTACGCTAAACATGAAAAATATAAGCAGATTCCATATTTGTTTATATGGTACATAAAATGTTAATAGTCAATTGAGCGGGTAAAAAACACATTTTATTTAATTTGCGAAAAAGACACCCGTCTCTCAATATATTTTATTCGTTAGATGTCCAATACTAAAGGTATTAGAATTATCATCAGTCTGAAAAGAATACAATTTGAATTTTGTCTTTCGGTACTTAGTTCAATTTGCTGATATACGAGCAAGAATAGTTATGTTTTTGCTTTTCTTTATAATTATGCATTCAAAATTCTATCCGGTTGCCATAAATGTTCTTTTCGTGAGCGATATCGCAGTCATCACATAGTTTGCAAATATCATAGAAAAAAGATGCAGTTTTTTCGGCGTGTTTTTCAGCTTCTATATCCTCTCATTGTTTTTGTTCATAATCCAGTTATATGTTATCTTAGTTACTGTTATGGCTTCGTTGAATAGATAAACTTTTTTCATGGGACAAATATAATTTCCATTTGACTACGATTCACACGTAGAAGAGAAACAGATAAAGCAGTGAGTTAGATAAAGAAAGAAAATGAATAAAATCCTTCGTAAATCTCAATTAACACTTGGAAAATTGTCAGCTTTGTTTTTCAGTCGGTTATTGAAATTTTATTTCAGTTTACACCGTTTCCATAATACTGGTAGTGGTGGAGTTGATTTATTGAATTGTTTAGTGCTGCATCCTCTGCTGAAAATTGTGTCCTTGCACGGTCACTGAAGTAAGGCAACGTCACGGTTGGTCAGTACTGTGATGGGTAACCAATTTCGAGTACAAGGTATCGAGGGCAGCTACATATTAAGTAGGCAGCATCATGAGAATATTCAATCAATTGCCTCAAGAAAGAAACCAAACGCCTCACTACACTCACTCGTACAAGTCAAAAGTTCCCCACTCATCTGAACATCTGATTACCCTGGTGGCAAGTGGAAAGTAATGGATGAATAAACCTAAAATGTTTTTCTTCGAACGCAACAGCGAGAGGACTTGTTCATATTTGGGGAAAAAAATTAACTGCTGATGGATATCAGTTTTTTTGGCACAAAGAGAACGCTTTGGTTCTATAATAGATTCTTTGATTTTGCACATTACAAACCAGGGAATAACATTCGCTACCAAGGTATAAAAATGCATTTTAGGAGATATTACTTGGGCTGGTTTCTCTAGAAACAGAATATGCAGGGAGATATATGCAGTAGCGTGCATCAATCTTACTTAATTTTGTTGCGCACCCACAAAAAGCCAAAAAATAAAACATTCGTTCAATTTGATGGCTCTCTTGTAAGTACCAAGAGATATTTGTCAGGTGCCAATTCTCGAAAATCGATCACAGTTCCAGTTTTTAAAGCAGGGATAATAATTAATAGTTTTATGGAGCTGTCTCCAAGATCAACTCGCTTGCAATATAATTGGAGACATTCCTGGAAGATAAATACAAATCATTTTTTTTTTGTTATGGATTTTATCCTATTAACAATGCCCGCTTGTTTTTTAACATAAAAATGTACCTTTGCACGTGGCATCGTTTTCAGTTCAAAGAACACTCTCTGGGCTAAAGGCCTCATCCAAAAAATGAACCCGAATCATTTTTTTATTCAATATTTCTGTGGTTCTCAAAGAAATCTAACCCATCCAGGTTACTCAACAGAAGATATCAAACCACAATATGTTTGATCTGCATCCATGAATGTCCGTGATTTTCTCGTTTTTCTTCTTTCTGAAGTTAAATCAAACCCTTAGAAGAACCTCTAAGGGTATCAAGCAAAGCATATCACTCGCAGGCATAGAAGCAGGTTCTTTTCCATCCCCGTTACACTTGAGTTTTTTTCTCATATAAATCTTTGGTATTAGGTTTTACAGAAAATAGCATTCATGTTGATTTTCAAAAATTTTGGAAAATATACACGTCAAATGGAACGAATGACTCCATTTTTTTTGGTCATCAACGAACGAATGAATGCCTTTACGCTGGCTAAGCTATCACTCGGTCTTGCATGCGGTTCACCTATCCCAGATATCTCTGTCTCAGCTATTTTTGGGGGGTCCATGATTCCTGTATTTCTAGACAGGATTACTGTTAGTATTACCTTCATTCAAAGTTAGAAAACGTGCTGTTGAGTTTTCTTTTCAATGTTGCTTTATGATAGATAACCGGGTCCTCTCCCCAACAAATAATGATCGATCTGCTTACATAAACCAAATTTTTGCAATTAGACTGCAAACTAAATATGTGATTCCGAAATCAATTTTCGATCCAAACCATTTCAGCTGAATAACATACAAAGGATAATTCAGGTAATCTCTTGAATAAACTCTAAAATGTGTGAAATATTTGATGATAACAGTTCTGAAACAATAAAAATGCAGAATTGTGTGAAATACTGAATTTTTGTTGATTACATCAGTGACATATAATCGTAAAAACAATCCCCCTAAGTACAATGAATCTTACAAATTAATATGAATTGGGTGCTTGTGCGTGATACATTTCCCAAATATACTCACGAAAGCAACCCACAGGCACAAACAACGGTATTTTTAATCATCATATCAATTATGATTCAATCAATGCTAACAAAATTATGACAAACACCGATTGTTTCGAATATTAATATCTCGTGTTCTTTACTTGTTCATCAAGCTTGAAGTACTATAAAAGAATGTTCAACTTAGAATCCATTTTGGTTTGATCTTTTTCCCCTCCTAGTCAGTCTGGTTACTCATGTGTTCTCAAGCCTACAAGGTGTACTTATCTATTAGTGTTTGGTCTCGAAATCATATTGAATGCAAATATATATATATATATATATATATATATATATATATATATATATATATATATACACACAAACACACACACATTTTTGAATTTTGGGAATACATTTCTTCAATTTTTTTCAAAAGCGTTTGGCTTTTTGCACTTAGATATACAACCATTCAATTGTATACTTCCTAGATTCTTTAGTTCTGGGTTAAAAATGGACAATTTGTTCAAGTTTCAGAATGTATCTTTTCATACGTTAACGCTCAGAAAATTGATATGACAGTATCCATTCACCTATTTTCAGCGAAAAAAAAAATGAAAAAAATGGATCGAGTCCTCTGACCGTTGCTTACAAAGTAGAATAGGACGCCTGACTAGGTGTTCATATTGTCGGATGTATAAATATACGTGTACCATTCATGACTAACATTTTCATTCAATATCTAAATGTTGGCCACAAGAGAAAACCAGCAAGCTAGAAAGTCAGACTATTGTTCTTATTTTTTCTAAATAGGTAATCAAAAAGGGTTTTTCTAGAGGTTTCATCTAAAATTGAATCAAAAACCAACTTGAAACTCCAATAGACTTTTACAGTTTCCAGAATTATAGGTAGAATCTAGGAAAACTATGACACATTATCACTGATATGGTGTTGTTTCATTCATAAACATTAGTATTTATTAAAATATCACCGAATCTAGTAATGCATTTCGTCCCATGGAATTCAATACAACTATTGGAGATTCTAACATAAAAGCTCATTTAGAAAGCAATGTTTGGAATGTCAGATTTGAAATGCACCAAGAGAAACATCTGAATTAGTTACATTGCACATGATAGGTTATTCTCATATGAGTTTGTTCAAGTCGATCATTGACGGCAATCGATGTGAAAGATACCAGCACATGAAAACAACACTATGCATACAACAGATTGTGGCATATTTTCATTGGATACAGCATGAAGAATCCATTACAAAATCTCTTAATGATTGGTGTCAAACAATATTAATATTTTATTTGGTAGTTTATACATTAGTGTACTGACAAACAGAGGATTTTACTCGAATCGTCTCTTTTCTAATCTGATACGTGGAGAAAACAGAGTAGTCATCGAGGGATAAATACGAGTGACCATAAATCCATGTCCTTCAAGCTGGATACTGAGGACACGTATTTCAATCGTTAAATGAAACACCTGCATACATGATTCTTGCAAAGGGACCAGAAGGGATTCGTAAATATATTACATTTATACAAAGATGTATACTGTTTATAGTTGGAGCAAAGATACGAAACTAATTGTACTCCAACGCAAACAAAATTGACATGGTGATTTGACAATTTTCCTCCAACATGCTTTTGTTTCCTGTTTGAACTGTGCTATATTTATGTTGCATATAATACAACCATCATACAGCTATCCATATATATATATATATATATATATATATATATATATATATATATATATATATATGTGTGTGTGTGTGTGTGTGTGTGTTTGTGTGTGTTAGTGTTACTTTGCTTTAAAATAATCTATTCAACATTGCTTTCTTTTAGATGCTGGGAGGGTAGATATCAATACAAGCCAAAATGTTTTCTTGTTCATCCTCATTTCAAAGACAATAAAAGAGAGAAAAGATCCAGTAACAGAACGTAGTCTATTTACCTTGTTATGAAATTCGGAAAATAACTGACTTTGATGAAAATCTTTTTTGAGTAGTTGTTGCATAACTCTTCCAGATACTCTGAGACCTCAAGACACATATTGCAAAATAATCTAGAAAAATCATTGTAATGAGTCAAAAATGCTCACAGACCCAGATCCTTGACCAAAACGACTTGATGTCATCTTAAAATCAAAAGGGTGCAAATTGATCATTATCCTAGAGGATCCTAGTATGTTAAGTATCAATCGTGAAAGAAATCAATTGTTCAAACAATAGAAAATTATCTATTTGGTTGTATTTTTCCTTTTTGAATAAATTACTCACAATATAATCCGACCATAAAAACAGTCAATAAAATGTTGTAAAAACTGGCAACATAGCTTTTTTCTAGTCAAAAAGTTCTCGAGGTTAGCTGGCTGGCTTGCTATGAATATGCATGTATCATGTGTGCAGGTTGCACAAATGAAAAGGCTCAAATTCTCAAATTTTGCCCATAATCATTGTTAAAAAATGAATTTTCACTTTCATTTTCAAATTCTACTGAAGAGAATTTCTTTTTCCGGTGGGGGGGGGTCTGCTGTTCATTACAAATTGATTTCTCAGTCAAGTTCTCGTTGAATTCATGTTTGTTTCTAGAAAATTCAATTTTTTCAGATACTTCTACTCAACAAATGAAAGAGAAGTTACTTATAATTTGATTATCCTATTTCCACATTCTCGCTGCCAAAAAATGTTGGCAGATAGAAGTTTCTTTTGAGTGATTTTTTATAAAATCGTTTTATTTTCATATGCAAGAAAATCACGAATGAATGTTAGTGAGCATTCCTCCACGTTTATCTTTTTCGATTTGTAGAATGAGAGCAAGCAACATTGGAAAAAGATTTTTCGTGTGATTCAAGGGAGTCGAATTACTGCGTTATGAAAATTTGATGGGGATTTCGTTTGAGTAGCTGTTGCATAACTTTGCAAAATACCGTGAGACATATCCAGCTAACATATGCACGGACGATTCGAGATAAAGTTCCAATTTCCACGGACTCTGTTCAAATCTATTGTAGCTCGGGGGATATAGTAAAACTCAAATTGAATTAAGGGAAGTAGAGAGTTTCATTATTGAAAAAAATGAGGAGATTATTTATTGATAAAAAAATGATTGTGCAAATGTTCGAAGATTGTTGGTATGCTATTCTTAATTCTTTGGTGTATGAGTAGCCTTTTGAAAAATATTTTCCTTTTCTTCTTCTACTTCTTCTTCTTCTTCTTCTTCTTCTTCTCATAAATATTATCGTTGTTGTTATCATCATTATTATCATTATTATTATTATTATTATTATTATTATTATTATTATTAAAAAATGATAATAATAATAATAATGATGATGATAATAATAATAATAATGATAATAATAATAATAAATGGGATTCAACCATGGGGAAAAGTGGTATCAGCACAAGCCAGAGGCAGTTTTGGAGAATGACAACCACAAACTACTGTGGGACTTTGACATCCAAACTGACCACCTCATCCAGGCAAGAAGGCCGGACTTAGTAATAGTAGACAAAAAAAAGAAGGCCTGCCAAATACTATACGTTGCTGTGCCTGCAGACCATAGAGTAAAAAAGAAGGAAGGTGAAAAAAGGGAAAAATACCAGGACCTAGCGAGAGAGTTAAAGAAAATGTGGAACATGAAAACCAGGGTAGTACCGGTTATAGTGGGAGCACTAGGAACTGTCCCCAAAACGCTGAGGGAGAGACTGGAGGAGATCGGGATTAAGGGGAGGATAGAGACCGTACAGACCACAGCACTGCTGGGAACTGCACGGATACTGAGGAAGGTACTAGAGATATAAGGACTGCAACGAATCGTAGCTCTGTCATGATATGCGAAAGAGAGAGGAGACGTTAGCTGAAGACCTGAGGAGACTTATTGTCACTCAGCCTTCAGCGATAACCACTGGGCAACCGGTGTGAAACTGTAAATCGCAGAATTACTGCGACCTATGAGTACTAGGATAGGAGGGCTGGACACTTGAGGAGACTTGCTGTCACTCAAACTCCAGCGGTTACCACCAGGCAACTGGTGTGAGATTCCAAATAATAACAACAATAATAATAATAATAATAATAATAATAATAATAATGATAATAATAATGATAATAATAATAATAATAATAATAAGAAGAAGAAGAAGAAGAAGAAGAAGAAGAAGAAGAAGAAGAAGAAGAAGAAGAAGAAGAAGAAGAAGAAGAAGAAGAAGAAGAAGAAGAAGAAGAAGAAGAAGAAGAAGAAGAAGAAGTTGATATTCCATGTTTTTGCAAGCTGAGCATGGGGGAAGAAAAAGTCATAAGAGCAATCTTGTTTGTTTTCTGAAGAAAAAAAATTCCCAGACGCTTGGAAGGAGAAAGGTCAATTTACTCAAGGGAAGTCCATTTACTGTGTTCTAAAATGGGATAGAGCTAACTTTGATGTGAATTCTTTTAGAGTATTCGTTGCATAACATTGTCAGAGTTGCTGAGCAAATTCATCCATCACCATGCTTTTAGCAGGAGATGCAAGGCAAATATTTCTTCCAATAATCAAGAATACCATGAACAGGGATTTCTAATTCAGCTATTTTGATGGTAGATCTCACTCCTTCTGTAAATTAGTTTCTATAAGACAAATCTAGCTGTTGGCTCATTATTTAGATCTTTTCCAATCCATCTAAATAATATAATTCTTCCAAAAAATATCTTTTAATTAATAAATAATTCACAATCATCAATTACGCAAAATTCGACTTATATGGTGTGATTATGATGATACTTTTTTGTTGTTACATTGAATTATTAGAACCTCCATTAAAAGTGTCAATGTAGGCAACTTCAGTTATTTTGATTTCTCAAAAACACTCTCTTTGTATGTTCGTATGTGTATTTTAAGGATACAAACTGCTCATCTGAAGTCAGAAACAAATGAATATAACTCTAGATACTACTGCCATATTTTTTCTAGTCAATTTTAAACAATGCACGCGTATGTATGCAGCTGTGTGATGTGTAATGCGTTCAAGTCACACAAATTCATTAAGAAGAATGGAAACCAAAATATTTACTCTTCAACATATCTTTGGAAAAACATTCCTTTTTTTAAAACTGAAAAACATGTAATTTATTTATCATGTTAAATTGATAGCAAAATTGCGATTTCATCACCATTTTCATACTTTACAAATAGATGTTTTTTTTCCAAAAAAAAATTTGTTACATGCAATACAATTTGATTTATTTTCTCCAAAGAAAGACGGCAACATTTGTTATGCACCATTGAAGTAGAGCAGAGAGCACAATAGGTTGTAGTTAATATATATTTCTATTGTTAGTACAGGAACACAAGCTCCATGAATTCACAATACGTACATAAAAGTATGAACTTTTTGCAAACCTAGATGATGTTGATGATGATGATGATGATGATGACGACGACGACAACGATGTTGATGATGATGATGGTGGTGGTGGTGGTGGTGGTGGTGGTGGTGCTGGTGGTGATGATGATGATGATGATGAGGATGATGATGATCATCGTAGAAGTGGAGTTTGAAGAGCAGAATACCCAAACAAGGTTCTTTGAATTGTACAAAATATCATTTATCATTATGAAGTTAAATAAAAATGCTGGTAAAATAGATATGGTCATTTAAAGCTAGGTTTTTCGTTTACGATTGAGTGAATATCCAATGAATTTTTCTTTTTTGCTTACAAGATAAACCAAACCATATGCCAAAACATTTCTTACAAAAGTATGCTCTGTTTGGGGGTTAAGTGGGTATTTTCATATTATTGTGTGGATACTGATCAATATTCATAAACATCACTGTAAAGAAAAATAGAGTATCGACAACAAAACTTTGTAACATAAAAAATGTCGATATAAAAGCAGGGTTTCCCAAATGATTGACATAACTCTGATTTTGTATCGATGATATAATAACTTTAGAGAATTTTTCTAATCCTTCGGAATATTTTAAAAACAGATGAAACTTTTGTTTATTTATTAAATTATATCTGTAATGCTCATTGTATTTCCTCCCCCAGCATCATTTGGTAACCAACGTGAGGAAGATGTGAGGAAGTTAATCCTCTGTTTCTTCTAAAATTTTATCAATTTTTCACTCTTAATATGGCTCATTGTACCCATTTTAATGCATCGGTTACTTACTTTTATCTATAAATTTCAGCAAACATTCTTATTTGGAGTGGCAACAATATCCCAAAACAACCTTGAAATTTGATAATGTCTGAGCGCAGCTCATCTAAAAAGCCAAATTGTTTTTTGTCAATGTCACTTTCATCATTTCAGCTTTGGACAAATTGATTAATCACCCTTAAGGCGAGCCAATCAGCACTCGATCATTATCGATCATTCCCTTAAAACTTAATATAACAGTCTCGAAGAGAGAGCAGAAAACAACATTCCTTCCTTGAATCAAGGCTCATGAATAAAGGAAATTATGAATATCTAATAGAAAAATGCGTTGCTTCCAAAATAATGAGATCAAAAAAGCAGCTAGAAATTAAGTGTTGCACCAAACAAGATTATAAAAGAATATTGATTGCATAACAGATTATTGTACAAAAGCATCCCGTGGACGAACATTCAATAGAGAAGATCATCATGCGTTCTTCTTGAAAATTCCACTGATAGCATTTTTGTTTTTATCTTTTCCATGCATCATTGCCTTTGTTACTAAAACTATGGTGTCTACGTTCTCATACGATGACCATCTACTGATAAAGTCAGGACATAACAATTGATGACAGTTTCGAACAACAACAAGTCAATTTCTGGAACAAAGCACACTTATGAAAAAATCAATCAGTAATAAAGTGTCCAATGTGATCGGTGTGTGTTCGAGGTGGTATTTCAACATTGAAAAACAACTGTTCTCCTAAATATTGGGAGTACAAATGATCTCCTCATACGTGCATTTTCAGAATTGAATTTATATAGAGAAGAATGAAGTTTCAGTGCGCTTCTCAATCTATTTGATAAATACAATATGCGTGTAATATATAATATGATGATTATTTGCCCGGAATAAGGTATAGAAACTTTTTAATCCGTCTATGTCTCTATATATATGCAATCAAAACTGCTCTATTGTCAAGAATTTATTTTGTAATATTTAAGACCGTATGTAACTACGTAACTATACGTATGATCAATCACTTATAAAGGATAAAAATGGTATTTGTACATATTAGATAAATAATATCCCTGTGTGTTTCTCTATGACTATTAGTCTTCCTATTCATATGTAATGATTTCGATGACATAATATATAGCATCCAACATTTGGAGCAGCTGTGTCTGATATATAGTAGCAATCAAATACTATTCATTTACACCCAACGTGAAATTGAGATAAATGCATTTTCATAATTTATTAGCTTCGTAGTAGTGCATCATTATGTCTCAGAGGAAATAGAAAAATTGATCTAATGGAAACTGAGTTATATCTTTTTGTTTGAGTAAAACATAGCTCCATCATATCGATACGGGTTATATCCTGATCAAAAGTAAACAGATGTTATCAATAAAATCAATGGGTCCACACTGTGATAGCATTTTTCATGCATCGACATTAATACTGTGAACAAACAAATTATTTCCTTTGTTATCCCCTATTTGGTAGACTAAATGTTTGGAGTAGTTCCTATTCAAAGATCAATACTAATAAAACCTCTGATTTGCACATGACACCGTCCTCATGACAGAAAACCTTCATGTCCTCAAATTAAACGAGCTCAGCCAACAAGGTAAAAGGTTTACTTGCACATGGCTTTCATTGGAACAAAAATCATGTAGAACACATTGGAAGCAAAAGCTGGAGAGAGTAGACCAGGCACCTACCGAGGGTGATGGATCACACTGGATTCCTCCAAAGAGGAAGTAATCAAGCGAATAATAACTCTAGGATGACAAGCCTTCGGTTGAAGAGGCTCAATATCCCAAAACGAGAAAATCCCATCCGTCCTCAAACTGTAGACACACTACCAATGCATCTTTCTGATAGTCGCCGATGAAGCTGAAACATGAAACCTAACGAAAAGACTGAGAAACATGCGATGTGCACATGACAGGATCATGTTAAATCTTTCATGTAGATATTGCAAGACAATACTGTATATCAAAGAAAAAATAAGAGTCTGATACATCATGAAAAATATTAAGTAACTTTTATGGCAGTTGGCTGATCATGCTGCAAGCATGACCGCTACATAACTTGACTCACTACGTTGATCCAAAGATCAAATGCTAAATTGAGGCTGACAAGATATGATACGGTGAGATATGTTCATTGGCTATGAAAGTATCAGTTCTGTGATACCTACGATATAGATGTCTTAGAAAACTTTAGAAAAGTCCATGCCCAACGAAAATCAATAAAATACTGTTGATAATGATATCCAACGATGATCTAGTAGAAGTATCAGGCAATGGAAAATAAATAACATCGATTTCATTCGTTTGTATATGGATTTTTATTGAATTGGATCAGTACAGTATAAGGCAACGAAGCATCAGGATATATTTTCAACATGTCAGTGTATTCGGCAGATATCGATATTCATTCGACAATAATAGTCCTTTGGAGGACATGAATGCATCTCCTCTCCACCAAAACCATGGGAAGTTTAGTAGGGCATACTTTTTCTACGGGGTTCACTTGTTTTGGATATTCTCGATTTTGTACTTTGAATATCTGGCTGCCATTCGTTATGTCAATTATTTGGATCGGGAGGAGGCTGATAATCATTATATTTGTGTTTTAATGAGAAAAATTGGAAGAAATTCTTATTCAAATGTGTATTCAGCTGATTAGAGGAAACTGCTCGATAATTTCTCCAAGAACAAAAAATGATAAAAATATCAGTTGAGTGAAATGAAACGATGATGATTTGGAGAGCTTATCATTATCATATGCATTTCATACTGAAAACATATCTTTGCGTTTCGAAATGGCTGCATTTCATTCTTTTTTTTTCTTTTCAATTTGAGTGAGTCAGCTAAAATAGATCGTTTTCAAAAATTCTGCATTTATAAAGCATTTTCATCATGATTTTTGCCAAAAGAAAGAAAGGATGCAATCCTAGTGTGTAAATTGAATGCTGAGTAATCCAGACCACTCTGAATCATCATGATGAAAATTTGGAAATGACTCTCAGTTTTCATTTCGAAAACACAATTTTTCGAACATCAGTTAATTAACATAGATCAAAAGATGATTAAGCTGAACTATTGACAAAAACATCTCACAAAATTGCACTCCGTTAGAATTTGATTGATGCAAAATAGTTGCAGTTTTTCATCATCAGGTAGAGAGCAATATATCTGAGTTAATCTCAAAAGTATCATTTAAAATAAGAATTTTCATAATCAACAATTACATTAAGATCCATTTATTCCAAAAGCATAGAATATTTTGGTCCTGAAACCAATAAATTCTTCCAAAGTCTTTTGGGCTGCTCTCTCGTTGGTGGTGACATCTAACTGCAAAATGTCCAAGTAGAACAAACATTTGCCTGTTCAGTTCACTCCCAGTTTCTCTGCATTTGTTGTGTGATCAGTGTAAGACATTATTTTTTCGCTACTTCCATTTTTACGAAATTATTTCAAATCCTGACATGATTTCTTTTAAATAATGCATATAAATACTTAGAAAACATAGTTATAAAGATCCACATCTATGTTAAAAATGACATTTCGATTGATATCCCTTCCAGAAAATACGAAGAAAAAGTTTTCGATGGAACATACCCTTGTGTAGACAAAATGTTGGTCCTTGGAACATATAGACGATCATTTATTACATAGCACTGTCAGACATCAAACCGTTAGTTTCTATCAGATATACTTACTTTAACTATTATATAATAATGTTTTAGGCACACCAAAAATCTTTAAGAATTTAAACAAAAGTTTAGCAACTTTCGTTAAACCTATTTATTACTGACCTTACACAACGTTTCTTGATGCCTTTGATATTTGATGTCTCTTACTGAATATGACAGTCACGTTATCTTTGATGGAATTGATAATAATAGCACGAACGTCATCCCTCTTTTTTTGAAATACAATTCCCGGCGTAGTTACTTTCTATGTCAAAGTATTGGACATACAAGGGTGAATTTATCTGGCCTCCTTTCAACTTTCAACGATTTCTGTCGACTGTCTTCCGTGCAACCACGTTAATGATTTGATCTTCTTGAAACCTTTGGCAAAACCCACTGCACACACACCTGTTTTAGTTCATATAATGTTTCTAACATTTTACTGGGACTTATAAAACCTACATTTACACGGGGTAAACGCAAATATACTGCATGTACACATAGGCACGTGTGCACACACATGCACACACATACAATACGAAGTGTAAATATTCACTTGTGGTATTTATCAGTCATTCAACATTTTACCTTCTCGGAGATAACAGAACAGTTATAAAAATATTACTCTCTTGCATCATTGATCAAATACAAATTCATTTTCAGTTAGGGTACAAATACGTAACATAGGTCTGACATTCATATGTTGATTTGAGGCAGTATATATATATATACATCTATAAATTCATACATACATACATACATACATACACACACATGTACACACACACATATATATATATACACAAACATACATATATACATATATAGACATATATACATATATAAATATATATACATTCATACATATATATATATATATACATATATATATATATACACACACATGCATGCATACACACACAAACACGCACACATATATTTATTGTCAACATACCGTAAGTAAAAGTTTACACTAACATTTTACATATAAGCAGAAGAAGGATCATCACAATACAAATCAGGAATGCAGTATGATATGATAGAATATGATACTCTAACTTTGAGTTGTTATGGATTGAGTTGAAATTTGCAATACAAACATATTTTTTATATCCCTAAGTGAATGATTATATCAATTAAATGATCAAATGATCCACTAAAGACACATAAAAATATATCTAAGTGAGCTCAAACTACTCTCAGGAAAGGAATATACTGCAAAAGAATAGAAAGACCCAAAACCTTCGGATAACAAATACTCCAACACCATGCAACTTTGAGAGACCAAAACAGTATAAGATTTAAAACTACCAGCAGACATAAATCATCATTAAAAAAAGAAATCAAGCTGCGAAGAAAAAAATATCATAGCATATAGATATAATGGAATAAAAAAAAGCACATCGGTGAGATAATATCCGGAACAAAAATCTGAAATGAGTCCAACCGTTTGTGTGATGGAAGCCGAAACAAGGCAAAAACATGATCCTATTCGTGAAATAATCCTCATTTATGTACACACACACACACACACACACACACACTTAATACTTAATCACAATTAATCATGCTTTCATACCTGCAAGTTTTTTGGAATACATCAAAACAATCAACTACTATTATTCCTGTCATCAAATATTTTCAATGAGAATTACTGGGTTCAAATAAATCTGAGTTCTGCTAATGCAACTCTTTATGCAATTTGTCTTGTTGGTCACCTAAATTAAACTGTCAGCATTTTCTGTTGGTTATGATCAATAAATGTGTTACTTCCAGGTATTTTGCTTGGGATCGATCTCTAAAGAGAACGAATAAAGTGTTTTTGCAGATGGATACAAAGTTCAGAATATAAATTTCCGTTTTAAATTTGACCCAGCACTGGAACCTATTCAAAGAGCCCTTTTCTCAGAACAGAAATTGTTTCAAACATATCAGGGACTGTATGATGCGAATTTCACCTCTCTACCCCAACTGCCTATACTGCACGCATGATCCATACATCCATAGCTGGCCATCCCAACATAGAAATTAAAAAAAAAAATGCTGACGGTGTCATTAACAGTTTTGGCTGACTGCTTTTTCTTTCCTTTTTTCAAACCAATAGTATCCTGTCATGTACAATGGCATGACAAGTTCAGAAATTATTGTTTATGCATAATACAGATAATTGGCTGATCGTGATGGAGTTGTATATCCAACGACATACACTTAATTCTGCTGCCGAAAAATGTTTCCACCACATGAGTTATTATAAGCATATGCGTGTGTAAAATGTGGCCATGTTGTGATTCTAAATTCTATCTGAAAGGAAAAATATATGATCATGTTCTTTCCAAGTTGATACTTCATATCAGGTTGCCTTGAGAGAAGAAAGTCCAGGAAGTGAATCAAAGAGAAGGGAGCTTCCTTTAAGCCTAATGGAAAATAGATCAACTCTGGGAAGTCTCCAGAGCATAACACTGGCCAAAGTGTATGAAGACTCTGTGATGTTGAGTCGACGAAATCCCTCTCTTTCTGAGGTAATCCAAGCGAGGGAAGACTGCAATGTGTTTGGATTCAGCTTGTTTGCAAGAGCTTTCGGAGTCAAAGATCGATTCAAATCCCGGTGTTATTTATTAAGTATATTACTGAAATAGTTTCAGTGGGATATCTCATTATTTCAAATGATCGGCGGGAAATGAGACCTGTTGGGATGATATCAAACTCGTCATCAAACTGCTTCAAGATGTTCCGACTTTTGATTTGATATGGGTTTTTTCTCTTCCTCGACTGGTTGCCTCTCCAAGTCAAAAGAGACAAGTTAGTTCCCACTGTTACAAAAATTTCTCAAAGGATAGGAAGAGACCGAATCGTGTCTTTCTCAACAGCATTGGTAGGGAATGGTTCCATTGTTTGCACCAGTAAAAGTTACACCAACAGCCCCACAACATCAGAGAAATATCTGTTGTCTAAGCTCAGATACATCATTGAGTAACCCAAAATATTACCATAAGATTATTTATAATTGCAAACTATGTAATCAGGCGTTTTTCCTTGTTAGCCTCAAATATGGCCAAGATAGCTTGACACTTTGAGCCCCTCTCCTCAAACATGTGAATGTTCACAACGGTACGCAAAGGTATTTTCTTGAAACTATTTGCAGACCTTTGAAAATACTGGTATCGATGAGCTTGTTGATTTGGCTGACCCATCAAAAACCCAGGTCCACGTAAAGGGGTCCAGGATGATAGAATCGTTAAAAATCAATTTACTTTGATTCGATGTATTACTGCCGTGATAACAAGGCTAATAACAATTTAAAAAATGGTGAAGTCATGATGGTGCAAGAGATTTGAAGGTCCAGCAGGGGGTATCGGTCTCCGTAATTGGCGCTTCCCAACAATTAGTGACGTTTATTAGCAGGAAGCATTAGATAAACCACTATTTATGAAACCTTTGGGTCCTTTCAATATGGGGCCAATAAGCCGCTTCTAATCGACAGCACCCTACTCGTCACGATTGTGTCCCTTGATCAAGAGAAAAAAAAATAACGAAAATTTTAATTTTCAGGCAGGGAAAGAATTTCAAATGCATTTAGAACAAAAAAAAAAAGAAGAAAAAAACAATTTGCTACACTAGTCTCCATTTTATCATTTTATTTACTCCTTGGCATACAGACATATTTCGGCCTTTCATACCATTTCCTAAACATAGTTGACATAATATACTCACATTTTGAGTGTGATTCAAAATTGAGGAAAAAATGAAATAGAGAAAATGCGTGAATGCCTTTCTTCCAAAAGAAGAGTGAGCTAAATATCAAAAATATTTTCAGCAGAACTATGTCGGTCAATTTAATCTGCCAAACCTTCGTTACTGCACTGGATATGATTTGACAACGACAACAACACATTTTAGTAAATATCAGATATTTTATTTTTCCTTGGAACCATGGTTTGCATGTTAATTTTGCATTCCCTCTCTGTCGCAGGGGAATTGTAACTCATCGTGTATTCTGCCAAAAAAATTTTAGGAAAATTTTCCTCATCCTAAGTCGAAAATGACAACCCTGATATATCTGAAACTGGGAGTTGAAAAGAAAGAAGCTAAAAAAACATGAAAAACTGTAGGATTCGTTTATACAGTCTCACTAAAATAATTTGAAATCAATTTGAGAACTGAAATCTGAATGCCAGGCAAGATAACAATGTTTCGGGATGCGGTTTCAAATCTTGCAAGAAGTTACTTCACCGATCTCCCAATACATGCTGCTTTATTGCCGGTCATAAAATGCTAGAAGACCTGTGCATTGTGATGGAAACTGTTGCTATGTAAAAATTAATTCATCTTGGATGCTGCATGATGACGCTTGCTTCGATGTTTTGTCCTCTAAAACTTTTATACATTGAGTAGATATTACTCATTTATAATACTGAAATTTCAATTCATCGTCATTGAAAACATTGTGTAGCATGATATTTGTTCTTTGACAGTATTTTTTTCTGGTTTCAAATCTACATTCCTCATTTGTATACTAACCTCATGGAGTAGTTATGTCAAACAATGTATTTCAGAATGATATTTTGATTATATGATGTGACATATTCTTTGGAATATGCTCGTAAACTGAAGATGGTTCAAAATATTTGAAGGATAGAAAAAATATTCATCAAATCCAATTCTTAAAAATGCCCCAGACCAGCACAACCCATGGGAAACCCATGACTGCTATCATTACTTCAAACCAAATAAATAATTAAACACTAAAGATTCTCTCACAAACATGAGACTGTTCTACCATGGCCTCTACGAATCCTCAGTTTTTTTTTTGTGATCATTGCTTTTCAAATTTTCTGAAAAAAGATATTTTGTGCCACGAGAACCAAATCTTTCAACCACTGGAAATACCCACATGCAATTGTAGATGGGAACGCCTTTCTGAACAATACAACATGTTAATCAATCCATTTATAAATAACAGACCAATATTCACTCCTGAGTTCTTCAGTCAGTCCGTCTCTCTCTGCGTCTGACTCTCTCTTTTCCCAATCTCTCCCTTTCTTCTTTCTTTATCGAACTATCTATCCATCCCTCTCCCCGTCTCTCTCTTTCTATCTCTATATATATAAACATATATATATATATATATATATATATATATATATATATATATATATATATATATATATATATATATATATATATATATATTTATATACATATATAAATACATATATAAATTTGTGTATATATATATATGTTTATGTGTGTGTGTATTTTTGTTAATTTGCAAACTTTACATGATGAATATTTGTTGTTGATAATATTCAGAGACATAAAAAGGAAACATCAACGATGATGGAGTTCGCTTAATGTACTGTCAACGATAAAAATACATATATTTCACTGACCTTCGTCCTTAATTCTTTCTCTAAAAGTTTTTCCCGAAAAATATCATTCTTAAATAATTAAAAGTCATTTTTTTTCATAAATAGGGAAATATTTTCCTGGATCAGATAATACGTGTTTTTTTATATCAACTTTCATAAGTTTCAACAAATAAGTGACTGAAAGGCAAGACAATGATTTATGTATTTTTTTATAGAGAAGAATTACAAAACATGATGCAAAATAAGAAACGGTCGCAACATTCTGCTGCAAGTCGATTTTTTCATGTAGTTGGCCATCATGCTGGTCAACCTGTCAAAACCAATTACGGAAGTATAACGCATTTGCCCTCTGTGTAACTACCTGGACCAGATCATGCGATCGATAAAATGCGAATTCATTGAATGTCTTTGGTCTGTTACTTCCCTTGCATGATAATTCGTTGAGTAAATCAGAGCGTGGCCTAACAGACGAATGTCATTCTTAATAAGGCCTACTGAAAGGCCAATTGGATAAATGAAATGTCATTTTAACAAATTTCCCCTCCTGGGAGAATGGCTGTTGTAACCCAACGAAAGATTAGACCAGGACTGTGCTTTTTTGCAGTGAAACATATCGAACCATTCGATTGAATTTGGTTGCAAAATATTGAGTTACATAACTGCAGGCTTTCGGCTGAAAAAATTGATTGAGTAAACAAAATAAAAAACAGAAATATCTAAACAAATAACAGAAGGAGGTCGTTTATGTATATATATATATATATATATATATATATATATATATATATATATATATATATATATATATATATATATATATATATATATATATATATACGTGTATTAGCACATCCCAATTCTTTGCAGTCTGCCTCGAGATGATCTTCAGGGAACTTGACTCGGACAATCAAGGAATCAGAAAAGACGATTTAATACTAAAGTAACTTGCAGACAACTTTATCCATTTTTGCCGAAGACATACCAGTTCCTGAATGATACGATCCGAACTGAAAATAATGAGCAAATAATTGGCTTTTACATTGATTTCAGTAAAACAAAAGTGCATGTGCAACTAACTCGTCAGAATAAAAAAAGTTGATCAAAATCACGAATGCTAAGCTGGAAAATGTCGACATCTACAAACACGTTGGAAAATCATTCTCTTAAGAATGCTCACCCCCCTTAAAAAAGTCGGGGACGAATCCATTGGGGATGACAATCCTCTGTTAGAGTGAATAACAGAAAACCAAATGTTCAATTGAGACTCACAATATGGATCCCTTCAAATCAAATACAGAACTGTTGCCAGAGGGATATCAGATTTTCCCAAGCCAATCGTCTCTATGAAAAAAAAACCTGTTTGAAGATAACAAGGGCTTTTTTCAGGTTTAGAAAGTCAAGACTTCCTAAGTATCAACTCATGTTCCAAATCACACACCATATTGCCAATACATTGACTTTGAAATCCTGTATGTGATGCAGTCGGGTCAATACTGCTATGGGTAGCATGCCCTTATAACAAATGAAAATCAATCTTGTTGACGTATCAGGGATATTTGTTTGAAAGTATGGGCAACTGTACTATAAAAGGTACCTGTGTGAATAAACAAACTTTTTTTGTATTTAAAAGTGCAGAAAACTGTTCTATCCATACAGAAAGACAGTAAGACTTAACACCTGACTCTGCATATATCAACTGCAGATTGATCAGTGATCCAAATATAAGTTTTCAAAACGATCAAAATAATCTGTTAGACCTTTACATTTGCTTGGGAAGACAACCTTGTCAAAGCGATGAGCTTGGAATCCGGCTCGTATTTGTGCCACTCTGATGGGCCAATAAACAAAAAGGGGCTAGCCCTAGGTAACCTTGACTCGCTTGAAATATTCATTGCTCAGTCTGGAGGGAAAATCTGCCAGTATAACGCGTACAGTCTTACTGCAGTGGCGATTTCTCCCATCAATTATTGTCCGCAAATATAAATATATATATATATACATATATATATATATATATATATATATATATATATATATATATATATATATATATATATATATATATATATATATACATATACATATATATATATATATATATATACATATATATATATATATATATATATATATATACATATTCACACACACAGCCACACACACACACACAATCACACACAAACACAGAGGGAGGGGGTATATGTTATTATATCATATGAATATGCATATATATTCAAGGTTCTAGGCAATTTTCCCCATGTAAGGCTGATTTGAAAACAATTTTTGGAAGAAATCCTGAAAAATGCCCTGATGCAAATGGAAAAAACACTCGCTGAAGGTGCAACATACCGTGTTGAACTTCAAGTATCTCTGTATCAAATTGTGTATTGTGACTTTCATTATCAATCATGTCTATGTTTTTATATATCTTTGAATCTATAAATATATAGGCTGGATTGTCAGAGCATGCATAAATGACCCCGTCATTTCCAGCGGATATTGTTTGAATGTAGAATTGCTATTATTGCTTTGTTTTTTTTTTCCATTTGTAATGAGGGCACCAGCAAACATATCATTGGTATTCTTGTCATAGATACAATTGATAACGGTATTATCTGTATTTATGATAGAAAAACCACAGGTTGCTCCCGGATCAAACTCAGTTCTAATTCCCTGAAAACTAATTACTGCAACATTTGCACAAAATCGATATCCAATTTGCAGATATGTAAGATCTGTTAATTATACGAAGCCGATACTAGAGACGTGTGCCAAATTCTCAGTTGGATAATTTTACGTTGATGTACTGGTTTGGTCCTATCTGTCAGCGTAGATAATCAGTGAAGAATTAATCTTCTGATATACTTGTAGGTTGTTATCTTAACAATTAACAACTATCTAGGAATCGAGGATATACAAATCATATATATATATATATATATATATATATATATATATATATATATATATATATATATATATATATATATATATCACAAATCATTGATAAATTTGAAGTGACTTTATTTTTTAACATTATTCATGAAAATAATACTTGAATTATAAGGATTACTATTTTTTCTATTTAAAATCATCTTACTAGTAATTAAGAATGGAATTTTCAATTGGCAACACTGAGCAAGGTACGTAATTCACATTCTAGTTCACCAGTCAGGGATTTCGATCGATGCTGGAAATGTTGGTGCATCTGAACTTTGTCAATGATTATTCCAATAGGAGTGTGTTAATGTATGACTTCAGTAATGCTCTCCTGTGTTTGAAAGAATTGAAAAAAAAATTACTCAGGAGCATTAATCTAATTTTTCGAACTATCCAAAACACATACTGATCGAAGTTTCAAGTCTTTAAACTTATAGAACCGCTCTCAAGTACTGGCTTTATGAAACTGGTCCGGAAAAGTTGAATATGTACAGCATAAAACTCAATAACATCTTCAAATATTCTTAGATATGTTGGCGATGAGCCTTTCTGGTTTGCTATTTGAATGTTCTCCATCAATATATCTAACCGACTAATGCAACCCTAACATATAGATAAACATCCATATCCCATACAAAAAAAAACTGTTTTATCTAATCATATTTCAGGAATCTTACATCTTTTATTTTATCAAAAGTTTGCCTCTTGTACAGTTTCTCTCAATACCCTTTCGAACCATTCTACAGATTATTACTCGAAAAATGTGTTACATATTGGGAAATAGGACTCAGAGGAATGATGTTCCGCGAGTGGCACATATTCATTGATGTCTTAATCACATTCCTATCGAATACATTAAATTTTCACTAGAAGGAAACTGAGTGCACCTTTTTCATTCTGGTTAATATTAACCAGTACTAAAATAACTACGTAGCAAAATTATCTTCTGCTATTGACCCTGCATCAAATCTTTGAAAGCTCTACCACGATAGGATTATACTGCCATTAAAATTTACGAAAATCAGAGTTTTTAAGATAAGGGATAACATTCGGATTCATTTAGTAATTAATCAATGAAGCTATCAATAAAAGTGCAATATCTATGCATGAATGTATTTGGAACTAAGTCATATCTATTGCAAGAAGTTCAAAACGGAAATAAAGAATACTATTTATTGAATATCAGACACACATGGTGTATTAACTGAACAGGGGACCCATCATTGTTTTGATCACCATCTTCTTTGACGGATATAAGAATCTACACTGATGACAGCATTAAAAGTGAGGGCTGTCCAAAATAGAAAATATCTATACCAGCCTTTGGCGAAATCATAAAACGGTATATTACAGTTGATAGAAAAAAAGTCATCAGAGAATCCATCGAAAAATCAGAAAAAGCAACTGGGAGGTGACTCACAGTAGATTTAGGAAAAATAAGCGCCTTGATGTCCTGAGATAAAAAAAAATTAGTGGATCTTGCAGGAGGTATAGGTCCAACAATGGACACTCGAATAATTAGAATGCTCATTATGATGATGTTAATGATGAAAACAACGAAGAGATCTCGATCATGAACTCAAATGATCTAAAGCACCGGAAGGAGGATTCAATCTGCAGAAGTTTTTACTACTCATCTGCAAAAACTAAACAAATTTTATTTCAAACAATGATTGAACAGTTTGCCTTGAACCGGCAAAACTATCAAAAAATTAGTGTAATTGAGTGTGCTAGAAATATTTTCATCTCAGAGCCGATCCTAATTTATTTTTCTTGAGCAAAGTCCATTTACCCAATCATCAAAACCACAAAAATACATCACCTAATCTTTAATTGTTTGGAAGATTAGAAATTAAGATTAGAGGACAACCGAGTTTGTTAGTGACTGACAAAAATGATCAATATTATTCAATGTTTTATCAATGACTTCCTTTCTGATAAACTTTACAAACATAAAAAGCTCGGTGGAATTAAGATTCAACAAGCACATACAATTAGGATACTTGAATTATCAAGAATAAATTACCTAATAAAGGAACTTTACACTTCATAGTGCCAATCCATACGGGGATGATATCATCACGAATGAATCACAAATTGAATGATAGCAGAAATAATTCATTCAGTGTGTTGATTCTTTTTTTGTTAGTTGTTCCTTAATGTTAATCCCTTATTGTTTTACGACATAACTATTGTATTGAGAGTCAGATTTCTTCATACGCAGGCAAGCACCTCCTCTAGTATCGTCTATAATGGGTTATTCGACTCCCCGGAGACTATGAGAGGAAAAATGTATCGGCCAAAGCTCAAGGAGGCCAATGGTGCCAAAATATGCATATCTGTTGAATTGTCAGGCCATCATCATGAAATGACTGCAAAAGACCTCACTTAACAAGAGCGATTCAGGAAGTAAAAAATAATCGTTCATTTTCTCGACCTCGGACATCTGATTATCACTTTTCGAATTCCCAAGTGTTGCAATATGGGCTGTCTCTTTGCAGGGGGATACGCAGTGATTTCGAGGTGTTCCCACAATGCTATTGAATTCAGATGGAATTGCATATTATAAGATAGCGTTGAAGGGATGGTTCTAAAACTAGGCTGGAATCCATGTTGAATCAGATATTTGCTCGTCGTTAGATCTTTGTATTTTATCAAATATCGACACAATTGCTTGTGGGGCTGATCAAGTATATTGCTTTGAATACAATTGAATAACGTGTTTTTTTCCTCAGGTTACTGTAATATATTGACAGTGATTAGATTACTGACTACTGTATTTATACTGCCAAAGATAACGTGATCATTCATTTTTCGGTGAATGCGTTGTAATTAATTAATGTCAATAACAGTATGTTGGTCTGTATGTTCTTGTTCATACTCTGTTAAGATAACCTCAGTTTTTCCATGTATTTGCAAAATATTATCAAAGATAATCTAGTCAAAATTTATTAGGTGATATTACAGACAAAACGTACGGATACACACATTGTATTATGAAAGTCAATCGTTAAAATCAAACAAGGTTACTTCCCCAGCCCTTCAATATCTTATTTCAAAACGTGGCATTCCTTGACAAACAGCATAATCCAGACAATTGTATGCTCGCACTCAAGTTTAGAATATCTTCAAAAAGGCTCATCAGAGGTAGATGTACCAGAAAAATTAAAGTAGGTCAATATCTACCTATTAAAGAAAATTAATTTCCGTCCCAGCTACCCCTGCCACAGTTAAAAGTATCACATTTTTTTTATTTACTAAAGGTGTTTGATATATTTGGAATGCCTCTAAAAGTTATAGATACCCAAAGTGGCATCTGGCTATTTGTCTAAACTATTTTACCCAAATCTGAGGGGACCAAGAGATTCATCCTTTTCCTAGGAGTATTAGCTCAAAAAGATACAAATTCTCCCGCCCAAGTTTAATGTTTCATTTTCTATGCTGCTATCTGCCCAGGAGAAGTTGCTACAATGATTTTTTAAATTGCTTCACACCGATTCAATGTCTTACTGGTTCAAATAACTGGTTTGTGAAACTAAAAAAAATTTTTTCCTTGTTGTTTATATATATATATATATATATATATATATATATATATATATATATATATATATATATATATATATATATATATATATATATATATATGTGTGTGTGTGTATATATATATATATATATATATATATATATATATATATATATATATATATATATATTGATGTTCGGTTTTTTCCTGTGTATGACAAGAAAGGATTTTCAGAACATTTATCAGTTGGCCATTGATTAGCTAGTTGACTGGATGCGTTTGGGGGTAAACAGATGCGCCCTCAGCACTAACAAGCCCATCTCAGGTTCGGGCTCCGTCATAGATTTCAGGGGTTTCGATCTTACTTATTGCAAAGTTGAGGAATGCAGGCTGGAGCGGCAGTCGGTACAAGAGGTTGATATGGTCTATCACCCTTCGCTGCTTCCTCTATCCATTAGCTCGTCGTTGAACGTGCATGATGAAAAAACTGAAATCTCAACTCAAAAAGTTCCCTGTCTTACTTCCCGTCTTGTTCCACCTCAGGGTTGAAGCAATTTTTTTGTCCAGAGACTGCAATGCTCAATCAGTCTCTGTCTCTCTCTCTCACTCTCTCTCTCTCTTTCTCTCTCTAATCATTCTTCATTATTCTTTCCTTCACATTTCTCTCCATGCATACCCAATGTGTATTAAAAGCCGTATTTTATTTTCCCATATACAAAACGAAGCCAGAGAGTTAGTTCAAACAATATGTGCAATTTGCTGTTTTCTTATCAACCTTGATAAGAGAGGAAATGAAACACGAATTCAAAACGGCGGCATTAGCAAAAGAGTCTGTTAGCTTTTATTAACTCCGAACATATATGATTTTCCAATGAATTACCTTTAAAGATTCTTCTCAGTCGAAATTAATTTCCTTTGATGCAGCAATTCTATCCTGTTATGGGTTAGATCAAACATTCTGAAATTGCTTGATCATTTCAAATGGTAATTGATTGGAAATCGTTTCCATTTTACTTCTAAACTGATTGCTGTGTAATATTCAATGAAAACTGGGAATAATATGAGAATACATATTTTACGACGATGTTTAACGCTACAAAGTTTCAAAAATTGATTTCACCATGAGTTTAGGAGCTTTGAATTGCTAGGAAAATCTAGTCCAACGCCCTAAAAATTATATCAGGATGAATATAACACATATTTTAACTCATGTTGGTTAGATTTTTCTCAAGAAATAGACCGGGAGTTGTTATTTATGCCAAATGGTGTTCTTCTTTACAGCGACAGATCTTGATGGAATTATGATTGACAAGTAAACACCTGATATCGAAAGGGATGTGGTCGGAAACAGTGCGTTTTTTCTTCCAGGTGTTATGGATCGATTCCTGCACCATTCCAAAATGAAATTGGAAAACACAATTTTCAATGTGTTTCCGTCCTGCTTTGCATTATGACTTTTTTTTAATAAATAAAGGTTAGTCCTCAGTCTTTGGGTGGAATTGATACATGATTATGAATACTCATGTACGGTACAATACAATCATATTGTTACAAAATATATGTATAAAAAAAGAATAAACAGAAGGAGTCCTGAATCATTAGCATCCACTGATGATGATAGGTGTAACAGGAAGCTAGTGAAAATAGTTCAGTATTTGTTTAAATGGAGTATTTTGGGGAAAAGTCGGACAATATGGTGTGTGGAGCAGCCTGCTGTACCTGTGATCCAATTTTTTTATTTTTTTATTTTTTTGTTGAGGATGAATTATTTCAGCGTGATCCGGGAATGTGCTTCAGTAGTTTTTCCTTCATGAATAAAAAATAATTCTGCAAATATATATTTAAAAAAAATATGTAACTTGAGAAATTAAATTGAACATTACAGCTCGTTGTCTTTCTAACCCAGGAAAATAAAGTGAGCCTTGTAATTCATTCTGAGATCGTTTGTATCAGTCGGTTAACTTGCAACTTCAGAGATCAAAGCGAACATTACTTGTCTTTCAGATATCTCTCATTTGCAGTTTTTGTATTTTTACAAAATAAGTTGAACATCACATATCTTTTTGATATCACTCGTCTGAGGCATTCATTGAATTATAATGAGATATTATTATTATTATCATTATTATTATTATTATTATTATTATTATTATTATCATTATTATTATCATCATCATCATTATAATCATTATCATCATCATTATTATTATCATTATCATCATTATTATTATTATTATCATCATCATCATCATCGTCATTTAAATTATTATCATTATTATTATTATTATTATCATTATTATATCATTATTATTATTATAATTATTATTATCATTATTGTTATTATAGTTAAGGGAGAAAAAATTCAAGGGTCAAAGTATTAGTATTCTGTGCTGTCCATCACGTGACCAAAAACTGCTTTCGTTTCTCCACCAAACGACATTCCTCAAAATTGAATGCCATTATCAAACAATGCAACTAAGATTTCGATTGTGTTGTGAGTGTTACTTTCTGATTCCCGGTATACACATATGATTTCTTAATTCACGTCTGATGTTCAACTTTGCCTGTTGTCCAATCGTTGATTCAATATCATCACTGCTTTAAACGTGAAAGAAAACTTATAAAAGAATAATTGGCACTATTTCTGTTCTTTTTAGACGTACCAAGTCAGAGATTAGCAATCATTTAAATAGGAAAAACAAGTATATTCAAAACATTAAACTGTTTTTTCATCGTTGGTGAGGGCAACTTGGTTGTTATCGACTTAGCATAATTGTATAATCTGCTTCTATGGAGACGTAGAACAATATAGGCAGTCGTTTAACCTCAGTTTCATTCTTGCCTATGATAACTGGGACTCAAATAATAAAAACTTTAGATGAGATAAAAAGAACTGGAAAGTAACGGGAGATTCAATCTTGGATACCCAGACAAATGCATTTTTTGGGTCTCCAAGAATACTGAAAGAGTTGAAATCTGAGGAGACTCATTTTAATTCAGTCACCCAAATAATAACCACCAAAACAACCAAATACCCCTTCTGTATGTTCAAATGCTTTCAAAATAATGATTTAAATGAAGACAATGCTCAAAAACAATAAAACCAGTGGTACCCGTCTGATGGTAGTACCAGTAGTATGCGAACAGTCCCGGAAAAATGATTTGATATTTGCTATCACTAAATTTACAATGGCAACAACTTTATAAGGTACGTTTGAAAATTTACACATTAATGTTGTATAGATATATGAAAGGTTAGAATTAACCTTGATATACGTAAAATGATTGGGAAAGATTTGCTGTAGGGGAAATTTTGGAGCAATGAAATCTAAAGTAATGATTAAAAATCCTGCCTTTTCAAAGAAAAAAATTGATCACAAACAAAGGGATGAATTACAGATAAATACAGAAAATTGAACCCCAGATCAACCCAGATGGTTGACACTCAAAGAATAGTTAACGTTTTTAGTAAATACAGTAGGGTGCAAATGTTCGAAATGGAGATCAGCTATCTCCAATATTGTAGCCTGTACCCATGGCACATACATACACACATAGATATACATACATACGTACATATATACATGCAGAAATAACAGAACTGATCTGCTCAAAAACAGAATCATTTTTTTCCTGACGATTTTGCTTGTTTGTTACTTGAGAACAAAAATCGACGTTTAAGAGCCATCATTCCCAGAGAAGTTATCTAACAAAGTGTTGTCACTGGAACAGACTGAGAATGATTTATTGTCGCATAGGGAATAATATCTAAGATAATATTTCTTCCTTTTAGGGCACAAAAAGACATTCCTTATTGGTTTTGACGTGTTAAATCAATTTCTTTCTCTCCAGTGTAAGCACCACAATCTGCTAGAATCCATCAAACACCTGCCTATTAACTATCATCAGATTATCAAGTTCATCGATACAAAAAAAGTCATATCTTTTTTTATTGCAATAAAAAAGCAATAAAAAGCCAAAAAAAAAAATCAATCTGATGAAGGTAGAAGTTACACGGTCAAAGATTTACTGTTTTTGATTTGCAAATAACTCTCACTTGATGGCATCGTGATGGATGCAGGTGTGTGTGCGTATATATATATATATATATATATATATATATATATATATATATATATATATATATATATATATATATATATATATATATATATATATATACACACACATACGCATGTATGTATGTATTTATACACATCTATGTATGTATTTCTCTTTAAAACTTTTCCTACAAGTTCGTCGAATATGCATGTCTATCATACCTTGGCTAATAAGACTTTTAGTAATGGTTCAGTCAAAAATTTGCAGGGTTGAAGCTGACGTAAACCGAAAATTTGTGCAACAAGGGAACTGTATCAGTCAATGAAGTCAAAATAGGTAGTTCATACAAAAATCAACAATTGTAAATGAGATATTATAATAAAACGTTTTCAGGACAACATTGTCATTCTTTCCACACACCATGGCATGTTTTGATATAACTTTCAAAAATTTAGCCTATAAAACTATCTTTTTAGAGTAATCTTGAACGAATAGTTTAAATGAAGGGATGATTGTTATATCATAGGTGATATTTGTTAGAAAATACTTGATAACGTAAATTCTCATAAATGAATTTACGGAGTACTGACCTCAAAAAGTAGTCCTTCAAAGGTCGGGTCAGCCTTTTTTTTTCACTTTATTTAACTTTTTTACATCTACACGCATTTTTCAGCTCCCAATTCTATTTTTTTTTATTCAACTAACTTAAATTTCGTTACGTGCATGAGGAAATAAATTTGCATACGGAATATTTCGTCATTGAATGTTGACTGGGAAATTTTATTTCATCTTATGAATAAGGAAAAACATACACAGAAATATGGAGGTCAAAGACAAATCTGCCTAAAGCAAGGAGCCCTGCTCTAACGACCTGCAATATTGCCGAGATACAACTATCAAGGTCGTTTTCCATTTTTTTCCTTTTACTTCTAGCTCTAAATTCTACGATTGAATTTGGAAGCATAGGTTGAAACACCATGCCTTTTCTGTATATTTAGTTTTGGTATTTTTGTTTCTCAGCGAAAATATTGAAATATTCACAGGATAGACCACAAAAACTTTTGGGAATGCACTATCGATTGAAGATTGTTATGAATAGCCAAAATGATGCTAGCACTGAAAATCAGACGACTATGAAATCAAGCAGATGATTGGTATTTACAGTGGAGAAATATCTACCCTGGTTACGAGACAATTGAGGTCAACATCTGATTCGATTCCAATTTTCTCTTGTAATTGAGAAGACAAATTTAAAAAAAATTATTTTTAAAAAAATCTCCAGTACTGACACAGAGAACAGTCAAAAGTAAATGGAGGATGGGAATAAACAGAAGAGAGAATTACATGAAACGATACTCACCATATATATATATATATATATATATATATATATATATATATATATATATATATATATATATATGTGTGTGTGTGTGTGTGTGTGTATTAGTGTGTGTGTGTGTATTAGTGTGTGTGTGTGTGTGTGTATATATATATGTGGATGTGTGTGTGTATATATATATATTTGGGTGTGTGTGCATATTTTTTTTTCTTTTTAAAGAAAGGATACAATATTGGACAAAATTATTATAAATTCCGTTATATGTTGATGAAACTTTTCACATCTGGTGTTATTACGAGTTGAAAATATCATTTGGCGTAGACAACATAGACAGAAGGAAAAATCAAGGAAATGGAGCTGCTGCTAGGAACAAAACTGCAATCAATAGGGGAGCCAATCTAATGTAGCATCAATCCTACCATGAGGTAAACAACCACCAATAACGAAGCGGGATTCCAGTTTTATTAAGTTGTTTATCCCATTTATTTGTCCAGGCAAGATGATGCGTTCAGCAAGTAAAAACAAGAGATCATTTCAATTAAAGTTTATGCATAAAATAACCTGATGTATTATGTGTGTGTGAGTATATATATATAAATATACATGTATGTGTGTGTGTGTTTATGTGTGTGAGTTTGTGTGTGTGCATATATATGTCTGTGTATGTGTATGAGTATGTTTATGTATTTGTAGGCATAGATATGCATATATATATATGTATATATATATATATATATATATATATGTATATATATATATATATATATATATATATGTATATATATATATATATATGTATTTATATATATGTATATATATATATATATATATATATATATATATATATATATATATATATATATATATATATATATACTGATATATGTTTGGATACATTCATACATTTTCTCATATATGTATAAGTATACACACAAATCTACATCTAAACAATGAATCTCATTCCAATAAGTGAAAGGAAGGTAGGAATTGTTTACGAATGCAATTTTCATCTTTTATTCATCCGTAAATAAGTACGTCCGAGATTGTTTTCCCCGATTTTTTCTGTCTGTTCTATTTCTTTCAATTACTTTCAGTGATAAATCAATGATTGGTTCCTAAAATGTGGAAAGAATGTTTTTCAAAGCTGTCAATTTCGCTATTTTACAGCTGTACTCGACAAACAAGGGATCGTATGTCAATATTTCTGGGAAATTTTCTCAATTAGGAAATCCAATTAGCATTTGGTGTCTCCCATGTCCTTAACCCTTTGTAACGGTTTTGTGATTACGCACTATGAAAGTAGGAATTCTTGAACATGGAAGACTGACTATAGCGAAACAAGAGAGTCAAAATGCGTCAGAATGAAAAAAAAATCGGAAATCACCTCTACTTAATGATAGTGGTGATTCCAACAAAATTACTTTGTACATCAGTGTAGGTGCAAATCAGCTTTACAAGATCAAATTGTACTTTAATATATCTTCAATCGTCTATCTCTCTTTCACACGGTCGGAACAAATTGGCAAAGAAACAATGAATGCAGTTGAAACCAAAATGAAAGAATACTTTTACAGATATATGTCCATGGTTTATCCTGCATTTTTCTTTGATTGAAATTCTCTCAGCAATCCAAGAAACACCCAGATTTCAACTGAACATCATCAACGTTCGATCAGCAACAAGACAGCAACCAATGAACAAATAACCAGCGTCAGTCAATCATCAATGACTGCCGTCATAGATGTGCAAGGTTTTCTTTATTTGTTTCATATTTGACATCGTTACGAAGTTTTATTTGTCTTTAGTTTGTTGAGTGATTAGCTTTGGAAATTTGAATCTGTTAAAATATATTCCATTTATTTTCATCCTGTGGGATGAGAGTCCGGAAAAAAAATTTTTTTTAATTTCTTGTGTCTAAGGAGGAGGGAATGTTCAGATGGTTGGAGTATATAAACCATCTGATCGGGGCGTTAATTGTTTTTTTTTTTTTATAATTCTACTAACAGTAAACATTATAGGTGTATGTTAACGAGTCGGTTTCAAAGCATACTGTTCTTTTATTGTCTATTGAATCTATAATTGTTTATGTAAACATAGTCAATGGCAGATCGGTCAGCATCACAGAAAAGGCACTCGATGGCCGAAATCCTAACGAAATCTGTCTTTTACCTGCATCATCTAAAAATAGTATAGTGTATGGTGACTTCAATGTCACCATCTTGCTTTCATGTAACTTTTAAGTCTATTTAACATTTTGCACAATTCAAAAAAGTAACCTAAGCAAAGAAACATTTGTAATGTAGAGACAGGACAAGAACAGCTGATGCCAAAGTCAGTGCAAAAATATTACTTTACTTCCTAAGTGTCTTTCTGAGGAATGCATACGGGATTGACTGCGCTCTAATGAAAAGAATAACGTGATTGGGATCCAAAAATGAGCGAATGAATCTGAATCATTATTTTCATTTCTATATTTATCTTATAAGGTAATGCAATTTATCAAACGAAGGCCAAACATTAAAAATCGGAGAAATGTTGATTGCTTTGCTTGTTTTCAAAGAAGCATCATTTTGATGCAAGTTCACAGACATGTAAATATTTTGAAGTCGGATGTATTGGAAAATATTTCTGGGAAAATGCTAAAACTAAGCCAGTAAGAACATATACAACAAATGCATTAATTCAGGAAAACATTTCATCGGATCGTCAACAAATTTGATGACAAAAAAGGAAGTACATCCCAACTTGGGGGCATAGCTGATGACGTTTTCCGATTCAAAATTTTTTTCAGAGCTGCACCCAAGATATGAGGTAGAATCTGTAATACTGATTATCAAAGAATTCAGACTCTTTTTAGTTATATGACATGAGCATATTAGGTACTTGCCTCTTTATACCCCCCGTTGAATTTTTTCTAATAGTCCTCTGTGAATTGAAATAAGCCATTTCAAAAGAACGTTTTAATTTTGAGGATATGGTGTTTATCGATAGTTTTTGATGCTGATCATAAATTCTTTGATCCTCTAAAAGACTTGCGAGATCACAGATATCTTAAAAACATCATTATTAGAAATGTTGATAACACTGGATACATAACAGTAATAATGACGATGGAAACGGTATTTTTTAATATCGTCAGCTGTAAGAACTGCATACCTGATTTTTATTGAGTTGACATAATGAACAACGGATGTTAGAATTTTCAGCACATTACCTTCACAGATGAGGTTTTATGAGTTTTTCCACGGATATATGTAACCATCCAGACATATTCCACGTGATTAGTTGATAAGTCTTGATGATTTTTTTTTTTTTTTGAAAGGAAATATATACGCCAACGCAAAACTAAGTAATTTTACATACAACACTTTTGGAAGCAGCTTCTTCTGATATTTTTTCTCCTCAAAACAGTTTTACTTGTTAGTTATAGTCTCAAAGTAAAATTCTGATCCTCTGCAAGTGAATCACATAAAGTAATGATTGCTGCGTTTCATAATTGTAAAGTAAAAATATATTAATAATATTCTCCATTGAAAACTTCATGTCTACATCTCAAAGCAATTTGATTTTATTGATGATCATAAAAAATGATGAGTTGTTTAGCAAATTTTAGAGAAGCACACGTGCTTCAAAAAGTATTTGATTAAAAATGTTGATTATTGTTGAAGCCATTTTTAGATTTATTATAGTAGTTATAAAAAGATATTGGATTTATTTCTCTACTATCTTACCTCACGTTGTTTACTCCAAAGTATGGCCAATAACATAAAATATCTCTATTTTCTATTTTCAACATTAACTTTATTGAACAAAGATGCCAACTATGTAGCTGTTTTTGACAATCTAACTTATCAATGTACGTTCCAAATCATCCAGGCTTATAGCATTTCCTCAATTCAATAGTTTTACGAAAACTGATATAATTTTTAGTTTAAATATCGAATACAGTGGGTGATTGTATCCGTCGAGTATTAAGGATCATACAATATACATTGAATATAACGCTCTCTCAAATTTCCTTAATTGCTGTCTACAGCGTTCGGGAGCAATATTTGTTACAATCAATCAATTGGTTATCTCGAATAAACCCTGTATAAGACGCAACCATATACTCTGCATCACATTTTCCTAGATGGAGCCGAGATTTTGGAACAGTTATTCATAGTTCCCTTTGCTTGTCCAACCCTGAATAGTATACTGTGTTATTGTGAATTATCAACTCAGAGATTTTGTGTTAGAATAACAGAAAAAAACAAAAAAAACATTCAAAGTAGATTAAAGTTTGTTTTGCTTTTTTTTATATGATTTCAAACTATGTGTAGAAATTACAAATCAACGTGAATATCTTGCACAAGCTTTGGGAAATTATCTTTAGAATTCAACCTATATATTTTGAGATCATTCCCAAAACACAGCCTCCTACTACTTCAGTCAGCAAAGCAAAATATGGAGCAGCATATTTTTCTGAAAGCCACTTTACAAATATCAGATCACTTGCAAAACTTCATGCACCGAAAACCACTGCAGTAAGGTCGGCATTGCATTTCTGATTGTTATACTTTTCAGTTAGAGCAATTTTGACCATTTATTCCATAGTCCATATTCAATATTTCGGAATCTTTTGCGGTCTTGGAAAATTGAGAATAAGTATTTTCTTGCAAGGATCAGGCGTTATCGTATATCTAAATGATATATGCTCGGATGCATAATTTTTAACTTAAAATAAGAGTCAACATTTGGCGTTATAATTATATGAAAACTTTCAAACATTTCCAGGAGAAGACTAAAAGTCTGAACAAATGGATTCAAAAACATATATTTAATTCATTGAAAGCAAATTGCTACATAAACAACCGCAACAGGAATGGGAAAAGACAAATTACTATCCTGCACAAATAAATAGCGCTTTTTCTGTCTTTTAATTTTTTTTTTTTTTTTTTTCCAATTCCTAAGAATCTTTGAATTCACATTTTTACACTAATCATTTTACTTTCTATCACAGGAAATGATAATAGACAGAGAAATACATCATGAAACAATACTTGTACCTGAAATGTATTGAGTTATCGAGGGTACACACACGTCGTGGAGTTATACTAAGATATTACGAAATAGCAAAGAGATAAAATCAAACAAAAACAAAACTAATTTCCTAGAAATACAAATTGAAATACAAATTAAGCACACACAAGCAATTTCAGTCTCATTTTCTGGTAGTTTCACGTTTTTATGTATCGAAAAAGATATTAAGTAGAGGTAATGTCCAGAATAACTTAGCATTAAACATACTGGGAACTGCTGTGAAGATTGGAGCTTCACTCTTTTTATCGTACAAGAAGTTGGTATTTGTTTTGATAGTTAAGGAGAAAGAGAATGTGACTTCAAAATAATACCAAATGTGTTCATTAGTGAGTAGTACCGTATAAAATAGAAACAGTTGCTGATAAGTTGCATATATATACATTTTTATTCTTTTTTTTCCTTGAGAATTAGTGGTTTTGTTAAACGCAAAACATGGATGTTTTTGACTACAATAAATAGAGGCTTTGACTAGATCATGGCGCAAATTAAAAGTTGAAACACTTGAACAGTGGATTGTATCTAGATATCCATAACAAAGGTCATCATCATTTATATAGAAACCGGTGATTATTTCAATAAGCAATGTGTCATTGTTACGTGACTATACCAACTAATGATTGGATGACATACAATTCATGTCAGTGCTCCGAGACATAATTGATCAATCGAGGAGACACAAGTGTTTCCATCTCCCGACTGTCTCTTGCTTATCTTAGATTTATAGAAGATTTAAAGATTATATCACTTGAGGCACAATTTCCACTTCTTGGATTATTGTCAAAAATGTGTACGTCATAATTTCCTCGTGGTGTATCATTATCCAGAATCAAAACCTGAAAGAAAATTATTGGAAATTTGTGAAACTTATAACTAACCAGCTGTATATGTATGCAAGTATGTTCTTATATATATATATATATATATATATATATATATATATATATATATATATATATATATATATATATATATATATATATAATATATATATATGTATGTCTGAAGATATATCTGTATATATGTATATATATATATATATATATATATATATATATATATATATATATATATTCATCAGTGCACCCATGTCTATTTACACATCTGTATTCCTCTCTATCAATCAATTGATCCGTGTATCCCTGTCTATATATCTATCGGTCAATCCATCTATCTATCTATGTATCTATGTATCTATCTATCCATCCACCTATCTATCTATGTATCGATCTATTTCTCTTTCTCTCTCTCTCTCTCTATATATATATATATATATATATGTATATATATATATATATATATATATATATATATATATATATTTATATATATATATATATATATATATATATGTATATATATATATATATATATATATATATATATATATATATATATCAGTCTGTTCCAATTTATCTATCCATTTCTGTGTGTTTTCCTATGAATGTATTTACTTAACTTTTAACTCTACTTTCAGGAAAGCTATACACCCAATAATAACAAACGAGCAAATTCATCTCCCCTTGCAATACGCACCAGGGAAAGTCGAGGCTCGAATAATCACCACAAATTTAGCATGTCAAATATCACTGATAATAAGCAAAAATCTCCTCATTAATTTTTTTTCAATTGAGATATCTTGAATTTAGTGAAATAATTACTTTTGTATTTCATTGCTCAGTTTGTTTCATGTTTTTAAATCAGTAAAATTTCACCGTACGAAAATTATTTCCCTCCACAAGACTGTCATATTGTGTAGCCGTGACGATAATCCATTTCAAATGCAAGATTTTCACAATATGTAAAATAAAGATTTTTTGCTTTAGTCTTTTTTTTCAACGTGGTTTTATATACATTATACAAAAACAAACTTCACAGCAACCTGTGTAAGACAGCAGGAATTTGTTCCATTCTGCAACCATGTGTCCGTGTATACATAGAAAATTGTGATCTGATTGTAATCCTGGCGATGACTTGACAGGATAAAAAACGAATTAGGACTAAAATGCAGGATAATATATATATATATATATATATATATATATATATATATATATATATATATATATATATATATATATATATATATATATATATATATATATATATATATATATATATATATATATATATATATATATATATATATATATATATATATTTCTGCTAACTTGTAATTGAACAGCATATTCTTGTTATTAGTATTCTATACAAAGTCCAAAATAAAATAAGACACACGAAGTTCAAAGTCGGGTTTTGGATCGTTTTTCCACGAAAATATGAAAGTACTCATTCTAGGTTGACTAAGTTTTCGTTGGAAAATTTCAACAATCAATCACAAAATATCCCTTTAATAATCAATAGAAAGGTCTACAACCGATGCATCTTGTAGAACCCAGCGAATCTCGAGGACATTTCAAGTGAAACAATATATGCTAACATGATGATGGCGATGATGTTGAAAATGATGACGACCACAGATAAGGCGATATCTGACGTACTCCGAAGTCTGGTGTTGAGATAGTCTATTATTGATTGATAAGAACAAAAACAAGAAAAGTAAGTCAAGTATGGGTTTCTGTTGGAGGCAGTTGGTTCAAAAAGTATATACCAATATAACAAAATGCAAAGGGTATAAAATCATTCGTCTATGCTTATTCTGTCACACTTTTTACATCATTATACGATGACTGGTCAGAAAAAGGTTTTAGAAAATCGTTTTTTTCTTTCAAAACTTTTAGTTAAAACAACTTAATCGATGAATTGGAAGTCGAGGATTTCAAATCGAATTCCTCATGATATTGCAGCAATGGATAGAATTTTTTTTCTTATTCTAAATATCAACCACAAGAATGTAATTCATCTTTGTGAACACTTTCAATGCATTCACAGACAGTCGCCGATTTATGAATCATCGACAATATAAACAGGACTATCAACAAACACTGCACATGTGGACGATTGTTTTAGGGGTGTTAATGACCAGAGCTGTTACAATATCTTAATTAGAATGTGTTTGGTGTTCGTTACATAGGAATTCTATATTAAAGGCCGACTGACCATTATTAAAGAGGAGTCAGACATCTTAATCCCTGAGCAAGTTCATACCTAAGCTACGTTAGTTAAAATTAACTTCACGTTAATAACTTTGGGGAAAATTTGAACCAGTCTCTCTACACTGCATTATAACCAATCTGGACTCTCTAGCCTTGGGAAGCAATTTCTCGAAAGAAAAGTTCCAAGTGAAAACATTCAACTGAGCATAAACATCAAATGGCCATTTTCAGAGAATGGGAACGCTCTAACTTGGAAAAATGATATATCTTTCCTTGATTCATTTTAGTGAGTGTTAACATAGTCATTCCAAGTAAATATTGATTGCAAATCAACTATATCTTGATATCAAATAACATTTGTTATGGGCAACAAAAACGTTCTGAGACCAAATAATGCAAACTCAGAGTTGTCAGCTTTCCTGAATCTTTCAGAAAAACAATGTAATGTTTTAAGTTTTTATTTTATGAGTATCTGGACACATACTGGTTATCTTCCCTTATCAGTTAATTGTTCGAATAGAAAGTGGAAAAGGTTTATGAATGACGAGAGTGCTTTGTGTGCCATCCCAAAGTAAAGGAATGTTGTTCTCACACATTCTTACTACTTGGTCAAAGAATGGTGTCTCTCTTCCGCTTAAGCAATCCCTGTGGTTGCACCAACAAGCTAAGTTAATGTACTCTAAAAGCTATGGTTGGTCTACTGACACCAAGATTACCCTGTATATGAGAATCTGTCAGATGTACTATCACCAGCTTTTGCTTCTAAGTAGGTCAGGGATAAAGTTTCACACAAACACACTTCCAGTTGCTTAGTTTCATGTTGATTCCTCATCAGATCAATGTTTCTAGTGGACACTGTATTTCGATCCTGAATTCCAATTTTGTCAGATATAGTAACACCGTTCATATCCTATATACCTCGCTCAGTTATTGAATCAAAAAATAGTTTCAGTAGGTGTATTTGCATTAGGAATAACAAAGGTCTACTGTATAACTTACTCTCTGTCTTTCTGTCTTCCTAATTTCAATCAGCGCAAAGTTGTTATTCTGGAAGCAGAAATATCCTCCTAAACATATAGACTTGGCACCTCACCAAGTTTCCCTATTTCTGTCATGTCGCTGTCAGAGTATCATATTTTTGTTATTACAAGTGCCCCAAATCACTCTAATGAGGCATAACTTGTTGTGTTTCTCACATTCCAACATCTAACCACGACATGTTGATCGATTTTCCTCTCCAAAACTATTTTTTTTTTCATGAGTCGTAAATTGCAGGTAATACAAATCTTTGGTCTTATGGTTGTAAAATACAGTAGTTAACCATGGAATATAAAGGCCCAAAAAGATAAATACAGAGCGTATAGTAGTTTGTTTTTAATCCGACACTAGGCTGTCAAAAACGTTTGAGCGAAAATAGGATGAAATTAAGTCAACCTGATTCACGAAGTTATCATGTGCAATATTAGGATGAAAAAATGCGTTATTGTAAGACAATTGAATTGGATGATAATAACAATACTTTCTGTAGCCTCTGTATTGCTTTGTAGGGCGATTATATGAATGAATTCAGCTCCAATATTTGTAGGACCAGGGATTGTTCTTACTTTGAGTTTACGTTATAAGAATTAGCATCGACGTTTTTTTTTATACATATTAATATCATTTTCTGATATAGACGACTTCAAATCTCTCGCCCACTGAATTAAATTGTTGATAAATAATCATAACATATTTCTGCGGGGATAGACAATAGGTAGTTGTGAAGTTGGGTTGAAATGCTGACGAGTAATTTGTGGTGGAGTCTTTGAAAGTATTCGAGGTGCGATAATGATGCACTGGAAAAACCAACAGACACAATAATATGCTCATACTACATTCATTTCCTGCACATCATTAGAGTGATACTGCATATGTTTCGAGCAGTGTTTTGTTCGCTTTGTAATCAATCATTCATTTTTTTGTTATGATTGAACATATTTGAAGAAAAAAAAACTGCAATTTTTTATAACCCGAACTAATAGAATAATTTGTCATTGAAGTTAGAATCTCAATAAAGTGTTACCCCACTACTCTGCTTAGTAATGATTGTCTATAGAGTTTGTTATCCAAAATCTCACAATAGTGAGCTTCATTGGGATTCAAAACACGGACACTTGAGTCATACTGGGATTGTTGGGTACAGTTACTAGATTTTGAACGAAAAAGTTCGTATTCCTCACTTGAATCAAATGTATCATGTTTTCACATTCTTAGCAGGAGAAATTCTCTATATTGATTGTTTGATACCATGAAGAATACAAAATTGTTCGGATGTCGAGATATGCGATCAAATTTGTAGAAATTAATTACCATTGATTAGATTTTAAGCTATTGAGTTTTTAATCATTTTTAAAGAACTTGTACATAGTTGGGAATACATTTTTAGGGAAAATATATTGAATAAAGAATTTTATTGTGTTCAGATTCATGCTATTGGTTTTTCAATGAGATATTGGATCATTGACTTGTAAATTATGTCGTAAGGTTTACAGCTCCATAGTTAGAGGGAAAAAGTGTGTTAAGAACGTAAGCTACATAACTAATGTGGAATAAGTACTTTATCCAAATTTTGTCAGCCACTCAACGTAATCGGATCAGTAAAGTTCCCTTGGTAGACTTCTTGATGCTTCCATTATGCATTCACATCATGTTTCAAGGACATGGATACATTATTTAAACTATTTTCAAGCATTTTCCTGCCTATCCATTCGGTGGGCTTTACCATCCTAGTAGATGATGTTAACAGCTTCCGTGTTATCTACTACATAGGAAGTTAGATAAAAAAAAAAAGAAAAATGAGGATAGTGTGATCGTTCCAACTACTATATGATGTTATTTCTGAGCACAAAGCTGCTGCATGACAGATCTTGCAGCAGTAAAAGTATATTTGCACACATTAAAACATCTCATATTGTGGTTGTTTTCATAATCAAAACAGCCCGTATACATGCAAAAATTCATATATGATATCAAAGGCACCCTTTCTAAACTTATGCTGCAACTCAGTCTCCAAATAGAACTGGAAGAAAAAGAGGAGAATTTAATCACTTGCATTTATCAACACGTTACTCACTATCAAAGCACCAGCTCACCTAATTATGAGTGTGGTCCCTGGAAGTATGAATGTGAGTGAGTAGTTCAACCAAGCACACTCTATATTGTTTCTTGCTAGACACTTTCAAGCACAACTATCAACATATGTTTTCCAATGTTTTTCTTGGTGCTTAGTGGCTGAATAAGTATGCATATACGGTTGCATAAATAAATTATATGGCTTGAAATATGAACATTTACTCCCTATCATATTCAGTTCAAATTTGTTATCTTGATTTTTTTTAAGTCCTTGCAAAAAACATCTGTTTTATTAAGTGTTCAATCCACTTCGTAGTTTAATGGCTACTTTTTTTTCCAGCTGTGTCATTTTTCTTCAAATCATGGTCCATTATTGTAAACGTATAAATCATATATCAATTGATCGAACAAAGCATGCAGCTAAAATATTTTGTGTACAGATAATTACTGCTTTGATAAATGTATGCGGGAATAAGACCGAGCATCAGTCCAACTAACAGCGTGCAATATATCTTCCTGTTTGTTTTGCATTGATTACACACATGGCTTTCCAATAAACCGGATGCTATCACTCTCCTTCATTTATTCAACCTGGTTCGTTGTGTTTGGTTCATTTTACCAACTAATAATTATAAATTAGGAAGTGATACCAACACTTATAAGTGATACCAACACATATAATCACAAAATAGCAGGGCTGTACCTCTTTTCAAATTGAAGCAGAGCATGTAATCCGGAAACCTGACATTTGATTAGGCGACAGTAATAACGACTTGCTTCAGCGGGCAGCATACGAGCGAAAAAAATGTGCGTGAGATTCTGCAGTACAGTGAGACTTAGTGATATGTTCTGAAATATGTGACACTTTTTTACGAGTTTGATCCCTCGTCATAAGTTTTGAATGGTATTTTATATCAAGGAAGTTCTCCGTTGAACTTACAAAATATTTCAACCTCCGCTCAAATTTAGATCATGATAGATTACCATCCAGGCTTCTAAAAATTCTGCCTCGATTCTTCGGTCTGAATCAGGAAAAAAAGATTCCAGACTTGCTTATGAGTGGGAATGCATTGCTCAGAGATACGGGTCAGGTTACAAGTGTCCATATTTGCATTAAATTGCAGTAGATTAAACCAAGGCAGCCAACTCGGAGTATGATTCGTGAGTTTGATCTGCAGGTACAGGTTTACTTTAATACGACAAAGTTCATTACAGCATAGATCGCAATATGAGGAAAACTTACTTGATATGACAAAAATATCAAATTTCCAGTCAATTAGAACATATTTACATGGATGTTCACATATAATCCATATTTAACTAACAAATATCCATGAATTATTTCCTAAACGGTAATTCCATGTTCTGAAAAAAATTAACGGGATAAGGAAATGTCAATGGGGTCAAATTATGAGCAAAAAGCTAAATGAAAATCCATAACAGCATGATATAAAAAAAAATAATGGATGTACATCCCCCGAAGGACTTTTAAGGTGCTGTTATGGATCAATTTTGTCGTTATGAATATACTTGATAGAAAGTGCATTATCAATAAAAACGAAAATGTGCAAGCAAGGGTAGCTTTTTTTTGCCCCATCAGAGTCTAAAACTTGATGTATAGGTTATAGTGTATAAGTGCACTTTTATATACAACTTCTCCAATCCTCATAATGATTTCAAGTTCATAATTCATTGATGAGACGATCCTATTGAATCTCGTTCCGTTTCTCTGTTATTTCAAACGTCATTATATACATCGTTTACTAAATCCAGTTTTCTGAAACAATAAACTGAAACTTCATGTGCTGTTGATGAAAAAATATCTCCGAAGATTTACAGAATCTGAGTATTTGACATGAAACAACTATAAGAAGTCAAGTTTTATCTAAAAATGTCCTTCACTATTTAGAGAACACAAATGCATATGGACTTGATATTAACTGACATTGCACACAAAAGGACTAATACATGTGCCAACCTCTAAACACTATCAATAAATACAGTAACATCAAATCAATATTGCTTCATTTTTTCAAAACATGACTCTTTAAAAAAATTAGTGTTGTTCCATTGTTCCTCTCTGTTTTGAATGTCAAAAGTTGTATTTACGTTTATTTTGTCGCACTGTAGACTTTTGTAGGAAAACATTCCCAAATGATGGCAATAGCAGATGAACTAAACGCCTTGAAGATGGGATTCATACTAATCACTGGTAATAAAACTGTTGAACAAAACTTGAGAGAACATAAATATTTTTTTCCGAAAATTATCTTAATAATTTTTTTCAATGATATACGAATGAATATTTGAAGATTAGTGACGTTTTGATTCAAGTTCCAATCTAATCAGGATGATTCATAGATATGAGATATGTATAATAAGGGGGTAAAATTTGAGTTGAAGGTGAAGAATTTCATTATGATAATAAACAAATAAAAATAATGATGATAATAAAAATATGGTTTGATTATACAATTTCTACCTTTCACAGCGGTAAATGCAGATAAAATGCTGTCTTCCAACATCGGAAATCAAAGGAAGACCCCTTGGTGCAAGCCAAGACTTCCAACCACTAGGGCACCATGATTTCGAGTCTTGTCGAGGTTATACAACATTTTTTGTTTCCCTGTTGAGTGAGTAACGCATGAATTGGAAGTATCAACTAGGATATATTACAAGTGTTTCATGTGATTGAACTGTCAAACGCAAAATGTTCATCTGGTTGACTTTATCGCTTGATGCATATTTGAATTACATCCCGAACATGATATTGTTGGTTTTATTTTGCCGTTGGTCAACATTTCTTGCATATTACGGTAGGGTCAAACTTTGCTAAAAATCATTCACAGTCACAGACGTCTTAATCGATTGACTCAAGACGCTTATCAACTGAATGGATCCCAAATTCGACCCATCCAACGATAAATGACTGTACAATTCTTCCAGTGCAACCTGTTTCTATTCAAGGGGAAACCTGGTCAAAGAAATGGTGACGTGACTTTCATTCAAACGGGGAGATACCCTAAATGATTCTCTTTTGAGTACACACACATCAGTTCAAGCTGAACATTGATGTATTTCACTAATTATCAGATTCAATAATCGAGGAAATAAAAGCATTCCTAATTAGTCAGGAAGAATTTATGAGTATTCACAGATTTTCCATTTGGGATATTGTTATGCATGGTTTAATCGCAAAACTGTATTTTGTCAAATAAAAGCATTCAAGGGAGTTGAAAAAGGCGTTAACTCCAGCTGATTCAGGTCGCTCACACTTTCAGAGTGACATGTGTACCTTTAAGCAATCTCACATCACTCCCCCCTTAACTTAATGTTTTATTTCCCTGGCCAAAAAATGAATGTGCCCCGTTATAGTGGTGAAAGTTTAAACATAAAAATGAACCATTGAATTCTGATGAAACCTGAAAATGACACAGAATGATTAAAGGCTGAATTTATTGAGTTTGCTTCGAATGGAGATGAAAATGATTTCCTTAAGAATATATTATTAGTTTGATAAGAAGTTCAATATAAAGTGAAACCTGATATAGTAAGTCGACTCCCCAAAAACTTTAATAGTACACACACTCTTTTGAAAGGGCATATACACTCCAGTGTACAGCTTTTCCTTACTAAAGCCAGCACTAGTCTTTTTGGTATAGTATTTTTTTTGGTGTGAATACTTGTGTATAGTTTCCCAGCAATGGACACTCATGCACACATAAGTGTGTGTGTGCATGTGTGTGTGTGTGTATATATATATATATATATATATATATATATATATATATATATATATGTGTGTGTGTGTGTGTGTGTGTGTGTGTGTGTGTGCGTGTGTGTGTGAGTGTGTGTGTGTTTCCATGCAAAAATCATACTTTTTTTCAAACTCTGCTATTCTAAAATTATCTCATTCGTTCTTTCGACTTGGAAAGTGAATATGACCAGCTGGGAATAAATAGATAGATAGATATTTCATTTACAGACTACAAAGATTCGATATAATAAGGATATCGAGCCAAAGGATCATCCATTTACCTATGTATTTATCAGTTAGCTGATGGCATTTGACTTTACATAAGTGTAAATGTCATGCAAATCTATACAATATATAAATGTAGCTCACACTAACAGAAATATTTGACAAGCCTGGGAATATGTATTAGTTTCTGAATATAAATAGGGAATTAATTTATAACCATTACACAACAGGAAAGTTTCACATTTGTTCGTATACGTAGTATTTTGACTCAATATGGTATATCAGTGTTAAGAGAAATATTCCAGAACTCATGTCTATAAATAAATCATTCAATTTCAAGCATAGCATGATGGGGAAAGGACAAGTCAATGTTCAGTAGGCCTTTAACGATTTGAATAGAGGGAGAGATCACTCAAATAAAACTTGGGCGATGCAATATGCCCAATAATAATTTTATCAGTTTTACATCATTTAATGTCCAGAATTCTGAAATCGTAACTAGACAAATGACCTTTAGGGTAATCAAAGGATTCAAATGCTGTGTTATTGTGTTGACATGCTTCCCTGTGTGATGTATACTGACTCTTATCGATTGCCTTGGGCACTTGTATGGAGAACTCTGTAAAGATCGCCGGGATGATAGCAGGTAAGGAGCAAAACCAAATCAGATTCTCTGGCTTTTATGATTTCATGATGTACCCATCAAATAGTGATGGCCGATTGAAAGGAAGAAGCACTTTCGAAAGAAAATTATTGGTATAAAGTCAAAATAAATTTGTTGTCTTCTACAGCATCTCATCACAATAGAATAAATGCATATACACGGCTACTGCATGTCAAACTCCATGAAAAAAATGAATAAAAGATTCAATGACTTCCTCTTGATAGTTTCTCTGACTTATCTTCCTTGTCATTTGACTTTTCAAAATTACTTTACACAGCAATAATAGCATATTGCCCCAAAGACTGTAAAATGTACCCATTCTTAACTTGCATCCCTGATATGGATACAACATTAACAGCAGGGTAAAAATGAGTATCGAATTACACATATTTTTGCGCTGAATGCGTTTCTATAAACTTTTTTTTTGTTGTTAGTTTGATTGTATTTGTAATGTAGGTATCATTATAATCAACAAGTTCAAATAAATTGTGATGTTTGCAAAAAATGAACGCAAATATATTCAGGAAAACAAATCAACGTAACCAATAAAATTAGCTTTTTTGCATTTATGTTGTGCAGAGATAATTAAACAAAATTCGAATGAAATAAAACTCAAGTTCAAAAGCCGCTTGAAACACTGATAGTTGATCGATGTAGCCTAACTCACACTGCAAATTGATCTCCTGCTGAAAACAAATCCTGGAAATTAATTTTCCGAAAAAAAATTATTTTGCTATCAAACACAAACTAAAGATATCGATTCATCTTGAACATACATTGCAAATCTATCCAACTCTATATTGAAGATGAATTTAAAAAAAAAAAAAATTTCTGCAGGCATAACAGGACTAAATATTTCCGTCCCTGAGTTCCATTTGCGCAGTCCGTAGGTGTGATATTTTCATAGCTAGCCAGTCAGGCTGACAACCATCCCAGTTAAATATATGTTAAACATATATATATGATGACAGTTTCGACTTGAGGTTTCTAATAAAGCAGAATGATGTTTGAGGATGTAACCTAACCATAAATGCGTTATTTTTTCACACTTATTTATCCTTGAAATCAAGTGATTGCTATTCCAATGAAATGCTTCATGTTTATTTGATCTTTTCCATTTCATATTACTGCTTTTGTTCAACAAAATACATTTTTTGTGATTAAACAATGCATAACAATATTCCAATTGGGAAATCCGTGAATGTACATCAGTTCTCCTTGACTGATTAGGAATACTTTAGCATGGCCTCCATTATTGAATTCGATAATTGATGAAACAGAATAACTTCCAACAAATCAATGTTAGTGCAAATTAAATTCGAGAAAGTTTTCTTTGATGTAGTAATCATATTAGCTCTTCGGAGACATGAAAGAGAGGGGATGAAGAATAAGATACGGTGACTTATATTTGATTGGAACGTAATTCCTCAAGAACAAACAATGCACTTTGATTTCAAATTAACATTATTCTTGGAGAAAAATATAGACTTCCCAATGTCTATGATAGATATAAGTGTATAATGTCCGTAATAAGTATCACTACATAAACATACGCACAAACACAAACACGTACTTATTAAGTGTGCATGAGTGTGCATAAAAATGTATACATACATATAAAAACATACTCTCTCTCTCACACATACATATGCATTTATATATACATATACATATGTGTTTATACATATATATATATATATATATATATATATATATGTGTGTGTGTATGTATATATATATATATATATATATATATATATATATATATATATATATATATATATATATATGTATGTATGTATTTGTGTGTGTGTGTGTGTATGTGTGTGTGTGTGTCTATTGGATTGGTGGATGAATTAAATGAAATCTTCCCTCATCATTTTATTAAACCAAATGAATGGCTACTCAGAGTAAATTTACCCCAGGATGTTGACTGGAATCCTTTCCTCGATTTCATACTAATTCCATGAAGAAAATTATCTCAATTTGAATTTTATAAATCTGCCATGTACCAGATGCGTTATCAAATATTTATCTTAAAATCCAATAGTTAATGATACAGGGCTACCCTCGATAAAATAATGGATAATAAACTTCACCTCTATCACTCAATGTTTTATCTACAAAATCATTTTTTTTAACTCTCAAACAGAGCCGTACATAAAAAAAATGTTAAATTTGCTGATTTGTAAACTTATGCTGAGTTTGTCTCTTATTCTGTCTAGTAACGTTTGTGCTTGCTCTTTTCGTATGTTTCTTTTTTGTTTGTTTATCCTCTTACCTATTGCTTATGTTCATAGTAAACCGACAAAGGCAAGAGAAATACATCATTCATTGATAACTCCCCTATTCTCCTTCTCTTATACTTCATGATTTCTTTTGAGTGACTAACTCGACAGAGAATATCTTTTCCCCTCCAACCGACGTTTCAACAGTATTGAATAATCCAAGTGTTGATTTATCCTCAAAATCTCCGTGAAACAATGGCAAGTTAATGTTATAAGCAGTGCCTGTAACGGAGAAGCACTCATTTCAGTCTCATACAAACTTTTTAAGTTTTTTTTTCCTTTTTTTTTGTATCAACCAAGTCAATTTGTAGTAGAGTATGGATTTTAGTTCTTCTGCTATTCTATATATTTGAAAATGAACATTTAGTGTAATCTTTGGTGATTGTACTGGTTTCTGTTCTGAGTATCATTATTAGAAATGATAAAGATAAAAAAAAATTACTCCCTACCATTCAATTCCATTTTTTCTTTCCAGCAAAACATGTGGGCCATGAAGAACTTGTAATTTCCGATATGATACATTTATTAAAGTTCAGATTTGACTGTATGTATCATTTGCATTTCCAAAAGATGCTTATGGCCATTCAAGAGATTAGAAAAAAATGCAACAGGCTTGCTGATTGTGATCCCAAGAGAGGATTAGGAAGTATGCATCGATAAATGTATGGATTCACCCTTTGAAGAGTATCTTGGTGTCATTGGCTCAAACAGGCCTCCTCTTCATTGAAATTAAATTGCTAGAAAATTAATATCAAATTAGTGGAAACTGTCCAGACAGACAGCAAATTGTACGAATGTTTGTTATTTTGAGACAAAGAGATTGCTCTCATGTTTTTTACTTACTTTCCTCCACTTGCAAGGTTCATTAAAATCCATTTCTTAATATATTTTTACTTGTTCCTTAATGAAGCTGTGTTTGTTCTTTCTTTTTTTTTTTTCGCTGAGGAATTAAAAAAAATCGTCTAGACAAGCAATTTCACTTGACATTTTCACAATGATCAGCCAAGGAAATGAATATAATAGGAGACTATTAGTCTAGCATTGCCTGACATTCTGAACTGAAGCAATTCAATTATGTTTTGACTGACTCTTTCGACCATTTTGTAACTTTTTATTAGAACATGTTAGGCCGACTCAATCTCAAACCATCGGAGGAAAAAGGAACGATTCAGAATAAAGTAGCTATCTTCGATGCAATGGATATTGGAAGTTACCCCTCAGGAATTCATTAAAGGTAATCAACTAAAAAAAGTATGATTGAATGCAACAAAATTTGAAGATACAGATCCATCACATTTTTTCATAGAATCAATATCAGGAAGACAAAATCCTATGTAAATTCAATAACATTCATCGGTTTCCTTTCGGGAGTGATTTTATATCTGCTCATCTCCACTCAGCCCAAACATCGTACTCAATATATTGTACTGGGGTCCATTTAAAATAAAAACTGGGTGGAAAAAGTAGGTAAACGGCAGCCATTATTTCTAAAACAACACTAAAATGATTCCTGAGTCAAGTATTGCTCAATATCTAACTTCTATTTGGATAATTTGGAATAGAAGAAAAGTTACAAAATATCAAACTAATGTCTAATAGTTACTCAATAGGAAATATTACATGAGTGAAACCTTTTTGCTGCATGTTGTGTCGAGGATGATCAATTAAAAAACAGGAAAAATAGCGGTAAGTGGTTAATCTCGCTTTCCATTGGACCAGTAAAAATGTTTGATAAAAAAAAAATCAAGAACAAAAAATCAACTGATTTTACGTAAGGTAGCATTCCAACGTTAAATTTAAACCTGATCATGATAAGGGGTAAATTATTGATTTTCAGCGCTCTGAATCCATTAGTGCGGCTTGTATGGATGGTACATATATAAATACATGCACATATTGACAGTCAGACAAACCTAAAAGCGTGAAAAATGTATAGACATAAGTTTGGTGACAGATTTGGTTTATGGTTTCTAATTACATACAGCTATATACCAACACCAGCATCAATAATGACTGTATTCGCACTTATGTATATTTGATGATGACTGCTTCCAAAAGATTATAGAGGGGAGGCAATTTCTCTTCAGTATAGGCATTAGGTCACTCTTGAAACCATGATGTTGATGATAATTTTCACAGCAGTGTTTATCACAAGAAAGTCGGCTCACTTAATGACGTAGGTTTAAAGTAGTCAGTAGTATGATTAACACAACGGGTTCTTTTGACTGGGTATGTGTGCGTGCCTGAACGTTTATATCAGTCAGAATATTTTTCAGACATATTTATACTTTACATTCATGTATTGAATTTATTTTATTTTCAAAGCTGTTACAAGATGAACATTCATGGGGAATATACTTACTAATGTGAATTTACGTACTCTTATTCTAGAATGTTTGTTCACTTGAAAAGTAAATTCATGAAAGGGGGTATAGCATAGTTATTGACTCACATGAAATATGATTGTCATTTACTCAAAAGAAAGAGGCACCATCAAGAAGCTACTTGTGTCTTTTTTGGAGTGACATCATTTAAGGTGCATGTTACCTTTAGGAGCTGAGACAGACGAAACGTGTGATTGAGAAGCTTTGGACGGTTAAAGACGTAACCAGTGCGAGGGCAGCAACGAACTATAGTACATTGCTCACTAATGTATGAAAAAAAAAAACATTGAAATTGAATATTTGACAAGGATGTTTTGTTTGCTATTTTCCATGATGGTTACAAATCTTTGTCATTGATGCATCTGGATGAAGGTTTTGCTTGTACGTTTACAGTTGCTTATATTTTGAACACCGTCGTTTTTGTCCAATAAATTTACAAAAAAATCTCTTCAAGGAATCGAATTATTGAAAAATAGTTTTTATCTATGATTTCGCTGGCGTTTTAACATCTGAAAAAAAAGAGTTCATTATATATAGAAACATGTGGATTCTTAACACTTAATTGCTACTAGTGGATTCTGCCAGATGAAGTCCTCAAAGTTATGAACACCCTTCCCCCAAATATCAAGAAAAATATTATTAAAAAGGACCTGCCAAGTCTTGAATACCTGGTAAAATAAACATATACACAAGCAAATATACATATATATATATATATATATATATATATATATATATATATATATATATATATATATATATGTTTTTATATGAATATATCTATATATATCTATATGTATTTATATATATATACACACATATACATACATATATACAGATACACACCCATGTACATATTATATATAATTATACACACACACACACACAGACACATACACATATATATATATATGTATATATATATATATATATATATATATATATATATATATAGATATAGATATAGATATAGATATATATATATACAATGTAACTATGTAACTCTTCTGGAACTATCACATGATTATAAGCTGATTTATGGTTCAGGAATCCAATGTAAATAATTAAATATATGTGATTATCATTTAATTAATTGGCGAATAAAAAGTGCACGCTGACAATGAATATGATTTTGGTAAAATTTATCCCTTTATATATCAAGTATATGCATCTATATATCTATTCATAGGCATATTTGTATCTCCAAACGGCAAATTCATTTAACTTAGACCGGTGAATTCACACTAGTGTCAATGTTGTCACATCAGTGTGAATTTGTTCCCTTTTAAGGATTTTTTCCTTATATAAATAGCCTTTCTTTACGGCTATCAATTACCGAATTGAAACTTGAAACAGTTGAGTACTCCGTACAGTTTCTTTTATCGGTATTTGAACATTGATGAAAGGAAAGATTTCAATAACTGATTATTCAAAATCTTAAAAACCTTCACAACTTCACAGTCTGTAGTTTAAATAACAAAGTACCTATTTGATATCTCTATTGTCCCTACAAATATTCCATTTTTTTAAGAATTTAACAAAGTATCAATTGAAATGCTTTTTAAACATCATGGAATGAATATACAATGGTGTGGTTTTACGGGACCATAAAATATCTTCAATGTTCCCATTAATAACATTCTAACAAGTTCGTAACCTCATGTTAACCAAGATGAAAAAGAGCCGTGTTTTTATGCTTTTTCATGAGAGGGTCGAAAATAAGGGTTTTTTTTTAATAAAAATCACAAAAATGTTCCATAATCGACTGACTTTTCTCCCAAAACACGAATTTGAAAACTCTTGGTAGAATGATCTGCCTGTGTTGTGCTGACTATTCCAATGGTTGGGAAATAATAACAGTATCAGGTAAATCCTAACACTAACAGATACAACACGTAATTTATCAAAGGATACATTTTCAAAAATGTTATTCGATGTGTATCTGAGAAAGTATATACTGTTTGGCCATACCAAATTAAATGCTTTAAGACAAACTGTGTTATATATATTAGTTCATGCACGAACCAAGAAGTTAAAACGCATTCAACAAGTTCAGTATATAGATGGGTGTCTGCCTGCAAATACCGGGTGTAAGCAGCTGCCTATCACGGAGTAATTCCCTGAGGATACCCAGTGAATCATCTTAATGGCAGAGACTGATTCAAACACCACGCATACAAAATGCATTACCTCCCCCCATCATATTCTGGCTGCACAGGGTGCAAGAAGTGATTATTGAAACAGTTCACAAGTGCCAGTAACGTGAAGATGAAAGACTGTGGTTGGTTTGGATTTTTAAAAAAAGATGGTTAAAAACTAACTTGAAGAAGGACCTGATCCAAGCGTAAGGTTTCTGTGATTGATACTTTGGGGTTACTTGAAGGTATTTGATTTTCTTACACAGCCATCTCTTGCTGGAAACAAACTGAATGTACAGGAGTTTTGAAAAAAAGCTGAAAGATTTCGTATCAATACCGTGGAATTGTCTAACTACTTAATTCAATCCGTTTTGAAAACAGATAGAAATAATGCACATGTTATTGGCATGAAATAATTCAAGACGAAATGAAAGATAACGTTGGTATAGTTTTTGAAATATTCAAGTATTTGTTCCAATATCCAGATGTATACCAATAAGTTTAATGCCTAATGATGCGAAAATAACAAAAACATCTGATAGAACTAATATATATTTTTTAATGTTATCTCCTTTTCTGCAACTGCCTAAAACCTGATCCAACACTTTTCCTATCATCATAAGGATTAAAAAATTATTGAATTAAAATAACGAATCGAAATCCATTCATAACTTAGGAAAGTTACACAAATATTGATCGATTAAAAGACGAATGTTGGTTTTTATGATTAGCTAACTTTAGTTTTCGGTCGTGTTATGTCATCACATAGCTAGAATAATTAGGACTGCTCATGGTTTATTTAATGTAAGTAATTACTTTCAAATCAATTATTAATGTTACATTTTGAATAAAAAGAAATCCATTAGGTGAATTATTCTAAAAATGTGTGTACTCAGATAACATTTCAGATAATTAATTTTGCTCTAATTGTTATTTCACGCTTACTGACATCAGGAAGCACTTTTTGTTCAAGGTATTTTAAGTTTAATTAACATTATTAGCATGGTTCCTAGAACATTTCAATTTTTTCGATCAATTTGATGATTTTTTTAACTTTATTTCTCGAATCTTAGATGATCTGGAATCGTAAATATTTTTGTAATAACATTGTAATCTTTTCTTTTCTTCTATTTTTTCTTGACTGACTATAATCCATATATAATCTATAAATTGTTGGACATTCTTTTAATCATTGAGTTCTTGATTCTATTGAAAAATAGTATTTTGACATTTTTTTTTTGACGTTTCACTATTACTTCGGGGATTGATTTGCGTGTGTTCTGTTACAAGATTCAATGTATAACACAAATTTTATTTATTTTTGGCACTCGAAACCTACCGTTGACATTGAATGGGGGTGTTTATATCTTTCAAAATAGTTTACATCTTCGAAGTCCCTTCAAAACATTAGATAAACCTTTCATTAAGGAATTTACGTAAGTTAGTCATGTTTTATCATCTCTAAATTGGTCACCATTCTTGTTTTCCCTAAAAATTATCAGAGTTGATAGATGTATTAAGTGTATATATATATATATATATATATATATATATATATATATATATATATATGTGTGTGTGTGTGTGTGTGTGTGTGTGTGTGTGTGTGTATATTTCAGCTAAATTGTAATCGTACAGCATATTTTTGTTATTAGTATTCTATACAAAGTCCAAAATGTACACACACACACACACACATATATATATATATATATATATATATATATATATATATATATATATATATATATATATATATATATATATATATATATATATATATGTGTGTATGTATGTATGTACGTATGTATATATGTATACAGCCCTTTCAAAAAAAAGTGATCAGAAAGAATAAAAATGAAAAAACACATGATTACTTCCAACATTTTCAATTCCAAACCCTATCCATCAATTGCAAGACACCATTAACCAGTCTTATACAAAAAGTAACAACACCCCCTTCCCCTGAAAATGACCTTTTTTCTTCTACTTAAACAAGCCAAACACTGACCAATATGGGAGGCATTCACCCTTGACACTGCCTTGCATAAACCCATCTCATTTCGAACCAAATTTCACCCTCATTTGCATGGATAAAAACATCCCCACCAGTTGATATTGAGGAAAAAAAACACTAACATGTTCACGTCCCCTTATCCAGCATCAAACACGTAAACAGCATCATTTCCTTGTGTGCTGCAAAAGATTTTTTCTCATCTGCAAATGATACTTGGCCCACGTCAAAATGCATCAACATACGGATAATAAATGTATTCACAACACACACAACAACACGCACATGCAGAAAGGCACACACACACACACACACACATTCACACACACACACACACACATATATATATTTACAAATATATGTATATATATATATATATATGTCTATATATATATATATATATATATATATATATATATATACATATATATATATATATATATATATATATATATATATGGAGAGAGAAAGAGAGAGAGAAAGGGAGAGAGAGAGAGGCAGAGAACTAACGTCGAATCTGGATATTATAGTATCAGAATTTTCTAGATTGTGTAATCTAACCAAAACTTATTTTAGCATTTAACGAGTTTTCCTGTTTTTACGTTTCATTTATCTATATAAAAAAGTAAATAAAACGGTTATTAAGAATATGGGAATACTTCTAAGAGAAAAAAAAATTCTTTAAAAATCACTTGCTTAGTCACGAAAGCAAAATTTTAGGCAATCAATTGACATTTCATATACAATTTGAACACGACAAATTAAAATCAAAATGTTATTACCCAAGACCGATCGAAAATTGATAGGAAAACAGTCAATTTTATCTCTTTTAGAAGTTGACGGAATCTTCAAGACTTTATATCAAAAATTGCAAATACATAAGAACATTCTGTGATTTGTATTTCACACTTAGGGCTTGAACTTGGAGATCAGTACTACTTGATTTCCCTTCCAGAATCCTTGAGACTGTGTGAATATTTTCCAGATTAAATTTCATTCACTATCCACGGCTAGGAGTGCGTCTGGTTCTTTTCATGTGATTCTGTGCTTATTTGAACTGTAATTTGGTGAGAAAGAGCACTTGTGTTTTCTGATAACCTTCAGTATCACAATATATTGAAAAAAACCTGGTTTACGCATGAAAAAATAACTTTTAAATGAGAAAAAGTCCATGGATGAGACATTCATATAATTCATCGACGCGACAGTCAAGTAAAAGCTGGTACAAGGTTAATTATCCTCATATTGTGCGGGAGATATTAGATGATAGCTTTTGATTAGATGTGGCGAGAAGATATGTTTTTAAACAAATGACCTTGCACGGCTTGCTGGAATAGTTGATAAAGGAAACGAGATCTATGAATACAATCTGTACCACATATAAAGGTTGACGCAGATATGAAAAAAAGAAAAATGAGCAAATACTGATAATTTAATAGATAAATGAAGCGTACATTTAATTCAAGAACGTTGATGACAAATAATCAGAGAACATTGAATCGATATGATGATAACGTTATTACGATCAATCGTGTGAAAAAGATGAGTACGAGTCGCAAAAAGTTGGACTTTTGTTATAATTGATAGTATAGGCGTCAAAGTCGAAGCGGAGGTGTTGACTTCTTTTGGATCAATGTGGCTTGGATCATACCAAATAAAGAATATGGAGACAGGGTTTCAGTGTGTGAGTGAAAATGTCAACGTGTGTGTGTGTGTGTGTGAGTGTGTGAGAGAGTGTGTGTGTGTGTGTGTGTGTGTGTGTCATTTTGGGGCAATTTTTTGACGTTGATAGACCATCAACAGACAGATCATGGAAGACAAGAATGCAGAGTTTTATCAATACATATCCTCAGAGATAAAGAAGATTAAGATGAATTATCGTGACTATCGGATAGTGAAGAGCATTGTCATTCCATTTATATGAGTGAGAGGTGTTTAGGTGTTTGGACCATTTGATGAAGACACGTTCGAGTCGCTGCTAGCAGTGTGTATGTGAGATGTCTCAATATCTGTGGACTGAAAATGTCAAAAATAGTGTAGTGATTGGTCATGGTGGAAGAATAGTAAGGGTTTGATCAGTCAAGAAACGAGCAAAATTATATCAATCTTAAGAAGAAGTAAAGAAAAAGGAAAAGTTGCTGGCAACAAGTAACTGGACCAGAAGGGAATCAGCAGCTGGAGTAGCCAGCACTGATGGGAGTTTTAATATGTATGTCCACGGCTTTTATAATGGGTTGTCTGAGGAATTATCCTTATGAATATCTAGTTAAAAGGAGGGTTTCGTATTTGAATATTATGTAAAAGTTTAGGTGGTGCTACAATACCTTTTTTTTACATTTTACTTTCCATTGAGTAGGTGTTGAAAAAGTCTATTATGGACTGCAGCGTATCCAACGTAATGGTATTCAGGCAAGTCAATATACTTTGCAGGCAAGTCAATATAATTTGAAAAAAATAGAAAATAAAATTGAAATAACCAGCAAAATCAGGCACTTTGTCCCTCTTTTAAAACAAAAGTTCGAATCGGGCCACGTAATATGATATAATAATAGAAACTGACTACAAATCAACTAAAATCTATCGGTGAAATGATCTTGTCATGAGAAATGTGTACGTCAATTGTTTCTTAAGACAACGTGGAGAATTTATCTGTTAAAGATCCCCCCCCCAAATCCTTGTCATGGTGTTTTCTCCTTTAATTTGGTTTATGGTTATCGTATTTATTTTAGGCAATCACGCTTTTTCAGACACGAGCAGGGAACACCAAACCCTGGACGCCCTGGGTGACCTTCTAGTTGGTACATTCAGCCAGCCCTACTCTTTCAGAAATAGAAGGGACATACAACTTATTCAAAATGTAAGCTTCTTTTTCCACGAAGAAAACTGAACAAATATCGGAATGGAATGATATTTATGCAGAGATTCCCACTATTGAAAAAAATGGGATATATTATTGACAAGTACAAGACTTATTTTCTGTACATTATTCATTTGGTTGTTGCAATCTAATAGTTGATTTAAGGTATGCCTCTGAAACTACTACTTTGACTTGGTCGACAAAAATACGAATAGACATACCTTGTTTCATGGGGTGGGATGAGGTTTTGCTCAATGATATTCACAAATTTCGTTAAGTCACTATTTAAAATCTTGGCCTTTTATCCATCAAGTTTGATATAACACAAACTTCCATTCTCCTTACTTCGTCAAAAGATCAAATTCTATTTCACTACGCCATAGTGTTGGGATACAAACGACGTGACGGAACCAGATAAATGAATAAATGAATAAATAAAGCACAATTCTTTATATCACATGATATCAGGGTTCAGTCCAGAGGAGCAACCATGTTTTTTGAATGCAAAAATTTAGTGGAAACAAAAGTTCTCTGATTACAATTGAAATATGTTTGTATATGAAATGTAACCAGTGAGAGGTTGATTCTTATTGATCACTTGATTTTTTTCTTCTTTGTTATGTTTGATCTTGTGAGAAACGGAACCAGCTTCAGCCTCTGACTTAAATATGGAACGAAATGGTTGAGTCTTTTAGAATCGCCATTTGAAAAAAAAATATTTGTATCAATCATCGAGTTTATTTCCTTTTTTTCATGAAAAGTCATTAACATTCCATCTCTTCCAGGACTATGAAATCTCTTCTTCCAATCTTTGAGAAGAGCCATCACCATTGCAGCTTTCGTTGAGACTATACAATCTCTTCGTACAATCTCAAAGAAGAGTCATTACTCTTCTAGCTTCTGTTAAGACTATGCAATCTCTTTTTCTAATCTCTCAGAAAAGTCATTACTATACTAACTGTTATTAAGTCCATGCAATCTCTTCTACTGATCTTTGAGAAGAGTCATTACTATTTCAAATTTTGTTAGGGCTGTCCAATCTCTACTTTGGATCTTTGAGGAGAGCTATTTCTTCACTCAATGAATGGTTGATGATAGGGTCCTGGGGGACATTGGAATTCCAAATTCTGATTTTCAAGCAAAATATCGACTATCGGGGGTAGCTAAGTAGATTCATTCAACATCAGAACGTGAACAAGCTTAAAATGTTACTTCACTACTCCATACAAATGATAACTCGAAGTGTATGCAAATGGAAAATATTTATAGTTTATTTAGTCCTCTGCTTCTCAGATAACTACCTTGATTTTGACTCAAATTAAATAAAATTTGGAGAGATCTCAAACTCCAAAAGACTGAAATCATCATCAGCTGCAGCTGCAGACTTTTTGTGCTGGTCGTTGAATATCGACCGTCTCCAAGTTCCTCTGAGCTTCTCTATCTTGGGTGTTTGAGAGCTGACACGATCCGAATTTGACTACTTTTTCAGGTTTTGTAGGATTATGCCTGCCATGGATAAGCAAATGGTCTTTCAACGATGCCATTTGAGTTTTTTTACGGTTCTCTTTGTTCCTCCTCCTCTTTCTCTTTTCTGATGTACCGTGCTGTTTTATCCTTTTTCAATATCATATTGAGCAAGACTATCTCCTTTGTCTAATGAATGATTCTCACTTCGAGGATCAATATAGATGTATAAGTATACTCTTTTGAATGCAGTTCTATATTCCTATCGTTGTTAAAGTGTCTTTAAATCACTTAAATTTTTTCATGCATCCAATGGTCTATAGAAAGCAGCTGTGGAATTTCTTGTTCACATCTAGTACTGCTGAAATACATAGAAACAACCGAGAAATACGTCAGGAGAAACTCACAGTGCAAACAATTAGTGAAGACATGTAAATTTTCTTAAGGGATTTTTGGATAACTGTAACATGTTGCTCTAATTGTAGACATCGTAATTTTTACTGTCACAGCTCTCTGATCATCAACTCTAAACTTTTTCCTGATCGATTAACACCTTGTTCGTACGATTTGCGCTGGCACACCAATTGAATTAATGAGAAAATTTCATGACAAAATTTTTGTCTTCACAATTTGACTCGTGTTGATCACAAGGTCGTTTCTTTGCTCTATTTTACTTTTATCAATGAGTATTTTCTGTTCTTTTTTAGATATTTTCTAAATCTTTCGAAAAGTCTTTTTTTCTGTGAAGATTGAATTCTCTTGTCTTTTTGTAATCAAAAGTTCGGCACAAATTGACTCATCATGGGCGACTGTTGAGTGTTCAAGTGTGATTGAAAAGTTTGGCTGTGTTTACTAAGAGATTTGGTTAAATCAAAAAGTTGACCTATATGAAAGGTCATATGAGTTGAGTAGATCCATGGTTATCAAACACTTCACCCAGAGCCAATATGGGAAGTCCTATTGCTCAAAGAATGTGCCTTTGTAATCTTGGAACTAGCTTGGCCCAAGCAATGACTACATTCGGCCATCAGAATAACTAATTTACTGCAATTGATAAACATAAAGTTATTAGGTTACTCACATGTTTACTCTTAGGTGTATGAACATTTGTTACTTGTCATAAACATTTTTATATTCATCTTTGGAAGATCTTGTCTTATATCTCCGAACAAAGTTGCATGGGGCTTACTTAAATCTCCGCTAAAAATCTTTTCGTCTGTACTTTGTATTGCATCTTTGACTTGAGTGTAAGAAAATTTACAGAATTTTCAGAGAGTATCGAACAATCACATGGTATTTTATTCATTGGTAACAGGCCGACTATTACTATTTCTATTACAAAGAAGTTGGAATTCATTGTAAAATGGAATAGAAATCAATGTTCAGGGTTTTCTGAATCGGCGAATCACAATGTAATATCGATGTTGTTGCACAAAATAAGTTCTCATCAAAGTGGCTGGAATTTGGACACATTTTGAAAATTTTAATTAATCATCGAGGAAAATGAACCAATTAGAAGACATTTCAATTTTGACCTTTCATCCCTGATCTACGCGCTGATTATTCCTCTCTGTATCTATGAGTTTGCTCCAAATTCTTAGTATGTGGCTACTGCATTAGAAGTTAAATTTCACACAGTGTCAAACTATCTTGTGAATTTCCTACAATCTTTCAATCGTCTAGTGTATATTTATTGAAGAAGTTGTTCCAATAGAACTTTTGGTTTCAATCGATCAAAACTTTTCATCCACTCAACTTTTCACTTTTCATTTCTCATTTCCAATTGTATTTTCTCAGCTGAGTTAAAGTAGAGTGTCCTTAAGGGGAAAAAGCTAAGAAAAACAAACTCTGCTGTACCGAAATGGAGTAAAATGAACAAACAATAACCATGAACTCGTTTATATGAGGGACATCCTCGAGTGTTCCCAGAATCAAAAGATGATGCAATCATGGTACATCATAAAGAAAGATGGATGGAATGAACGTTATTAAGGTTGTTGTTACGTGTAAATATTTTTTATTGCTATTACCGATAATTTTTCCCATCAGTAGTGCCTACATTTTTCACAGTGACCAAAATGAAAAAAACGCTTTCACAAGCTTGACTCCCATAGTTAAATTAAAACCATTTGTAAGGATGTTTTTTCCCCGAAAAAATACGACACTTTTAATCTCAGATTTCAAATTGAAGTATGTTACTACCCAGCCTCCTCAAAAATTTCAAAAGTTTAAGTGAAAATGGCTATTTTCTTGTTGCTTCCGCTAAAGTATTGATAACAATCGAACTAGAACCGTCTTGACGATGAGTTGGGATCTGAGGTGAGGCAATATACTGGACATTGCTCCTTGCCTGTTGTGCCAACCTTGAGTCTATTCATCGATTCAATGAAAAGTCAAAACTTATTTAATAATATATCCGAAGATATATCTAAAAAGGAAGAAGTTATATGAACCTTATTTTCATTTTTCGTATGGTATTGCAGCGACCCAAATCCTCGGAGCCCTTTTGAATCTGCCCGATTGGCTGATGAGATAGACGGTTCTTAATCATTTTCCAAATATATCAGTTCCTTTCAACAGTGAGTTGAAGGAATAGTGAAAGTTGATACCTCAGAGATATATTTGTGTGCTTGTGCAAAAGATCTGTATTTTTTAGTCACTCAGCAATACATATTCTGTTTGAGTTCAGTAACTTCTATCTGTAAGGCAACGAATAATGTGATATGGCATGACATTTCATTTATGCATAAATGACTACATTCATTCGAGTTTGAGTATTTTTTAAAAGTTGTTCATCTTTTTCTACCTGAAGTGTGATCAGATAAATATCTCTTTTTACTTAGAAGCTTTGCAATTCAGATAGAGCTGCCAGACTTGTTTCGTTCTGAGATCAAGCCAGACAGAAGAATATCAGATATATCCCTGAGAGCCTAAAGTGAACAGTTACTCTTTTTGTGCAAAACCTGATAATCTAATAGAAATCGATCACAAAACGTTGACGATTATTGCAGTTCATCATCGATTTGATGTTAAACCTGATTTATTCGTTTTCAGAAAGAGGCAACAGATATATTCTTTATACTTTTTCTTTTCATTACTTACATTAAAAACCATCCACAAAAACGGTCAACCTTATAACTATGGTCTAAATCATCTGATATTGAAAGGTTTTGACCGGATAGATTATCATGGATGTGGATTTTACCTGAACAGGCCACACCAATTGAGATATGACTCAGCATTATGATATTTTGTTTTTACCATATTTGCAAAGTTTTTTTTCCCCCAAAGTCCTCCTCATCCAATTGAATTCCTTTTGATTGGGGATCAATTTGAAAATCAAATCCATACCAAATTGTCCCCTAGTGTCGGTCAGGTGGAAATCTTGTTTGATCTATTGATAAATCCAAATTTTCAATGATCTTTACGGAAAGCAAAAGAGATAGCTCATTTATTGATGATATTTCATTCAATTTTCAATCGATCATTCCAGCACAACATGCAACTAAGTTATGTAGATCAGATAAAAGTATCTATCGAGTGATTTACAAGACTTGTTTTGATTGATATATTTTGTTTCCAGGCTCTGTGGTCCCTCTATGTGATATTGACTATGATTCATCAATGTGCAAGTTGCATGGTTTTCAGTTTCAGGTTTAGTCTTATGGCAAGGTTCTATGATTCTTGTCGATAGAGGACTATCAGGAAAGTGCATCAGTCTTTTTAAGACATTGGGAATGTTTTACTCTTGAAAGTTTACATTGCTCTACTAAAAGCTGGCCATCAAAGAATGACTTCCCATGCGTTTCTCTCAAGTCTTCTCACACATGACTGTAGCTTTACATAAGATCCTGCAGTGTCCAATGATTTGACTACTTTATTCCAATTTGTATAGAATCAGTTCGGAGCCATGAAGATTCTTTGCTAAGAAAGGCAATGTTGTCAGAAAATCTGATGCTGCTTCGGTTTTCACTATTTATTTTAATTCTTACATTTTCCCAATCTATGGTTCGGAAGACGATCTCGAGTCAGGCTGCTGATAGATTCGGTAAACTTATATCATTTCGACTTGCCTCGTTTCTGTTACTATGAGGGGCCTGATAGAGGGGCTGCTGTGACGCAATATATGTTGCAGTCGAAGGCATTTTTTTGAAATCAACAAATACTACTGTTTATCGGTCAGTTTACGGAATACGAATGGATACGATGGAGTAGGTCTTTTAAAGGCTACTTTGATCCAGTTTGGGGTTTTCATTTTGCATTCATTCATCTGTTTATTAATAAGTTCAATAAATGGTTTGTAGTTGTAGTTGAATAAGCTTTTGGGGCAAAATTCGTTGAGGTCTTTCAGGATTCTTTTTTATATAGAAGCATTATGATTCCTGAGTTCCAACCTTCCAAGATTGTGGTTTGTTTGAGGTGGAAGATGCATAAAATAGCTAGTATCCTGTTGACTACTTTACCACTTTTTGGAGCTGGTCGATGATAATGTTATGCGTCCGGAAGTTACTTCATGGGACTACAAAGAAACTTACAAATATAAACTTTGACATACATCTGAAAGATTGCAGAGAACCGGGTGTGTTTTAGTGAGATTGACTCTACGTTTATTAACAATCTCCTTACGATATTCGAGTCTCAAACATTGAGATTAGGATGATTTACCGATTAATTAAATTGCCAATGAAATTGGCAGTTCGAGTTTAAATTCTAATGGGGACTTCTCAAAGAATGACGTTTGGAAAGGTAATTTCCATTACATATCATCCCAGTTGTTAGTATAATAACAGGACAGACCGGAAACTCTAGAAATTGAGCTGACTATGTGGGTGACCATTCTGATTCGAAATCAGAGAGTGAAACAACCTGAAGTGTTTCAACGGTAATTTCGAGGTCTCTGCAGCAGCTCATCGAGTCAAGTTTCTGCGAATTATATTCCATTCCACTTGTTTTTGGACGACATCGAGGTGCAGCAAGGAACATCTGGTCAACTGAGCACCCATATGTCTCCAAAAAATTGCCAAAGTTTGCATTCTTGTAAGGTAACATCAAACATACACATATAAAGATGAAATAAAAGTTTGCCGTACTTAGTATTTCTCTATCTAAAAGCCGATGTTTGTTTTTTTTCTTCAAATTTCTGGGTTTGCAATAAACTTGAGCCCTGTGCCATTGTCCGATGTGCAATGATACACTCTCCGACGGCATGCAGTAGATTGTATTCCTTAGAAGAAAAAAAAAGAAAAAAATAGAACATCATTTAAAAACGCTGCAAGTCACTTGTTTTTCCTTGCATAGATTCTTTGTTTTCACTTGTTAACACAACTGCGTTAATAGGAAATGATTTAGCCATTCCCGTATCTATTTACTGGAAAGAGAGTATTTGTGGATTCCCTCTATTTTTTTCTGCGTTCAGTGCCCCTTGGTCCTGCTCTGATATGCATTCAACTGATTACAAATGCAGTTAAGGTATTAAAATAAACAATATAATCTAAACTGTGCATAATGTTGCCAATAGACTCTGATTTTCATACCCTGAGGACCTTCCTAAAGTCTTACTCAACATCAGCCTGGCAAAAGTCTCCAATTTAGCCGTTTTAGAGCTAGATCTAGCCTTTTTAAGTGCATTTGGTTTTCATAAGTTTGCATATAGGCTTTAGTCCTGTGATTTGCATCGTTTGTAATTCATGTAATTCATCTAGCTCGCAAAATATATGTATTCTAAATAAATATTTTACAAGTAAAAAGTAAGCAAAAGTGAAAGATCCTGTTGCTATATTATACATATCTTTTATGGCAAATTGAATGAAATTTATAATCAAGTCTCATCACTCAGGTTTTCTCTGAGTAAAAGGGCAATAATGTAGGGCAATATGTTTGGACTCAAACACCATTCGGGACAGCACTATAGTATGTCATGCTATATTGAGAGACACGACTATTTAAATCTTCTTTAGCACATATTTGTCTTCCCCCTCAAGCTGTAGCATATGAGATTGTATTACTAAAACTGTTTTCGATAGTTATTCACCAGGATAATCAAATTGCATGGAAATGGCGTTTATTGACACAAATTAAATGATTATTAGCTCTCGTAACCCCTTGTAATGGATATTTTTCTGTTAGATAGACAGCCCAAACTGATTAGGAATCGTCCTTCGAAAAACCCTAGAACGATTCTTTACAGATTTTTAGGTTGATATACCATGTGCAAATACATGTAAGTATGTTTCTGCGTACATGCCATAGCAATTGAGGTAGGGGGGGTGAAAAATCAGTTAATTTTATTTTTTTAATTATTTTTCTTCTATATCACTCTCTCAATTGATTTTTGGAGTCGATATTCTATTGCCAATTTGAGTTTATCCTGAATTTGCCCCCATTTTTTGCAGCATGCGTGATTTTTCCTAATGGCGTCGGTTCTAAGGATTACTTCCGAGCAAAACACCATAAAAGTATCTGAAAATCGATTGCTTTCTTTTTCATATTTGTCACATGACTGATCCCATTGAGTGACTAACCAGAATTATGTTATTATCAAAATACAAAAACAGTTCATCCGCTACATGATATATATATATATATATATATATATATATATATATATATATATATATATATATATATATCTATGAATATATATATATATATATATATATATATATATATATATATATATGAATATATATATATATATATATGTGTGTGTGTGTGTGTGTGTGTGTGAATATTTAGATATTATACATTCATATTTCATTTGAGAAAATATCATCCAATCATGCTTAAAACTTAATTATATAGTAGAATCACTTTTCTCTGTGTGAAATATAGCTGAGGTTTTAAAATAAAGCAAGGAATATCGACGTTGAAAATGTCACACAGAAACATGAAAGTCTAAAGAATTGAAGTAGAGTAATGACCATTAATTTTGAGGTAAAATTACATGGCTTTCCATGTTTGAGAATTTCGAATTACTCTTTTTTCATTTGAAAATAAATGTTTTTGTTTGCGTCTACAATTTAAAAATACAGTCTTAGGTGATTTGAAATAGAGCATGTTCTACACCTTGCAACTATGAATGTTAAAAATTATTGTTGCATTTAATTTCTTAATAATAAGGAATGGATTCTGTAGACTTCAGTAATTCATCTGGACAATCTAAAAGTTTCCAGAACATTCATAATTTTTTAAAATGTAAACTCAAAAATGATTTGCAACTGAACCATCTTTTGTTTCTCATGCAGAATTTGGAAGGTCACATCATGCCTTTTTGGTTTCAACAAAGACTTCTGTTATTGCAAGTACTCTTCACCGTCTGAGATGACGTCAAGATGAGAAGCAATTACCTCCAATAAATATGGTAAGTATCCTGAGCATTACCTGACTAAAAAATGTACCTTTATATTATATATTGTACATCTGAAAATATCATCCAACTGTTGCATTAGGAAGGAAACCTAGTGATACAATGAAATTCAGTAATTTCATTAAGTCCATAGTTTCTTGAGCAGTGCAGTGATGATTAAGAACCCTGCGATACTGGCTGTAACAACACTATGGAGTATAGCATTGATCTCTTTATGGCCTTCTAAAAAAAACAAAGTTAAACAGCGGAACATTATGCATATTCTGCTTTAATATTCACAGTGTGTATTCAGCTTAGATTTGCCAATGATATTAATTATGGACTTATAACCATTTTAAAGGCATGATTCAATCTCTCCCTGAAATAAAAATAGGAAGCCAAGCAGTCTTGCTGTGAAGCTACTGCTTCATCAGTGACCGTTGTGGTATAAGAAAGGAAATTATTATTTATTGATCATCTTTCTCTGCAATTTTTCTATCTATTAACTCTCAACACGACATTCTGCCATAAAAACTGTATGTGTTCTTGTGACTGACTAGCAACTGCTACGATCATTATTATCATAGTTGTTGTTTTTCTCAAATGATAGAACATGACCTGAATCTGATAAAAAGTTTCAAATGTAATCATTTCTTGTGATCAAAGACTCAATGTAAATATGTGCAGTTATTTTAAACGGATTATATCTGAGTTTCTACTTTATACACAATTTGCATCGACCCACAAAAGATTCTTATCGGCTCCAGTGAAAACTATTTTCAATTTTTTCGAGGAAACCATAATCTCACAATCTTACATGTCTGGTTGCCATAGACAAATCGAAACATTAGAAGTCAAAACTATTCCCAACGCTCATATGTCTGTGTTTGTGTTGTCATTATAGAATTGAAAAACATGGACATACTTTAATTTCTTCGTTCAAATTCCCTAATCTGACCAGGAATTGCTTTTGATATTTAAAATATCAAGTTAATCCAAGTGGAGAAAAAATACGGTCACATTTCAAAGTGAAAAACATTAAATTCCTATCAATGGAAGAGTCCATACTTTCAAATGGTGAGGAGATATCTATTCAAGTAGAAAAAATATAATGATCTTAGAATTCCAGCATAGGTTGTCATGGAATTGAAAAACAGAAAAAGTCACACGGTTAATTTAAGAAGTCATTACTTCGTATATAAGCATCGGTTGTTTGCTGATCGATGCTATGCATCATGTTTCCTGATCCATATTTATATCAATAACTTTAAAATTATCGTGAAAAGAAAAAGGAAGCTGGCATATGTTTTGATTTTTATATACTTGTTGCTTAGAAAAAAAATTCAGAATCCATTAACTGAGAAAGTCAATACTTGCAGATGGTTCGTTGGATTTTTTTATTTATTTACAAACATTCCTTCATCAGGTGGGAGAGTCCATTGTTGCAGAGTGACAGAAAACACGTTATTCATTACATGAGTAGATGAGGACAAAGATAGACGGAGGGACGGGAGGTTGGAATATTTTGTTGTTTACGAAACGGCATATATATATATATATATATATATATATATATATATATATATATATATATATATATATATATATATATATATATATATATATATACACGCGTGTGTATGTGTATAATACAAATAAATATGATAACTGTCATAAGTATCTGGACAAACAACTACTTAACTTTTTATCGATCACCTTAGGAAGATACAGGGACATCACGCAAGGAAAACACAATCTTTTAAAACCAACACTACAATACACACATTCTGTCATGGTTTGTGATTCTGAATGGCAAAATTTTTTTCTTGAAGAATTAAATCGTGACGTGTGTATCCAGTACATTGTCTTTTGTCACTTGTTTGGAAGACAAATGTTTTGTTTTGTTCTATAAACTTCCTACAATTCTTTAACTATTCAATCCCTGACTGTTGTTAAGTCTCCATTTCTATCAAACACACTGCTTATTTGCAATCGTAAATGCTTTTGATGACTGCAGTCTTGTATGTAGTTTCTTTGTTTTTTTTTAATGTCCTCTTCTTTGCTTCTTGATGGTTTATTAAACAAGATAGGCAACTCTATGTCACATATTCATGTTCCATGGTTTATTATTTTGCTGAATGCCTTTTTTCCAATTTTTCTATGTTGACGCATGCATTTCAAACATTGTACTCGATGGCATGAAGACTTGGAGTTTCTTCTTCGTCATAAAGACTTACATTGACCTGATCAAAATGCCAGTTTTGAAGGAAACAAAAAATAACATAAAATTTACTAAGAATGAAAGGTTGTTATGTACATATATACATATATATACACACACACCCACACACACACACATACACACACACACACACACATATATATATATATATATATATATATATATATATATATACATATATACACACACACACACACCGAGAGAGAGAGAGAGAGAGAGAGAGAGGCAATTGAAGATTATTAAATGCAACAATTTATATTCTTATATTAGTTATAGTGTTGATCTGTTTACCTGTTCATAGTATCAGATTAAGACGTAATAATATTGTAAGTGAAATATATTAAGTAATCCTTACTTTCTTCCACTGTATAGATTTTTCATTTGGCCCATGTTGATATAGGCACTGAAAATGGTGATCGGTGTAAAGTATATGTACCAAAATGGATTAACAGATAATATAGTCTCACAAAACAAGGCGCTGAGGGCTAGTCAGTCTAGCAAGACACAATGAAAAAACCTGAAAAAACTCATGTTGACAGTTTTGAGATTTATGGTTGAGAGATTCTAATACAACCATACACACCCATATATATATACATATAAATTCAATTTAAATCATGTGCATTTTATTTTGGTGCACAATGAATGCAAATATAAAGGAGAAGGGGAGAGGTAGTAATTTAGCCGTAAAATTGACGTTTTGATTGTTAAAAAAATCATTTTTGTACTGACCTCCAATTCAAAAAAATTATCCGACACAGAATGTACTCTTATGAAACTACTGGAATTACAAACATACATACACACACACACTCATGTGTATATATATATATATATATATATATATATATATATATATATATATATATATATATATATATATATATATATATATATATATATTATATATATATATATATATATATATATATATATGTATATATATATATATATATATATATATATATATATATATATATATATATATATATATATATATATATATATATATATATATATATATATATATATATATATAAATACTGTAAAATAATTTCCATCTGGTGTCCAAAACGGCAGCTTCGAAATATTATGCGTACTTCTTCTTTGTCAACATAGATATTTCATAAACTCAGATTCAGATCAATAAATAAAAAGTAAGAGGAATTATTCGTATTTGAAAATGATTCCATACTGAGGAGAGACTTACTATTTATATTCATTTCAAGATGAAAAAATGATTTGTAGAATAACCTATTAAAAGTATGAAATAAGAAAAAATAGCCACATTATTTCTGTCATCTATTTCTCAACTGAAATCATGGAAATATCCATGTTTAAACTTTAGTGAAAAAACTTTACCAATCTCTCATTTCGTTACTCTCTGTCTATGCACTCTTTCTCTCTCTCTCTTTCTTTCTTCCTTTTTCTCTCTGTAAATTTATTTTCCCTTTTTTAACCAGTTTTTTTTAATCTCTTTCCTCACTTTTTTATCCACTATTTATCCCCCAATCTCTTTCCCAGTCTTCGTACTTACTAAGTATTTTTGATATATAACGACACATATAGACACCGCGTAAAAGAAAAAAAATCGTATACCTATTTGAGAACTTTGGGACACTTATTTAATTCTTTTCATTTTCCTTATCCAAATGATCTTAGTATCCACGCATTGATATCATCCTTATCATCACCAGAGGTCACATTTTGGCCATTTCTGACCAAGTTCCAATTTAACAACCATCAAACTCAAATTAGTCATAGAATTACATTTCAATGTGGCAAATACCATATATTCTACAGAGATTTGTTTTGAGATAAATTGAAGCAAACATACGTCATTCAAGACATTTTGATGTCTAACTCACGGGGATGTGGGCCTATATTCGGCACCAAAAAAGATGGAATTAGGCATGTGTGTACATATTCCACCATCAAATGTAACAGACTGGTTAAGATTGACCTTGTAGATAATTCATTGTCAGCAGTGTTAATTTATGCTCACTTCTGACCAATTTCCCAATTTTTGTTACATTTTAGCTGCTTTTTTGCATTGGGTTATATTTCCGATGGAGGTTTTTTTTTTTTCAAGTATGATGGAGTAAATAATCGTTCACTACAATTCGTTCACTACAAAAATATATATATATATATATATATAATAAAGTATATATCAGTGTTTTTTCGATATTTCTTGCCTCCCTTGGCAACACTTGGTATCCCTGCAAGTAAATAAATATAGTTATACTCAATATATTGTACGTATACCATAATAGGGAAAAAAAACAAGGTGAAAACTGGAAGAAAAATATATAAATTCCATTGAAAAATATTGGGAAATAAGTTATTGAAGTGACAACAAAGTTTTTGAAAGAAGAATGTCTAATGTTCAGTGTTAAGCTTGTAGACTACATATTCATACAGTCTTTTTTTTAATTCTTTTTACAATTGTAGCAGGAATCCTGAGTGTGAATAGAATTTTGGATGGAGTTCCACCCCGCAGCTAGCGGTGTAGCTTCCTTATTTTTTTCTCAATCTGATTCCTTCGGTATCCAGACTTTAGATGTATCCTCCAACAGATGTACTAAGAAATGTTTCCATACTTCGTAAATTTTACGTGTTTTTTTCTTGTCTATCCTTGTACTTCCTTTAGAGTTCAGTCTATGCAGATATATCTTTCGTTTCTCTATTTTTGGAACCAATTTAACAAATTGGATATTCGATCGTCAATATTTTTATGATGTTTTTTTTTTCTAAATAATTCTATAGTTATCTTTCTCAGGAACTCGAGTAGACGCAACTAATATAAAATATTTCTCAGTTGTCAGCCAATGAAAAAAACAAATGAAAATAATCTCTCAAGATAGCCAGGGTTGTACATCACATCAAGTAGCTCCAATTTCAACTGGGTATTTCACCAGAGAATCATTTCAGACGACGACGATTAGAGCTTGGAAACGGTTTTCCAACGATATATCTTCGAATATGAATGCTGAGAGTTATCTTAAATAGTTATTAAGTAGTTAAAGTCCTGTTCAATGTGAGAGACCTTGGTGAGAGAGGCATTTTGTGATGTATAGAACAGCCTACATTGATTGTTATGTATAATAATATTGGGAGAAATGCATGCATATGAGCAATAATGGTAATATTTAAATGGCCAAAGTTAAAAAAAGACGTTTCGAAACATATAAACGGTTTTTATTTAATTGTTCACAAAAACCCTGGGCTTTAAAAGCAAGTTACAAGAGCGACACTAAAAAGAAACAGAGCATTTTTGTCCTTATTCAATGGCCAGTACAAAGTATGATTTCAGAGACGTATTTATATTCATAACAATTCTCAGGAACTGCCGATTCAAACAACTTTAAATTTGGCATTGTACTGCCTGATACCTGGGCACGTATATTCCGTTCCTGCTTATCGAGTAATTGCTGTGCAGCTACAGGTACTACTTCATTTGTAATCATAAGAATACGCTTATCCAATACACTTTGTACTTCATTGCAGAATCAGTGCGTATGATGGATGTACCCATATGCCAAGCTTCAGTTCTTTAAGTGAAATACTTTCACTTTTGGGGATAACAAGCGGAATATTTAGAATTTGAACTTTGGGAGACGGTTGCATTCAGTGTTTGGTCAGATAAGTGCATTTGAAAGTTCCATTTCTGCATCAAATTTTAGTATTGTTGTTCAAATTAAATAGCCTTAAATATATCGGATCATTTATCAACACTAATTAGAAAATTTGTTGAAAAAATAGGATTAATTTTCAAATAGATGCTTTTTGCAAGAATATCTCCACTGCCGAGGCTTAAAAAAAAACAAAAACGTTATTTATCTCTGATGACCACACATGAGTAACAATTTGAAAAAAAAAACTGTTGACCTTTAAGGCTACAAACAATATGAATGATTTAGCATGAATTAACATCGTAAATTGACCCTCCCATTAAAAGTTCATCCCATTGGATCGAAAAAAGAAAACAAGAAAGGATGTAGCTTTATAGATCATGATTGATAACTGCCTAAGCATTCAATCTTTTCTGTTCTCCTAATGCGATTTTGTTCTTCGACAAATGATACAAAAGTACATACAAAGACAACAAGTCAAAAGCTCTTGATTTCAAAAGGGGACTCTGTAAATAGTTCAGGAAGTCGATATCTAAATTCAAAAATGTTCAGACGAAATTCACAAGATCATTCGATCAGAAAAATAGAGCTAATTCCATTCTATAGTTTTTCGTATATGTTGCACCATGAAACAATAGGCCACAAAAGAGTTGTTTCAGACAAAGAAACTAAAGTGGACTGAGATAATGAGGAAGGTAGCAAGAACAGTGCTGTTTACATAAAAGATATTTGAAAGGAGCCTAAACCCTGTGAGTAAATCATGCATGCGGATGTGAAAAACCGAAAGAGCTCGTCTTACAGACAGTATTTAAGGAAGAGTTACCAGTTCTTTCTAAAAGAAAATCATAATCAAGTCGACCTAGGCATTTTATCGCACATTTTTGGTTTGGAAACTCTTCTCTGGTTATGTCTTATTAGACAATTTTGTACTAAGATCCTGTGCTGGTACTTCTTAGTCGGTATACTAATTTTTTAATCCCTTTTTTAAATTTGCTCAATCCAATATAACAAAAACAAACTACGAGTGCAAAAGAAAATGTATTTCTCAAGTTACTCACCATCATTAGTCTAGGGCTGTCCAACAAAATCGGCAACATACTAAATATAATGGAATAGTATATAAAATATATATACACGTATCCAAAGTTATCACTTTTTTTATTACCAATCAACGAAAAATGTAATTGGAAGTCCATTTAGAGGATATAAATGATACACATGGGGATGTCAATTGATGTTCCCATGGGAGGACCAGATGTTTACCGATAAAAATCTTTGATTTCCAATTAGTTAATTGCCCTAAATCGCTGTCACTGGAGCAGTGTTGGGCATAAATATGATGGCTTCAGTTCGTTGGTTAATAAGTGCCTAACACTTCAGCTGTCCTGATTCTTTTTTTACAAAAACCATCCCTAAGATTTTCTACACCAATATTGCAGGGGCCCAGGGAGCCAAAATGTTCTGGACTTACGCAGTTAGTCACTATATGTAATATTCTGCCAACCAAAGTTTTAAAAATCATCACAAAGGAATACTGTTATGAATTGTGATTTTAAACATCAGTCATCGCTTTTGCAACATGACCAGTCTTTTACTTTTATCTAATTGATTCTATGATTTATCTGACGCCAAGTTTTTCTCTCATATATAGTGATGTGATCTATTTATGTGATGTTAAGCATGCATCTGTACTGTGGGCATTTGATAGTTTCTAGTTTTGGGGCTCCATCGATATCATATTCCTATATATATATATATATATATATATATATATATATATATATATATATATATATATATATATATATATATATATATATATATATATATAGTTGAAATCGAGGATGCGGTATGATATTATACAATATCTTATGTAACAGCTAGAGGAGCAACGACGATGAACTCTCATCCCATTCCATACACCTCCACACACACACACATACATATGTGTATTGATATATGAAAGCATTTTTCAAGTCAACCCTCAGTCCGTTTATTTTTTGAATAAATGAATATATAATTCAGATTCAGTGCCTTTCACATTATATATATATATATATATATATATATATATATATATATATATATATATATATATATATATATATATATATATATATATGTATATATATATATATATGTATATATATGTATGTGTGTGTGTGTGTGTGTGTATGCGTGTACGGGTTTATAAGAATACCCTGAATTGAATTAATATAAACTACATACATAATGAAACAATTTCCTTAATTTTCAATGATCAATCGATAAGAACGAATAACATATTCGTGATTTTTTCTGTTTAGTTCATTGAATGTTTATGGAGTTTGTGATTATTGATTTTATGCAGAACTAAATATCACAGCTGTTATGTTTATTGATGGAAATCAATTTGCAATTTTCCTTTCATTTCAAAATGCATAATCACAGGAGGAGTGCGGGTGTGTTCAAAAAAAGTATATATATATAAAAGCTCCTATAGAAAAATCTCGTTGACTATAAATCTTAATGAAATACAACGAGTAACTGAGGGCAACGAACAGCAGCATGGAATCTTATTTGAAAAAAAAATTAGGTCAGAACTGAAGTCAAATTCCAGTTTCACAAGTGTTTACTGCATAGCATTTACAAATCTCAAATCTATACAAAACCTTTGAAAAATTTGTCGCACTTTCTTTTTTTGAGTCGACCATGCTAAATGCATTAAATGTATCCAGCTTTATCTTCACCAATATGATGTGACATCATTTTTTTCACTAAACAACACTCAAATTAATCTTTATATTTGAAGAGAACCTGAGAATATTATTTATAAATATGCATCCTACCTCGAAAATATTTCAGCCACAATAATGACCGAACTTGATAACTGACCTTAAAAACCATCGGAAAACTATTACACTGATCAGAGTTCACGAACATAGATCAAGAAATCTGTAGCCAAATGGTGAGCTGAATGTCTATTCAACACAAATTATATCTATGTCTATTATTGAGGTTCTCAACTTAGTAGTCAGTGCATATACTCAATTGTTTATTTCATAAGTGTTGGATTTTACTGTGTACATTCCAGATCAGCATTTATCTAATAGCCTGGTTGATGTCTAACACTATTTACATCTACGGGGAAATTACCCGGGATACTCTAAGCATGAGCATCTTCAAAAACATACCTCATATTGCTAAAAATCTGACATATTGTCAAGGAAGTTTTATTCACACTATTCAATCTGTTTAGCTCATTCTTTCCCCATCCCCTCCTTTCAAGTTGCCTCAGACTCATAACTAAGGCACAAGGGTTTTGAAACAGAAGAGAAAATAAGATCGGGATGGAAAATCGAGTAAGAAAGAGTGAGAGAAAGAGAGAAAAGTGATAGAACGTTGAAGGAGGAAGGACTAGAAAGCATGATTTATAAAGAAACAAATGAAGAGAAGCAAAACAAGATAGTTTTATCTGCCAGCTTTGGAGGGATAAAAAGCAAACAAAAAAAAGATAAATTATTGAATAGGAACAGAGGAATGAACGAGAAAATACAACAAGGAAGAACATACTACTTGGCTGGTGGTCTAATTTATAGAGGGGTCGGCAGAATTCGATTCTGTGATAATTTTTCCGTATGCGATGGAGTGCGTATCTGTTGGTGCATGCATATATGAGCACATATATTAGTGTGCTTGTGCGATGGTGTGATTTTTTCACATGCTGAGGGATTTCCAAAACTTTTTGAGTAGATAATCTGACGATGGTGTATTATGCAGGACTCTCAGGCCAAGTGAATATGTAAGAAGTTGAAAAGACAGACATCTAGGTGAATGTCATGAGAAACGAATGAAAAGCGAAATCGATATCGGAAAACAAAAAGTTAGATTGCTATTCATTTTTTGCTATTGGTAGATGAACTTTTAGTTACAGTCACTGCAAATAAAAAATGTATCGAACAATCCAGCAAAAGCGGTATATAAATGCAGATCATCCTATTGTATGTTACGGTTACCTTCAATCTGTTCAGGCACAGCAAATACAGAGGGATTAGGGAGGGATAAAATGTATAACAGTTGTCTTGGCCGCAAAAGAAGCAACAGACTTCTGTTTTTTGGATGTTGCTACAACTTTGTCATGATTGATAACAATATGATTCACATCTTTCAATATTCTAGGATATTGAACTCTCGTCTTGCAGACGGTCTTATATAATTATGAAGCAATCACTTACAATGTGCATAAATAACCAGATTAACCTAATTTATTGAAAGCTTAGGGAGACAATAGATGTTTTGGGGATAACAACAGCAGTTGACAGGTGAAACGTTTTTTTGTTGCAGTACTTCCAGGCTCATTCTATTATATCAAGAGCAGGAGTTTGCAGTCATAGAAAAGACAAACGAAAAATACCATTATCGACTGAGGTGAACAATGACCCAAGAGGACATATGTCTATAATATTGAATAAAAACCATGAGGCAATGTCGGGGTTTAAGCACTCACACCAGACAAATCAAAATATTGAGTTTCTCTAGAGACAGACAGGCATATTCAAGTCAAAAGAAAACAAGCTCTCTATTGCTATCTCTCATTATGTGGTTCCATGCTCTACTTTGCTTCAAAGATAGATGATACGAGTATCACTTATTTTGTGAAAAAAATTTTTTACACTACGTTTTTCCTCGCGTGGAAAACAGGCGCGAAGCAAGAACAGTATTCATTTTTCATCTAAACAATTTGTGCGCACTCAAATTCGCTTATGCTTATTTCTGACAACCTTTTTGCGTGTCACCACCAAAAATTCAAACAATTTTGCCAAAAATGCCATCGGCAGCAGACAAAAACATGTGTCCCCCTATAACTAATGCCAAATAAATATCCGTGGAAACATATTTGATTAGAAAGTTTTTTTTGTTTAATTCAATTTTGGGGACCCTGTATTTATATATAGTTGCATTTTCCTGAATGGGGTAAAACAATGTCAACAAAAGAGGAGAACAGTTCAAAGATTGTGCATTTTCTATAATGTATATAATTTGTATTCTTTGACTTGGACAATAACACTCAATCCTTTGGTATCAATCTTCCTTAAAGTGAGAATCCGATAACTTAGCAGAAATCCTGCGTCTATTGCTCTGTCATTTTCCAGATCTTTGCACTTAGAACTAAATGGAACAATACTCGTCCACACCAACCGGGCTGTAATTGATAAACTGAATAACATAATGTCAGAGGGATTTTTGGTAGCCAATATCTCCTACATTACATCCTTATGCATAGGAATAACATAATACGAAACTTTTTCTCCACACAATCTCTTCCATGAAGATGCCAAGAAGGGATCTTTATTAACAGCCCAGCTGTAACCTTTGGCCTTCAACCTGATGTCTATGTATTATTTGTTTGTTGACTCATTAAATGTATTAGATATCTACCTTAGTTTATTTTCAATCATACATTATGTTCAATCTCCACGTCTATCCTTGAGCCCAGCTTCGAGCTGCTTCCTCCTAGCACAAAACTTGCAGGGCTCCTATCGTGATGTCAGTATGTTCCGGTAAACCCAAACACGTGGGACAAGTATCCTGCACAACAACACATTCGTGCTACACGGAACTATATACCATTAATACTATCCACAACATAGTATATGAAATATAAATCCAATAGGGGAAGGAGGGAAGGAAGATTAAAAGATATAGAATAAGACGGACCAAATGAATGAAAGATTGAGAAAAATTAATGGAGAGATAGCGAATGGAAATGCTTTATATGCAAATTTCAAATTGATATCTAAATTGTATAGAATTATGTCCAGAAATTTCATGCTATTTATTAAGTAATATTTCAATATAACTATTCCATGAAGTCCAGAGCCAATATATAAGGATTTTCTCCCAGTTAAAGTTAAACTGTTTTCATAAAAAGTATATACATGAAAACAAATATGTTCCTGTCATAGGGGAGTTTGGCCTAGAAGCAGTGATCATCGTTTATTTCACTGTTTTTTCCGAAATTCGATAAAAAAGTGCCGAATCAATTATGAATATTTTCCCGTCCACTTGAGTCTCACTGTCCTGACTTAGCTGAACACTTTTGTATGATAATTAGTCTGCAGATCTCAATTGTTTGCTTCAGATTAGATTTTTATCTCATAACATCAGATGAAATACGATGACCGACTGATGATTGATAACAGAAACGATACGCAATGTTTAAACTCAGAATCAAAATAAAGATCAAATGTTTATTCGGGGTTAATGCCCATCCTTTGAATCAGAATATTAAATAGATTTATTGTATGATACTAAGAGATTTATGTAATTGAATCTATTAGACATAAACATTTCACTAGAGTAAATATTTTGAACAAAATGCTTACGGTCTCAAGTACATATATGTAGCGTATATATATAGCATTTATATCTACAGCATGTGTGTATATATACATATATATATATATATATACATATCATATGTAAATATGGACTGTGTGCGTTCGTTGTAATATCAATATATGCCTGTTTTTTTTTCCACAGGGAATTACTGCCCAACATATTTTCGTGTAAAAATGTTTTCACGAGGATATTTTTCTCCCATATATACATAAAATTACCCGGTGAAAAGTAATAATCATGCAATAATATTTTTGTACTGAAGATCTCCATGAAAACAATATTTTTTGCTTCATTCACTAAATCAGGTGAGGTCTACAAAGCATCAAAAATTGAAGAAAAAGAAGGAAAATCCAATTAGGCTCATGCGGTCATAGTAATGCCTCATTTTCAGTATTGTTTTTACGTTAGGGCGATCGTCAATAGAAATTATACAACTGTTATCTATTAAAGAATAGAAAACTCTATAAAATAGCTCAAATTTTACGTATGTTACATTGCACATTTGGAATAGCCATTCTATTTTTTCTTTAGATTGTTTACGTTGCTGCAAGTTAATCCAGAGTTGATGCTTCATAAGATAGTGTCAATCAGAACCACCAACGTCAATTAAAACGAATAACCAAATATTTTCTCATTATATAGGTAACTCAACCTGATTAGCTGTCGATTTATGTCTATGTCAATTGGAAAGGTTGAAAAATTCGTTCCAGAGTGTTGAATAGTCAAGCATTCACTTCGTACAGTGTCAAAAGGATTTTTTGTTTTAAAATTATCCTCTCATAAAAAAAACGAGTTTTTAGTCCGGGTTCACTTCTCAATGCAGAATCATACTAGATTGGTAATAATACTTTTGTCCAAGGGCGTTCATTTCATTCTCTTGGTTTGTTTTTTCTTATTTTCTGAGTGTTTTTTTTTCTATTTTGCTATTGATCAACCTAAAGCATGCAAGCAAATGACATTGACATGGCAAGTACAGTTTCCATTGAGTGACTAACTAAGCATGGCTTTTAGTTATATTCAGAAAAAATATAGAATTATTTTTTTAAAGCTGAAATAACCTATTGTTACATGTCACAATTAAAAGATTCAAGTTCTCAAAACATATTGATTTCGTAACTCTGGGTGAAGTGTGAGGTAAAGAAAAATATTTCAATTTAATTTTATCTAGTCAGAAATTTTCACCTTGCTTACTAATGTTTTTTCTATACCCCAACTGCCAGATGTAAGAGGTTTGCAGTAGTAGTAGTAGTAGTGATAGTAGTAGTAGTAGTAGTAGTAGTATTAGTAGCAGTAGTAGCAGTAGTCGTCGTAGTAGTAGTAGTAGTGGTAGTAGTAATTATGGCATTTCACTCTACGGAAGACTAGTACCAACACAATCTGGAGAAAGTCCTGGGGGATGGAAACTACAGATTACTTTGGGCATTTGACGTCCAAACAGATAACCTTATCCAAACAAAATGATGACGCATGGTTATCGTAACCAACAAGAAAAAAAAATCTGTGAAATGACAGAGGTGGCCATGCCTGACAACCATAGTTAAAGAGGAAATAGAGTGAAAAACTGGGAAAATATCAAAATCTGACAGGGGAACTGGAAAATAAGGTGCAGAACATGAATGTCAGGGTAGTACTAGTAATAAAAATGTCCTAAAAACTTTAAAAGTGAAAATTAAGGAATTCACTGCTACGAATTGCATGGATATCGAGGAAAGTACACGAAATATAAGATCCATGACCATCATTGATTGCAGTAGCCTATCATAGGAGGATGGAGGAAAACAAAAAAATAATCACTAAAATGGTAGCAGATGTGTGAATCATGGTGCTGGTCTGATAGGTGAGGGAGAGACAAAATGTGCCGTGAAGACGTGAAGAAAATTATTGTCGTTAAACTTCCAGCGAAACCACCGGGCAACCACTGTGGAACTGGTGTGAGAAGGGCTTGAGATTTGAGATGTTTCGCAGTCACTAAACCTCTAATGGTAGCCACTGAGCAACTGGTAAGAAATTAATAATAATAATAATAATAATAATAATAATAATAATAATAATTTATGACAATGCATAAAGCATTACATCCTAGGGATGATACAGATAGGCTATACGTTAAGAGAAAAGAAGGTGGTAGGGGGCTCATCAGCATAGAAGATTGTGTCCAGAGAGCTAAAGTAGTCCTAGATAGATATGTGCAAACAAATAGTGAGGAAATCATAAAGAGCGCGAGGGATAGTGCGACAAACAATAAAGTAGAAAACAATGGAACAGTACAGCAAACTAGAAAAGAAAAGTGGGAAGGGAAAAAATTGTACGGCGAGTTTAAAAGACAGATAAAAGAAATAGCAGACGAGAAATCATGGACGTGGTTACGAAAGGGAAACCTTAAGAGAGAAACAGAATTGCTCATCATGGCAGCCCAAAACAAAAGCATAAGGACAAACTACATAAAAGCAAAAATCGACAGAACACAGACAAACAGCAAATGCCGCATATGCGGTGAAAGAGATGAGACAGTAAACCACATAACTAGTGAATGTAGCCAACTCGCCCAGAAGGAGTATAAGCATAGACACGATAGAGTAGCAACGATGATACACTGGGAACTAAGTAAACAAATGGGATTCAACCATGGGGAAAAGTGGTATCAGCACAAGCCAGAGGCAGTTTTGGAGAATGACAACCACAAACTACTGTGGGACTTTGACATCCAAACTGACCACCTCATCCAGGCAAGAAGGCCGGACTTAGTAATAGTAGACAAAAAAAGGAGGGCCTGCCAAATAGTAGACGTTGCTGTACCTGCAGACCATAGAGTAAAAAAGAAGGAGGGTGAGAAAAGGGAAAAATACCAGGACCTAGCAAGGGAGTTAAAGAAAATGTGGAACATGAAAACCAGGGTAGTACCGGTCATAGTGGGCGCACTAGGAACTGTCCCCAAAACGCTGAGGGAGAGACTGGAGGAGATCGGGATTAGGGGGAGGATAGAGACCGTACAGACCACAGCACTGCTGGGCACTGGACGGATACTGAGGAAGGTGCTAGAGATATAAGGACTGCAACGAAGCGTAGCTCTGTCATGATATGCGAAAGAGAGAGGAGACGTTAGCTGAAGACCTGGGGAGACTTATTGTCACTCAGCCTTCAGCGATAACCACTGGGCAACCGGTGTGAAACAGTAAATCGCAGAATTACTGCGATCTATGAGTACGAGGAGAGGAGGGCTGGAGACTTGAGGAGACTTGCTGTCACTCAAACTCCAGCGGTTACCACCAGGCAACTGGTGTGAGATTCCGAAATAATAATAATAATAATAATAATAATAATAATCATCATCATCATCATCATCATCATCATCATCATCATCATCATCATCATCATTGCTACAGAAACCTAAACGTAAAAATTCACATCTTATAGCATCCCCAGGCAATCAATGGTGATGTCTTTTTTTTTAATATTCCAATAAATGTACTGTATCCAAAACGTGATAAAATATGAAATTTTGTCTCAAATACGACGTGAAAATACGATGAGCAAACCAAGTTTTTTTTCGAAATACTGCGCAACAATCTTTATTTGTTACGACTGGAATCTTATATGCGACAATATATCACGTAATATATAAGTGTAAAACAATTAGCATTTTTCTTAAAGCGAACTGCTTTCGTTCATAAAGCTAATCATCAAGGTATGCAACGTATCGTCTTCCCACGTTTCTAGTCAGTATTGTTAGAGAGGGGAAGAAAGAAAGGGAGATAAACATAACTGCCTGAGATAATAGGTGAAACACTGTGACATATTACGTGTCCAACAGTCATAGCTACTTTGAGTGAACCTACGTGACACCATTTACCAAAAACAAAGTCGGTCCTCTTACTCTGGTACGATTTACACTTACAGGCCTAGTTTACCAAAGATTCACACCATGTTTTCTATTAGGATAATGTTCATCCTTTTTTTTTTCCTTTCTGTTCTAATAATTCTTTTTCACCCGGTCAACGGTTGTTTTCACACATAAAGCAAACAGAAACAAACATGCATGCTCAAGTGCACACATATACACATAGAAATACACACACGACTGTTTTTTTCATTTTACCGACGTTATAGAATATCCGTGACGTGTACCGTATATTTCATGCATGTACATAAACAAAGGCAATCACATACATGACAGCAAGGATACACACAACAATCTTGTCCCATCTGATAATACTTCTGATTAAAAAGAAGTTTGGAGTTTTTCATTCAAAAAACACTCATCCAGTCATTCATTTTGCACCATCTTCTTCCAGTGTTCTTTCCAGAAATGTTATCTTTCTTGGTAATTGGAGATAAAACATTAATCAAGAAAATCAGTCATTCTTAATACTCACTTCAACAAATATCAAAATAGGTTAAACATGAACTCAACACATGACTTTACTTCATTCACACAAAACTTTCAAAGCCAAGGTATATAGCTAAACAGTTCTATCACCAAATATCACAAAACTTCGACACTATTCATCAAGCATATTACCTGTAATAATGTTTCAGTGGAAAAGTAACACTTACAATGAAAGAAAAATTTCTGACACGTCTTAGAAAAATAATTTTAATATTCTTATACACGTTCAAAATTGGCAGAATTTGGACAGCCTTTAGGTTTTTGTGCATAAAATTCCAATGTCCAATCATGTGCTTGTGATTGGTTTTCCAAATTTTGTTGTATCCTGTCCGAATGGGGTCATTTTTGGAGCAATTCAGAGATGTTAAAATTATCAATCGGAAATTTCTCTCATATTTTTTACTCCCATTGTATATGAATGTAGACACACCATGTTTTTAATAGCATCTAAAATATATGTACGGAAATTGTATTTTCTTACAGTTATGAACAACTTTGCTCACTTACCACTCTTCTAACTACTTTCCTCAGGGGAATCTGCTAACAGAAGTAGCTTCAACTCAAATATGAATACAATCAGCAAATTATGTCTCAAAAGGCATAACTATATAAACAAGGAATAATTATTGGTGATGAAAAAAGGTTATTCATTGAAAAACTTCAATTGTAACTTGTCTAAATGTTCAGCACCTAATTTGCAGAATTAATATCAAGTAATACACATTTTTGTTCTAAAATCAATCTTGAATTTATAAAGCAACTATGAATATTCTCGATGATGATGAAAGATTTCTAACTAGCTAATTCACATGAAAAATTCACGAATATATTTGAATCTCTATGATTCTTTGTTGTTGTACGAAACTACAAGATCTCTGCATGAGTGAAAATATTCAAATTCGTCCGTTTTTCTATTGGAGTTTAGTAAATTTCAAATAATCATGGTCCTGGTCTCAGGAAAAGTTTGATTAATTTGCATGTTCCATACATCTTTCAACATAATCAGCAGGAATCAGCGCTTATTGCAACGAACAAGAGTTAAAAAAACAAATTCGCAGTGTTAATTAAAATTGCGTTTATTACGTGATAACACATTGCTCGTGATGAATATATCTCTTCGAATAAAACGTGATGTGACACGTAATATTTTTTGTAAGGTTCCTCATGTCATGAAACTGACACTATATACAACCAGGTGATATTTTTTTTAGAGCAGAGAATCCTCAACAAAATACCTGAAATAAAGGTATTGAAATTGTGAAAACTACAATGTTTCACAGGAAGCCTCCAAGAACCTACTGTGGGAAACAAAATGAATGCTTATTCCAATAGTTATTCGTTTTTTCAGACATTATGACCAATCCACTGTGTTTTTAGTGATTTCATCTATTAAGGAAAATTGCCCTACAGCGCAATTTGATACTTCATCGTTTATTTT